>CM064880.1:15141458-15267543 GCA_003313485.2 Penstemon barbatus
AAACCAAGATATATCAAGTGGAGGGATATCAGGCTGAACAGCTCAATAACTGAACTTCAAAGCATGAAGGAGTTAGCTGATGAAGAACGTTGGGTTCTGACTTGGCTGAAGACAAACTCCATCCAAAAGGCCCTTGATCCTAGTTATGTAAGAGAAGTCATGCATAACTATGCAAAAAGCTTTGCATCAGAGGAGGCCAAGAAAATCAAAAGCACCTTGCCTGAAAAGAAAAAGAAGTCTGAAGATGCTGAGGACAGAGCAATTAAGTTTGCTGTCATGACTGCCCTGAAGAGATGGGTTAAAAAGTCAAAATATCAGCAAGGATGCTCAAGCGACTTGCCACTGCTGCCAAGTGTCCAACAAATCATCTTTGGCAAGGAAGTACAACCGTACTATGAAATCCCTAAGGGAAACAATGCATTTGTCAACCCTTGGATTATTGTAAGGCAGATTAGACAGACTACACGCTTCAATGATGATGGAACAATCACTAATCTGTTCTACGACGACATAACTGATGAACATAAAGCTGCGGACAAGCCTGAAGTCAAGCCTGCTGATCAAGCTGTTGAAGACAAGTCTGCTGATCAGACTGCTGTTAAGTCTGCTGACCAGCATGAAGACAAGTCTGCTGAACAGGCCACTGACAAGTCTGCTGAGAAGATTGCTGATGAACCCTTAGCCATTGAGTGGAAAGCTGAGGATTCTGCAGATCATCAGGATGTGAAGATGGAAGAAGTTCCTGTCCACCAGGAACATGAAGAAAAGGATGAAGCTGCTGCTTCTGCTTCATCAGGTGATGAACATTCATCACTGATGGAAGCTTTCCAGATGTTGATGGAAGATTCTCTAAGGGAACTGGAAGAGAAGCATCAAAAGCAGCTGTTGAAGGTTAAAGAGGAGCTGAAGACAGAACTTAAGGAAGAATTAACAGAATCAAATAGACTTCAGCTGGAATCTGTGCAACAGTCTACAGAAAAGATCATCAAGACTGAAATCACAAGTATTCCCATTCCTCAAGATCACTCCTTGCAGTTAGTGAACAGCTTGACTGAAATGAACAGAAATGTGGAGGATGTGAAGATCGATGTTAATCATCTTCATGCTGCACTTCAAAGAGCTGAACACAAGATCGCTGATCTGACTGCAACCTTCATCAAAGTCAGTGAAGAAGAAAAGGAAGTCAATCTAGGGTTGCTGAATGAAGTGGGAAATGTTGTACAATCTGTACAAGATGAAATTGCAACTGTCAACCTGAATATTGACTACTTCAATGACAAGACTGACATCATCAGCACTGATATTCAAAATCTTACAGCTAGTCACGATGTTGTCAATCAGAATCTCAAGGCTTTGTGCGCTGAAGCAAAGATTCCAACAGTTGCCCTCAACCCTGCTGTTGAACCTTCTAAAGTCATCAGACTTGATGATGACAAAAAGGGGGAAGATAAAAGGGAAGAACCAGCTAAGGAAACTGCTGCTGAAGAATCAGCCATGGAATCTGCTGCTGAAGAACCAGCTAAAGAGACTGTTGTTGAAGAACCAGCAAAGGAGCCTGCTGCTGAAGAAACAACTAAGGAAGAAACTGCTGCTGCAACCATTGAAGCCAAGGAAACTGAAGAAACAGCTGACAAGACTAAAGAACTTGGAAAGGTAGAAGAAGAAGAGAAGATTGAACAAGAAGATACCAAGTACAAGAACACTGAGTCTGCCAGGAAAGCTATGGAAGCTCTGAAAGCTCTTCAAGAACAAGAACTTAAGGAGAAGATGGAAGCTGCCAAAGCAACCTTGGAAGAAGAAGCTGATGATGAAGAAGATGATGAAGAATCATCCTATGAATATGAAGAAGTGCTCGAATCTGATGAAGAAGCTGATAGTTAGAAATTGAAAAATCAATTGTAATCAGTTTACTTTTTCAGAAATCTCATCTGATGAATTTGTACATGTAATTCACTTTAAACATAAATAAAATGTCCAAATTCAATCCAATAAACTTTTTCTATCTCAGAAAATTTTGAGGATTACAATCTTTAGTTTAGGTATTCAACAGGTACTTAGCTGAAGTTTTGTCATCATCAAAAAGGGGGAAATTGTTGGATGAAGATGAAGATGAAGGCACTAAAGAAAGTTTGATAAGGGAGGTTTTGATGCATTCCAAAACTTCAGAAATTGGCTAAGTATGGAGTAACTTAGCTGATAAACTTATCAAGGAATTTTGACTAAGCAATGAAGACAATCAGAAGAGTCAAAGTTTCAAGGTCCAAGACTTCTGATCTGCTGAAGTAAAGTTATCAGATTAGTGAAGATCAGCCAACTCAAATCAGATTTGTTCAAGTTTGAGATCAGCCGAGTTCACCATCAGACGTATACTTTCGTCAGCCAAGTGAAGAAGATCAAGAAGTGTTCCCAACGGTAATAAATGCCCTTTGGAGTAATAAATGCTGAAGTACAAGGTTATTAAAGACAAATGATTGAAGAAATGCTTCGCATCAGAAGAGTGCATTTAATGCTGCATTTAATGCTGCCTGCAGAATAGTACTGTTCAGTACGGACAGACTGCAAAAGAGCCGTTCGCGAATTTTAAGGACCAGTACTCGAGGAATTTGAATCTTGTCTCTCTTCAACGGACACTTTTCAATCCTCAAGTATAAATAGCTGAGAGAGACGAAGAAGAAAAAAGCAACACACTTTCTGAGAGAAAATTTCGAAGCAGAATTCTCCTAAGTCTCAAGAACAGCTCACTCATCAGCTGAGTCATTTGTTGACGAAAGCAGAGTTGAAGAATCAAGAAAAATTACATCTTCTGAGTGATTTTGTAAACAAGAGTGTTGTGCGGAGTTGTGATCCATCTTTGTGAGTGATCAAACTTCAGAGAATAGGTCTTCTGTGTGATTTCCTATTGCGAACTTGTGGTCGTTTCATTTGTTGTTCGACGCAAGCAGAGTATACTGTAAACTTTGTGATTATAGTATAACCCAAGATCTGTGTGACTTGGAAGAGTGGACTAAAGGATATTCAAATCCATATAACCACTATAAAAATTGATTGTGTTTTTACATTGTTTTAAAACTGCATATTTACTGATTGCATAAAACACACTAAGTTAACTGTTTGAAAAGAAGTTAAAAAAAAAAAAAAGGAGTTTACAAAACTGGGGAAACATTTTTCAAACTGCTAAGAATACTTGTGAAAAACACTTTGAAAATCCGCTGCAAGTACTCTAAGTATTAAAACTGATTTTAACAAATCAGCTAAGTAACCATCAGACGAGTGATCAACAAATCTGTTCAAAGATTTGTTCGCGAACAGAGTTGTAACTTACTAATCTGATCAGCTTAGTCTGCTCAGTTGAAGAAAAGTTTTAAAGTTAAAATTGCAAGAAAATTTTAAAGAGGTTTATTCACCCCCCCCCTCTAAACCTCTTCTGACCACTTGGGACCAACAAGCACGACCTTCGCATTGAAGATCATCCAGGCCTGGTTGCCGCCGCTTCTCAACACCTCTCTGTTGTGCCTCTTTACATCTTTGATCACCGCATTCTCGTAATTCATTATTCATTTCCTCCTAGTGAATTATAATAGATGTTAATGTATATACAGGTGCTGAAAATAGTCTCTACTTAGTAAGTTGCATTTTCTTGTACAAATAGTTTGGTCCTTGATGTAGGGGTGTAAACGAGCTAGTGTCGAATGACCCATTATTAAAGCTTAGTTTAAATTTTGTGTTGTTTGGCTTGACTTGACTGTTAAATCATAAATGAACCGAGCTCGAATGAAGACGAACTTGAATCTAGAATTGAATAACTTGATATTTCACACGTATGTATTCAACTTTTAGCTTACCAAGACGAGCTCAAGCCCAATTGAAAAGTTACCAAATAAATATGTTATTCAAGTTTGTTTGATATATATGATGTATCGAGCTCAAACGAGCTTTTAATAAACTTGCTTGAGTAGAAAATTGAGTATCTTGGCTTGATTTTCAGTCCTATCAATGCTCTATTGGTATGTATATATCAAGGAAAGACGAGATTTCGAGGGCACTTCTCTTCATTTTGTTACCTTGATCTATGTCTAATGCTAGATAGGATCATTACTTACTGAATCTCTTGCTGAAATGGACCCTAAAATTGAGATGTGGAGCAGCCCATTCTACAAAACTGAGATGTTTACCTCATAAAATTTAGGCCCTAACAAACGTTTTCTTTTTTTAAAATTATCGAATTGAGGTTATTATTTATTAGAAGAGTTTATATTTGTGGTTTTGTATAGTTTAAAGGATCTTCCAGCTTCGTTTGATGACTTCAAAAGGCTAAAGTTACCTGTTGTTTCTCCTTTTATGCCTCCTGAATTACCTGCCGATGCGATGAACTTGTCCTGGGGTGAGTGATACATGTATTGATTATTAATTTTTTCATGTTTTGGCTTGATGTTAAGACCTAAAACTCAATGAAAATATATGAGTAGGTGATCTTCCGACACTGGATGACTTGAGAAATTTTATGGGGGTTCAGATGCGGGCAACATAGGAGAATGGACTTCAATTAAAAAAATTTCTGCTCAAAGTGCGTTGCACCAAAAGAAGCTGAGAGGAAATTTTGGGATGAAATCAGCAGAACTGATAGAAAATTATTCGCTGGGGTCTGATAGCAAGAATGTAGGAACTAACTGAAAACTTAGGAAACAGCTAGAAAACCAATAACAGAAACAGCGGAATCGATAAGTAACGCGTAACTTCAATTTCTAGGGTTTTGTGCCCAAGAATAAGTTTGTGAAAGATATAAATCTAATAATAATTAACTAACTCAGCCAAAATAAACCCTAGCAGTATTTATATGAGAATAAAAATACTGCGCAGCCCTAATTAAGCAAAAATGACTAAACTGCCCTTAATTTAATTAAGGGTGACTCAACCAAAATAAAGTAAATATAAAGTACTCAAAACGCCAAATAATAACCAAAACTCCTAAACAAAACATAATATATGCTCCTGCATCAATCTCCCCACGTTGAAAAGAACTTGACTCTGGCAAGAATGCTTGAATATATTCTGAGTAAGCTTCTGGATCAACTCGCTGCAACTCCTCTTCTGAAATCCATGTACTCTCGGTTGCTGGTTTGCCCAACCATTTCACAAGAAATCTGCGATACATATTTCCTCTTCTAGAGCTAACTTCCTTGACATCTAAAATATCTTCAACAACCTCTGTTGGCTTCTTAGGCAATTGATCAAAGTTGAACACTTGACCTCCATCATTTTCTTTAAACTCATTGTACTCATATAAGTCAGCAACATTGAAAATGGGGCTGACTTGTAAGTTGTCAGGTAAATCAATAATATATGCATTAGAACTAATCTTCTTCAACACTTTACATGGTCCAAATTTCCGCGCCTTTAGCTTATGGTAAATGCCCTTAGGAAACAGCTCTTTCCTTAGGTGAACAAGCACCAAATCTCCTTCATTAAACTCCTTTAAACGCCTATGTTGATTTGCTGAATCTGCATAAACCTTGTTGCTAGATCGAATTGCAGCACGAACTTCTTCATAAATTTGCTTCGTATGATCAGCGAAAGCTTCCCCCTCGGCACTTATTCGAGCTTCTTGAGGTAATGGAACAAGGTCTAATACATGTTGTGGTTTATAGCCATAAGCAGCTTCAAATGGAGTTCTCTTTATACTTCTGTTCACTGAATTGTTATATGCAAATTCAGCTTGAGGCAATATCTCATCCCAGTTCTTCACATGATTCCCGACTAAACAACGCAACATATTTCCAAGACTTCTATTTACCACTTCAGTTTGCCCATCAGTTTGCGGGTGACACGTGGTGGAATATTTTAGTTCTGTACCTAACTTTCTCCAAAGAGTCCTCCAAAAGTGTCCCATAAACTTGACATCTCTATCAGAAACGATAGAAGATGGAACTCCATGTAAACGCACTACTTCCTTGAAGAATAAACGAGCTACCTGTGATGCATCTGCTGTTTTTGAACATGGTATGAAGTGTACCATCTTGGAAAACCTATCCACAATAACAAACACCGAATTATGCCCCCCTAGCTGTGCGTGGCAACCCTAACACAAAGTCCATGCTTATGTGAATCCAAGGTGCATCAGGTTCTGGTAATGGGGTGTAAAGTCCCGTGTTTTGAGTGTGTCCTTTTCCCAACTGACATTCTCGACACCTTTTCACTACCCGCTCAACATCCCGATACATCTTAGGCCAAAAATAACGAGACGCAACCATTTCCAAAGTCTTGTCTCTGCCAAAATGACCTCAAAGCCCTCCACCATGTAATTCCAACACAATTTGCTCCCGCAAGGACCCTTCCGGAATACATAATTGCTGATCTTTAAAAAGACAACCATCATGTAGGTTATAAGGTGAAGATTGGTAGTTGCTTGTGTCTTTTATTCCTTCTATTATGCGGCTGAAATATTGGTCATTTTGTTACTGATTCTTCAGCTCTTCAAATCCCACTACTTGAGTCCTCAAATTTGTTAGCAATAGTGCTTGCCTGCTCAAAGCGTCTGCAACAACATTCGATTTTCCAGATTTGTGCTTTAGAGAGAAAGTGAATTTTTGAAGGTACGAACTCCATTTAACATGTCTGTCACTCAACTTCTTTTGTGAGTTTAAGTATAAAACTCTAGATCATAAGTCGAGTACCTTCTCTTTGCTTCAGATAACTTCTCACTAAAATAGGCTACCGGTCTGCCCTCTTGAGTTAGAACAGCGTCAATACCAACATGTGACGCATCACACTCCACAACGAACACCTTATTAAAATCTGGTAGTATAAGAACTGGGGCACTTGTCATTGTAGATTTTAACGTTTGAAAAGCCTTCTCAGCAGATATAGTCCACACAAATGTACTACTCTTTAAGCATTCAGTGATAGGTGTCATGATTGCGCTGAAATTCCTAATAAATCTTCTATAAAATGAGGCCAGACCATGAAAGCTACGCACATCTCCAATAGATTTAGGTTTGGGCCACTCAAGAATTGCTATTATCTTATCGGGTTCTGGTTCTAGGCCATTAGTTGATACAATAAAGCCTAAGAACACTACTCTTTTAGATAAAAATGAACACTTTTTGAGATTAGCATACAACTTTTCTTTCTGCAGAACCTCGAAAACTTTACGCAAATGAGTTAAGTGTTCTCCTTTCGAATGACTATAGATCAGAATATCATCGAAATACACAACAACAAATGAACCTAATAATGGTTTTAATACCTCTGTCATGGCACGCATAAATGTGCTTGGTGCATTTGATAATCCAAAAGGCATCACTAGCCATTCATATAAACCATCAGGTGTCTTGAAAGCAGTCTTCCACTCATCTCCTTCTCGCATCCGGATTTGGTGATAGCCACTCCTCAAGTCTATTTTGGAAAAATACTTTGAACCAACCAACATATCCAACATGTCGTCCAATCTTGGAATTGGAAATCTGTATCTCACTGTGATTTTGTTGATGGCACGACTATCCACGCACATCCGCCATGATCCATCCTTCTTCGGTGTCAATAAAGCAGGTACATCACATGGGCTTTTGCTTTCTTGAACTAATCCTTTAGTAATGAGGTCTTCGACTTGTCTCTTGACCTCAGCCCGCTGCATCGGAGGCATTCTATATGCTGGCAGATTTGGTAAGGGTGCTCCAGGCACTAAGTCAATAGCATGTTGTATGGTTCTTGAAGGAGGTAAGCCCTCCGGCAATTCTTTAGGAACCACGTCGTGAAATTCTTCCAGCAATTGCTGAATTTCAGCAGTGAAATTCAGTGACTCATCATCCAAATTACTAATTCCAACTAGCACGTAAATAACTCCGACTTCTTTACTCTCTTCTTCAAACTTTTGTCCCGTCAAAATGATGTTGTCGCTGCTTTTCGATGTTCTAGATCTTTCTTCTTTCAAGGGATGTAAGGTAAAAGTTTTATGTTCTCGCCAAAATGTATAAGTATTAGGTTTTGTATGATGAACCATATCTTTATCATACAACCACGGCCTTCCCGACAGAATGTGACAAGCATCCATGTGAACTACATTACATAACGCTTCATCCTCTACATTACTTCCCATAGTGAATTTAACAAGGCATCGAGAAGTTACCGGTACCTCGTTTCCCTTTCGAAACCAAGCAATCTTGTAAGGACTAGGGTGTTTTTCAGTCGGCAACTTCAACTTTTCAATGGCTTCTTTGGAAACAATGTTTTCACTACTACCACCATCTAAAATCACTTCACATACCTTTCCCCCACAAAGAACACGAGTTCGAAATATGTTGTGTTGTCGCCAATCCTCTTTTTCTACCCTAGGAGTAGTCATAACACGGCGCACCACTAACGAGTCTCCTTGAACATGTAGGATGTCCACACTCTCTGGTTCCTCATCATGGTATTCATCGTATATAGGTTCTCCAAACTCAGGTTCCCCATCTTCAAATTCAACTAAATTTACCCTTCTCTGAGGACACGAGTATGACCTATGTCCAATCTCCCCACAAGTGAAACATGGTTTTGGATCACTGTTATCCCATCTTGTATAGCCTGTACCAGCAGTATTTTGCGACCCATGTCGCATAGTTTCCTTTCCCTTTTCATTTTTTGCATTAGTAACATTTCTTCCTCCAATTATGCTTGCTGAAGTAGTTCCGCGGTAAGTCTTATGACCAGGTTCACTGCGAATTTCGTGATTAACCGTAGTACCCCTCGTGATAGTTGCTGGTGAACGCCCTGCAATAGGTTGTCTTGCACCATAACGTATAACACGCTTTTCTGCCATTAAGGCATATTGTCGAGCATCTTCCAAGTTGAAGAATCGAGCAACTCCCATTTCATCCCTAATGGAATGATTCAGCCCTGAAAGGTAACGGGCTGTCAATTGCTCGTCGGTTTCTGCTAAACCAACATGAACAGAGAGGTTATTGAATTCAGCTGTGTACTCTTCCACCAACATACTCCTCTGCTTCAAATTATGATATTTTTCGTATAATTCCATTGCATAATCTGCCGGTAAAAATTGTTTCCGTAACTTTGCCTTCATGTGCTGCCACGTAGCAATTTTTGTTTTACCTTGTCGAGTGCACTGTTCATCAACTCTCTTCCACCATTGAAGTGCAGCCCCTTTCAATTTCAGTTTCACAAACAAAACTTTTCTTTCTTCTTGCATGGGTTTCCATTCAAAATAATTTTCCAGACTCACCTCCCAATCTAGGTAATCTTCTGCATGTAATTTACCGAAAAAATCAGCAACTTCTATTCGAATACCTCCTCCATTCAAATCAAGAGCCCTCACTAATCTGTCCTCCAATCCACCACCACGTTCAGGTGTTTCTAGAGGCGCTTGGGTGTAGAATGGATTGAGTTCTTCTTCATGATCAATTTCTACTGCTTCAGATCCACCTTCCGGTATGTCTGAAGGTTCACGATGACCCTCTAATTCTCCCGTTCGAGCGGCCAAACGTTCACGTCGCTGCATAATTTGAACTGCCCGTGACAATTCTTCAATTGTACGCCTCATCTCTGCCATATCTGCACCTTGGGCTTGCTGCCCTCGATTTCCACGTCCACCACGACCACGAGCAGCCATGTTCCAAGGATCAACCCTTGCTCTGGTGCCAATTTGATGTAGGAACTAACTGAAAACTTAGGAAACAGCTAGAAAACCAATAACAAAAACAGCGGAATCGATAAGTAACGCGTAACTTCAATTTCTAGGGTTTTGTGCCCAAGAATAAGTTTGTGAAAGATATAAATCTAATAATAATTAACTAACTCAGCCAAAATAAACCCTAGCAGTATTTATATGAGAATAAAAATACTGCACATCCCTAATTAAGCAAAAATGACTAAACTGCCCTTAATTTAATTAAGGGTGACTCAACCAAAATAAAGTAAATATAAAGTACTCAAAAAGCCAAATAATAACCAAAACTCCTAAACAAAACATAATCTATGCTCCTGCATCACTGCCCAAAGAAAAAAACCAAAAAAATCCGCATTTGTAACATCTCAAGGAAGCTTAGTGGGAGGTGGGACTAGTCTTGTTTTAAATGCATTGGCGGGATACTTTGTGATACATGGAGGGAACTCTCCAAGATGAATGGCATTGGCAGGAGTATGTCTCCTAGAATATATTCCTGTTTTCTTAGTCTTTTCATATCGTGATCTAACCTATTACTACTTTAGCATTTTGACCCGTTTATTACAGGTAACTAACATCTTTTCTTACAAGTGTATAGCTTTTATATTTTGCTTGTTTGAACCGGAGCACCCATATATATCTTGATTGCATGACATGGAGCAACATATATCACACCTGAATAAAGAATGATTTTATTTATTTTTACAGCAATTATTGGATTTAGTTGTTTTGTTTAAATGCCTAATTAACCATTCCAACATTTTGGCTGTCATTTTCATCTCATTCAGGAATGACACATGAAACGAAATTCTGGTCTTTTTATTATAACCAGATAGCTAAAATTATGGAGCAAAGTTGATTTTATTTTAGCAATAACTGAAAAGAGGTTAAAATATGCAAGTTAAGATCTGATATAATAAAATGGTTCATTAGTCCAAAATATATCAGAAAGGCTTAGTGGTACATGGCTTTATTCCCTGAAATATTTCATTAACTTTGTTATTGGCTTTTCTCGTACCACATCCATTATGAGTTTGAGAATATAATTACTTTATGTCAAATATTATGTTGCAGGGTACATGAAAAATTACATCTAACTGAAAAACGTGAAGGAGCTTCATTTCAAGCGCTTTTTGGTGCTGCCCTTCTTCTTAGCTTTATTTCCAAAAGGAGTGTGTATTCTGAAGCTATCAAATATGAATAAGAATGTAATATAAGACCATTTGGATATTCTACAACAGTTGCTGCAGCAATCGATATTGTACCATCAATGGAGATATTCATTGCTCTTTGATTCTAATATATATAGCACCTCTTCATTGACCTACGAGCTCTAGACTCTAGTACTTGAATTGGTTGTAGGACAGTGTGCTTGAACAACATGAAATGTTCTTTTTTAGTGGCTTTTGACTTTGAAAGGCCAAAAAGGTTGAGCATTTCCCCATTCGGATATGGCGATGGAAACTTATCTAATCCAAGTTAGTATCTAAAATTCTTTTTATGACTATTGTATACTAAATATTTTTGATAAACTGACTGGCAGTCAATCATTTGCAGGGTATTATGTTGCTATTGCTGCTGGTCTTTGGTCTACTTTAGTCCTCATAAATAGTGCTGGCTATATCATTCCTGGGATATTCTGCTTTGAGTTACTCAAAAGTAAGAGATACTGAGATTTATATTGAAATATTATTCTATGGGTGTGTTAAGCTCCTAACCGGCATATGTGAAACTGCCTCGTTCATCTATTTCCTGTTATGTAGTTATGACTGTGGTTCTCATATCTGTAGCTACTTAGAGGCTAGAAACTACTATTAAACCACTTTTCTGATTGTTATCATCTTCAGTATGTTATATTCAGTATGATCTTCCACACTGCCATGTAACGCAAGTTGTATAGTTTAGGAGTATATTTTTTTTTAAATGTTCTCATATTTGATACCAACAAAGTTGTCAGCAGATCTACTTATACTCGATTTGATTACACAAGAAAGGAAGTATGGAAGACATGCAACTAAAGCTAAGCAATTGTTAATTAAGGAGTATGCTTGTGCATTTCATCGATCTATGTACGTTTACTCAGACAAACAAACATCGTGCATATATAGAGTTGTTTTAATGCTCAAATTATATCTGAAGGTGACAGTGATGGCTAGTGCTTCTCATCATCTAATGAAGAATAAATCTGAACTTGAGACTGTTTATAATTAACCATATTTCCTCTTTTCCTCCGGTATGTGCTTCGCAGAAGCCAAAGCTGAAGGGCTGCAGTGATCTAGCTCAATCACTTCTAGAAATAACGATTCTAGAAGCTCATTAGAGACCTCTTCTACTTTGTAGCAGTGCCTAATGATTAGGCACTTAAAGCAGTGGGGAGCAACCATAACCAACTTCCCAGTGCACCAGATCGGTGTCTTCGTGTAGCAGATACTCAAGTCCCGGGAACTCGTTTTCATCTACCACCCACTCCTGGCCTTGAAAGGCATAACATCGCAATTTCAACACTTGAAGATTTTTTAGTGCACCAATCATTGACACGTGTTTTCATGCAAATCCACACCTACTCAATGTTAACTTTGTAAGGCTGACTCTGACAAGAGAAGAATTTTTTTTTTAATAGTTTCCCAAGGGTTTAATCCCTTTTGAGGCGGGTTGGGCACATTAAGTGGGTACTGAAACCTGGGATTGGGATTTGACATGATACATTTGAATGATTTGAGTCTAAAGAGCAGGGCAAGGTGATCAAAGATATGCAAGGTTTCCGAAACACCATGTGGTAAAACAATCCGAACACCTAATTTTTCTAGATTTGGGATACTTTGAAGAACCTCCTTTGTATAACTACGATCGCTCACACCTAGCAGCGTCAAGAGATTGGATAACTGAGCACCATCTGCGGGAAGTGGCAAGTCGCTTCCCATGACTTGAAGATGCCTCAGTTCTTGCATATTTCATATCTCTATCGGCATATAAAACGGAGAGGAATTGATGATTGTCAGGTGGTATCGATGGACAATCTAGTATTCAAGGTTTTCAGTATAGAGTTTCATCATATGAGAAGGCAATGTACTTTAACTCAACTTGCTCCAGTATTCCAATCGGGAACTTGTATAAATGGACTGTAAAAGCATCTAGCACATTGATCGACGTCAAACTTGAACATATTGATACCGGATATTGATGTTCTGGACAAGTACAAGGAAAAGAACGCACATTTGAAATTGATTCTATCGATTTAGAAACATATTTGAAGCCAAGAAGAGCATTCATGTGGATGCATAACTTGCGCTCATCACACTGTATACCTTTTGAAAAAGCACTGTGATAACTATTTATGAGATGAAAAATCTTTTTGTTTGCAGCTTACCAAGAGATGCCAAAAGAAATAATGGGTGCTACATGTTTTAGTTCTGCCACTGGAGCTCTATTGGAGGACTAAAACAATATTATGGGAAATGAGACCCTCCAAATACTTCCTCGTGGTATAATCAAAAGTTTTGAAGCACCTTGGTTGAACTAATCTCTCACCATCCAACAATTTGAAGAGCTTGGAGACGAAGATCACATGATTTAGAGGAAAAACTCCAAAATAGAGACAACACTCTTTTAAATGCGGAGGCAAATGCTTGTAACTCAAAAATAGTTACTTTGACATGTGTAACCCTTCCTCTGTAGCTAAGTCAAGGAAATTCTCATTCCTGGCTACCTTTTTCAAGTAATCAAGCGACTTCTCGGTTTTGGATAGGATGTTGGCAATCGAGATTATTTCAAGAGAAAGTCCTCCACATTTTTTGACAATCTTCTTTCCAACTTTCTCAAGTCCAGGAGGGCAGGAGTCTTCAACAAATATCTTTCTACAAAAAAGATTCCAACTTTCTTCTTCATTCCGAAAGTGAATCTTGTGAACATTCTGTATGACCTATAATAATAAGCCAGACTTGACAACCTAGTTGTAACGATTATTCTGCTTCCATTGTCATCATCTGAAAGGTACCTCACAATATCATTCCGAACGCCAATATCCCATATATCATCTAACACAATCAAATACCTTCTATCAATCATAAATTCGTATATCTGCTTTATCAATTCATCCTCACTCTTTTCAATTCCTAAAATTTTATTATAATTAGGAACAAGCAAACTAAAAGATCTAGCCATATATCTTTTACATGATAATCAGGTCCTACCCTGAGAAACGTAAGCCAGTCAAAATGATATGAAATAACTAGATCATTATAAAGTGTTTTGACAATAGTAGTCTTACCAACACCCGACATACCCACTACTGAAATAATATTGTGAGAAAGATATTTGTGCGTAAGTTTATGAATTAGTTGTTGTAAGTCTTCATCATATACTCCCACTCCCACCATATTTTTTGCGTTTTCACCAAAATCTTCATCAGCAAGTGGTGACTCCTTGTTGCTTATTTCCATATCTAATTTTGCGTTGCAAATGGTAAAACGGATAAAATTCGATTAAAAAATGTATGATAAAATGGTAAATTGGGCTAGATAGAAAAAAATGAGTTAAAGAAAAAAATAAAAAAAATGGCCAATTGATAAAATTAGTAAATCGAAAAAGAAATTGGGTAAAATCGTTAAAAAAAAATGAATGGCATCAACTAAACGTGGGATAACAAAAAAAGGATCAAATTGATAAAAAAAAAAAAAAGAAAAGAAAAGAAAAATCAGTTAATTGAAAAAAAAAAAGATAAAATATGTGAGAAAATAGGTTAATTCAATAAAAGAATAAGAAAAATCGATCAAACTAAAATTGGGTTTTTACCATATAGAATGAGTGAATTGATTAACAAATGAGATAAAATCGATAAAATTGGGTTAAACTAGAGAGAATGAATTGATTGATAAACAAATGGGATAAACCCCTAAAAAAAGGATGAAATTGGTGAAAGAATTAGTTAAAATAAATAAAATATGGTAAATTTAGTGTAAGAGTATGTAAAATCGATATTTCTTTGAATTTTTTTAAGAAATTATCACTTATTGAAGAACCTCAAAAACATTAAAGAACCTAGAAATAAAAGGTCACATTCGAGCTATATGAATAAAAAAATGTACTATTTAATTACCTGAAAAACTTAATAATAATAATAATAATTAAAAAAAACTATTGCTCTATATTTCTTTGAAATTTTTTTAAAAAGTTATCACTTGTTAAGGAACCTAAAGTAAAAAATTTCCACGATGGTGCTACATGAATAAAAAGAACTATTTAATTAACTAAAAAACTTATAATTAACTTAAGCCAAAAGAAATCAAAACATAGAAATGGTTAAATTGATTAAAAAGGATAAAATTCAATTAAAAAACAATATGATGAAAATGATAAAATCAATCGAAAAATAGGTTAGATAGAATTGAGTTAAAGCAATAAAATAAAATAAAATAGGGCAATTGATAAAACAGGCAAATCGGGGTAAAATTCGGTTATAAAAAATGAACGACATCGGCTCAACATGGTATAACAATAAAACGGATCAAATTGAACAAGAACAAAACAATGGTTTAATTGGCAATAAAAAAAGATTAAATATGTGATAAAATAGGTTAAATACACAAAAGAATAAGTAAGATCAGACTAAAATTTGGTTAAACCGGATATAATGACTGAATTGATTAACAAATGAGATAAAATTGATAAATTTGGGTTAAACTAGAGATAATGTATGGACTGATTAACACATGGGATATTAAACCACAAGAAAGGGTGCAATCGATGAAAGAACATGTTAAAATAACATAATAATAATGGTAAAACTAGTGTAAAAACAGGTAAAATTGATATTTGTTTGGAAAGTTTTTAATAAATTATTAATTATTGAAGAACCTTAAAAACATTAAAGAACCTAAAAACAAAAGGCAATTTTCAAGCTATAATTATTTAGTTAGCTACTAGTCCATTTGAACGAATAGACGACATCAATTCTTTTCTTTCTTGACCTTGATATTTTCATCTAAATAATTTTTTTCATCAAAACTATTTTTATCATGTTTAACTCATCGATTTCATCAATTTTAAAGATAATACATTTATTTTACTGAGTAACTCTCATTTCAACATGCTTATTCAATGTTTAACCAATCTAACTAGTTTTTACTAATTTTCTTAATTTTGCCGAGTAAACCTATTTTTCATCAATTTCAACCGCTTTTACATTAAGTTTACCATTTTTTTTTATTATTTTAACTTGTTTTTCACCAATTTAACTCTCTTTTGCATAGAGTTTTTTTTTTTTTTTTTTGGTTATTTTAACTAGTTCTTCCACAGAGTTCATCCCTTTTTTGTGATTTTAATTATTATTTTGCTGATTTAACATATTTTCTCACATATTTCATCTTTATTTTTACTTTGGTATATTTAACTCAATTTTTTGTTGTAGCTCTTTTATCGATTTAACCCCTTTTTTTTGTTATCTTGTGCTTAGTTGATGTCATTCAGTTTTTTACAAGTTTACACATTTTTTTCTTATCATTTTCCCCCAATGTTTTAACGATTGCACCATTTTTGTTGTTGCTTTAACTCATTTTTAATCCATTCATTGATTTTAACATTTTTATCATATTTTTTAATCCAATTTTACCCATTCACCCACATCAACAATTTCTATATTTCGATTTTTATTGGCTTAAGTCAATTATAAATTTTTTAGCTAAATAAATAGTACTTTTTCATTATTAACTAAATTTTATGTTAGTTTAATCATATAATCATTTTTCATTATACTATAGTCCTAATGACATACAACATATTTTTTTTCACTAAATGACTTTAATTATTATGTTGTTACCAAGATTTAACATGATATCATAAATATCTAAAATCAAAACTTGAAAATAAAAAACGAACTATAATTACTAAATGTTTAAAACCTAAACTATATGTCTACATAACTATTATTCTAAAACTACCATTTATTATTCTAAAACTACCATTTGAACGAATGAACAATATCATTTATTTTCTTCATTGCTTGATAATTTTAACTAAACAATTATATCCATCTAAATTAGTTTTTATAGGTTCAACCCATTTTTTTAACGATTTCACCAGTTTTTCCGGTTATATATATGTCTTTCACTAAGTTCATCCATTTTTAATTACATGACTGATCAAGTTTTAACCAATTTAACCCGTTTTAATCAGTTTTCCTCAAATTTGTCAAGTAAACCTATATTTAAACCGCTTTTACACTGAATTTACCATTTTTTCTTTCTTATTTTAAATGTTCTTTCATCGATTTCACCTGTTTTTATATTGAGTTTATCATTTCTTTTTATGTTATTCTAACATGCTATTTCACTGATTTCACCATTTTTTATCGTTTATCTTATTTGTTAAATCAATTCTTCAATTCTCTTCGATTGAACCCAATTTTTAGTCATTTTATCCCATTTTTTAATTAATTCATTAATTATCTCCTATTTAATTCAATTTTTATTCACCAACAGGTGATTGATCTAGTGGAAGAGACTAGTCACTACAAAGTAGTGGACTTAGGTTCGAATCCCTGTTGGGAGAGGTTCCCACTTTATGTGCCCGACGCGCCTTGAAAGGGATTAAACCCTTGGGAAACCAAAAAAAAAAAAAAAATTCAATTTTTATTCGATTTTTATTTATTCTTTTGTTGAATTAATTAATTATTTTGATATTGTTCTTTTATCAGTTTGATCAGTTTTTTTTAATCCAATATATAGCTTATATGGTTTATTTTATTATTTGTTATACAAATATCGATGGCGTCGTCTATGAATCGTCCTCCACTTCATAGACGACGTTCCTATATCTTTATTAACTATATCTATAATGATATCCAGTGAGAAACAATTTATCGATACTTCATGAAATTGACAAACGTAAAGTATGATTTAAGAAGTCCTAAATTATTTGTTGTTTGACATCCATGTGAAATGCAAAAACAATCATGGTACTTTGTCTAACTAACAAATAAATCATCATGGATCAAAATTTCGAGTGAATGTTTTCGTCAGCCAAATATTAAATTTTTTTTGAGATTTTTTAGAAATATTTCGGAAATACAAAAAAAAAAAAAAAATTGTAAAAAAAAAGTTACTAAATTTAGAAAAATAAAAAAGTTTAAGACAAAAAAATAGTTTTGAAATTATATCTTGTTTTCGTTTCGCTTTATTGGAAACTTTACGATGGAACTTAAACAATTAACAAAGTTTAAGACAAAAGTATCCATCTTAAATTAAAAATATCAGTAATCCCCTATTAATTTTGAAAATTGACAATAAGCTCTCTGTGCACTTAAACAATTAACAAAAACATTTCCATGGTTTATGAAGAAATTTCAAATAAATTATTTTACTAATAAAATAAGTACATAAGAGGGATTTTTGTTAGTTCATATAACACAAGGGGATTTTTCTTAATTAGACAAAGCACAAGGGTGTTTTTGCATTTAGCTCATGTAAAGTACGTACAAGTTTTTTGTTTATTATTATTTTTATTTTGTTCTCTATATATCCGATCAAATGATTCTCTATTTTAGATCCCTTTTATCATTTTGATACTACAATTTAAGTTATCTCTACTATTATAAAAGCATGAATATTTCTTAATTTTTTTGTGCTGACTAAAATATCCTTATTTAAATTATAAAGTGATATTGAATTCAATGATAAATATAATTGAAGAGGTATAATTAGACATGAAATCTTATTATATTTATCTCCTACATAAATTTCTAAAATTTATAAATTCTTTCTTACATCAATTTTTGTAATTTTAATCTTCTTCTCTTATAATTGATAAAAATGAACAATAAAAAAGTACCACTATTTTAAATAGTCCCTAAAAATATATATAAAAATTATATTATATTTTAGCATCAATATTTATTTAAGTAAAAAAATGTTAATTTAACGATTTAGCACAACATAAGTCATAAACACTCTAAATATAAAAATTTAAAATAAAATTCTCTTAAATCATGCTGTAACAAAAAAAAATTGCATCTTAGTATGAAAGAATAAAAAATACTTCTAACTTAGCTAATAGTTTAATTTTAATTTGGCTAGAAAATAATTTATAAAGAATATTCAATAATATCAAGACATGCATAACTTCGAATTTTTATGGAATTATTTTCGTGAAAAGGTGAAATCGATAAAAAAAATCTATAAAATTGTTGAAAACTTGTGAAATCGATTAAAATTCAGGTGAAAATTAGTGAACATTGACAAAGTTGGTGAAAATTTAGATAAAACCTGCAAAAAGTGCCCATGAAATCACTGAATTCATGTAAAGTCGATGAAATTCAGGTGAAAATCGTGAAAAAATGATGAAACCGGTGAAACAATAACATTAGTGAAAAGCAGGTGAATCGGTGAAAAATTTAATAAAGTCGGTGAAATTGTGAAAAGAATATGTGAAATCGGTGAAATGTGCGAAAATATTAAAATGGATTAATATGATAAAAACGTGTTAAATCAGTTAAGAAAAGAATTTAACCGATAATATAAAGTGAAATCGGTAGAAAAATAGCTTAAAATAGAAAAAAAAAAAACAAAAAGACAAAATTATAAAAACAGTGAAAATAAGTAATAACCAATAAAAAAAGGGTAAATCTATAAAATGGGTTAATTTGCTCTTATTTATGACATAATAAAATTAAATTTAATCTAATTATTAAAAATACCCATGAAATTAACTAGACACGTACAACGTACGTGCACTTTCCTAGTTTATATAAATCATTATAAATAATACACATTTTCAATGCTAAATTTCAACATTTAAATCGTGAAATGAGTTCGATTGGGATGGCACAAAGTAATGCTCATCAATATATATATTTCAATCAAAAGTCAGTGAAAATTATTGGAAGACTCTCCGATAAACAATACATGACTTAAAAAGACACAAACCAAATGGAGATTTGGACATACGTTAAAACACATACCAGTAGAAAATTAAACAAACAAATAGCTTTAAAGTAGAAAAAGAGAGATTTTCTGAATCAAATGGCCTGAGTCCAGAAATTATTCAATCAAACAATGAATCAACAAGTGACATTTGGAGAAGGTGGCTGAGGGCAATCGATATCATATCAATCTTGACTCGTCCGCACGATCAATGACATCTTTTTATATGGCTACCTGCAAGAATCAGAGTCGTCGTTGTAAAGGAAAACATTAATGATTAACATGAAGGAAGATGAACCATTTGATATCTGCAAAATTTAAAACGAAGCACAAGTATTGTACTACTATAAAACAAGAATTCATCTTAATTAATTTATTCCCTGCAGCTAGCTAGCCTGATAAGTTACTAGCTAGGATTTTTAAATTTGCTCGTCTCCTCCAGGAGAAATTATGAGCTTGAAACCACCCATCATGTCTCTTTCCATCATGGCTCTTTTCATCTCTACTCGCTTGGCAGATATAACCGCGGATGGTGTGACACGTTGCATTTCCAACTTGTGAAGCTTTCTTAATAGGTCATATGGAACTGAATCGAGTTTCTCGCAGTTTTTAAGTACAATGGTTTTAAGTTTAGGAAATGGATCACCACCAGCTTTGATTGTCCAAAGCATTAGATCTGAACGAGCAATGAACAAGTATTCAAGATTACGAAAGCCGCCATCAACAGAGTCCCAAGAATCTCCACTGAATGCTTTGTCTTTCAACTTGAGGACCTGAAGGTTAGGAATGTTTCCAACTGTACTAGACATATGTGACCAATCCAAATAGGTATTTGATAGTGTGAGAAATTTGAGACGATTCGGGAATGTGCAAGGAAGGCAGCGCAATGGGTTTTTAGATGCTGCTTTAGGATATACATGATTCACCAGCTTCAACTTTTTAAGCATGTGCAGTTTTTCCAAGCACTTGGAATCCACAAATGTGGCTAATTCACCACGAATACCCAGTGTTTTTAGGTTCCTGGCCTTTTCAAACACGTCACTTTTGCAACTTTGTGGCGATAACTTACTAAGTGTTTGAAGATTTTCACCACCTTCAGTTTCTTTCACATCCTTGTAATTTAGAATAATGGATGCTTTTGTCTTCACATGCCTAAGCTTCATCATATGCCATATGTTTGCTTTAATTTCCAGCGTACTTGACAATGTGTCCACCGTGAGAGTCTGTAGGTTCCAAAGCTTGGATATGGCTTCAGGAAGCATCTTCAACTCATCACATGATAGAGTGAGGTACCTCAAGTGAACTAGTTGGATAAACTTAACAGGAAATTCAGGGAACTTAATGGTTTTGGCATTGAAGACTCTGAGTAGTTCAAAGACATCGATGACGGCTGGAACATCTTTCCTCGCCAAGTCGATGGGTTTGGTGAAAGATAGAAAAGAACGGGTTTGCGGGAGCTTTTTTACCTTTGCTTTTGTCAAGAAGAACTCCTTGACAAAAGAATGGACACAAAGGCGGCGGCATTTTTCTATTTCCTTGGGTGCAAAAGTTCCATCACTTGCCTTCTGAACTTGCTGGAACAAGTTTAGTTTTTCAAATGCAGCTTCATTTTTGCAGAACTCGCGTATGCTGTCGTGGACACGGCATGTTTTAACTTCACCATTGGGCTTTATTTTATCAACCATCACTAAGTTCCTCCTGATAAGATCTTTCAAATTATCATGTGCGGTTTCCTCCAAGGTTTTTCCGTTGGGATTTTGTTTTATGAATCCTTCTGCAATCCACAATTGTATCAATTCCCAAGCTAGGATTTCACTATCTTCAGGAAACATCCCCCCCACATACAAAAAACAATCTCTCAAGTCATAGGGCAATTTAGCGTAACTCAATGATATCATCTTTTCCATACTATTATCCTCGTCCCTTGTATTTATATAAATCTCAGTATTCTCAGAGATTATTTTCCATTCCTTCTTCCTTTCAGCGTCTCCTTCTGCTATTGAAAGTTTATCAGCGAGAATCCCCCCTATCACTACTATAGCAATGGGAGATCCGTTACAATTTTTAGCTATGAGTTTCCCAAACTTCTCTAACTCAGGTGGGCATACATCTAGACTACCAAATACTTCGAACTGGAGGAGCCTCCAACTTTCCTCTTCCGTCAGGAACCGCAACCTATAGGGTTCTCTGGTATGATTTGCGTTCCAAGCCACTTCCACAATGCGGGTTGTTATCAAAACTCTGCCCTTATTGTTATGCTTTGGCAAGAAGTCACATATTTCCTTCCATACATCCGATGACCACACATCATCCAAGAATATCAAAAATTTTGATCTCTCCAAATAATCACCCACTAACATCACCAACTCGTCCACACTCCTGCTGGACATGTCCTGATGTGTAAACTCTTTCACAATAGTGAGAAGCACATCCTTCTTGTTGAACTCTTGAGAAACATAAATCCAAATGAGAGTGAGAAACTCGTATTGGATTTCAGGATCCTTATAAATCTTCCATGCTAATGTTGTTTTCCCAAGACCAGGCATACCAACGATGGTAACAACATCAAGTCCACTTGATTCTTCCAGTAGATATCTGATTAATGTCTTCTCAGCGTCTTCAAAACCAACTACATTGTCTTGTCTCATGGCCTGTAAATTATTTCTCAAATCATACATATATAAAGAATTAGTGGTGCATTTAATTTGTTTAGTAACATAAAAATAATAAATCGAAGCATGCATGATATCAATGCATATCGAGGTACTAATACACAATAGACAATATGAATATCAAAGCCTTTATTAATTAGATTAATGAGAAAAAAAGAGTTCTGAAAGAAAATTTACTACAGTATTTACATATTGGAAGAATTTGACGCTATGTAATGTATGGAATACTATAGTATTTGTGAAAACTAGAAATTGTGCACGTGATTAACTAATTTCTACATTGATTAAATTATATAATAATTTTTCATCATACAATGGTCCTAATGATATATCACATAAATTTTATGACTAAATCACTTTAATATTACTGTATTGTTACCAAGAATTTAAAGTTATTATCATAAATACTTATAATCAAAATTTGAAAATAAAAAACAAACTATAATTACTATGTATTTTAACATAAAATTATAGAGAGAAAATCACTTTTGATACCATAACTCAACCTACTTTAGGGATTTGATACCACAACTTTTTATGCCGACACATTTGATACCATAACTCCAATCAACTCGACACTTTTGATACTTCCGTCAAATTGGAAACGGAATTGTCACGTGGCCGTTAAAACTTTGCACATTTGATACCATAACTTATGTTAACTGATAATTTACCCCATAACATTTCAGGTTACCAATAAAGCCCCACATCTCCAAATTTAGTGACGATTTTAGTCCACACTGTTGCCAAATTTCCAAATTGACTCGAATAAGACCACGTGCTGACCAATTTAGAACTTTACACATTTGATACCATTACTTATGTTGACTGCTAATTTTACCCCAAACATTTCAGGTTACCAAAAAAGCTCCACATCTCAAATTTGGTGACGATTTTAGTCCACATTGTTGCCAAATTTCCAAATTGACTCGAATAAGACCACGTGCTGACCAATTTAGAAAATTTTACTTATTTTATTTAAATAACTAATTTAATTTATAAACAATATTAATAAATTAAATAATACATTAACATAAATATCACCAAAATTAAGAAAACATATTCTTTTTAAATATAAAATTTATATAATAGAATTAATATATTTAATATTTATTAAAATAATAAATTATATAATTAAAAACTATTTAATATTTCTTAAAAAAATAAATAATAAATAATTATAATTTAATAAAAAAATCCCCACCCCACCCACCCACTACAAGAAAAATGAATTTTAGTGACAAAATATTATGTGACATTGTTAAAATTGTCACTTTTTGCATACATTTAGTGATAAGAATATTAGTTTTGTCACAATAATAATAGTGACAAGTGCAATAATGACAAAATATATTTTTAAGTTGTCACTAATGGCTATTAGTGACAAGTTTATGGAACTTAAGTTGTCACTATTGACAATTAGTGACACCCTTTCAGTGACAACCTAGTGACAATAAATATTGTCACTATAATTTAGTGATAACTTTTTAGTTGTCACTATAGGGGTATCATTAAATGTCAATAGTGACAATTTTTTTACATTTCTTGTCACTAGTGTGTCTATATACACCAGTTTAGTGACAATATTAAAATTCTTGTCACTTTATCATTTACTATTTTATCACTAAAATTTAAATTTTTTGTAGTGACCCTCCCCCTACCCCCCGATTCCCAGGCTACCGGCGGCCTGGGTCCTTCGTTCCCAAGCCACCGCTGCCAAGGACCGAAGATCCCAGGCCGACGGTGGCTTGGGACCGAAGATCCTAGGCCTGCGGTGGCCTGGGACCGAAGACCCAGGCCGCCGGCCTGGTAATCGGGGTAGGGGGGCGTGGGGTGGGGAGGTGGTGGGTGGGTTGGGTTGGGTGGGTGGGGTGGGGAATTTTTTTTTTAAATTATAATTATTTATTATTTATTATTTTAATTTTAATGATATAATTTATTATTTTAATAAATATTAAATATATTAATTCTATTATATAAATTTTATATTTAATAAGAATATATTTTCTTAATTTTGGTGATATTTATGTTAATGTATTATTTAATTTATTAATATTGTTTATAAATTAAATTAGTTATTTAAATAAAATAAGTAAAATTTTCTAAATTGGTCAGCCCGTGGTCTTATTCGAGTCAATTTGGAAATTTGGCAACAATGTGGACTAAAATCGTCATTAAATTTGGAGATGTGAGCCTTTTTTGGTAACAGGAAATGTTATGGGGTAAAATTTGCAGTCAACATAAGTAATGGTATCAATTGTGTAAAGTTCTAAATTGGTCAGCACGTGGTCTTATTCGAGTCAATTTGGAAATTTGGCAACAATGTGGACTAAAATCATCACTAAATTTGAAGATGTGGGGTTTTTTTGGTAACCTGAAATGTTATGGGGTAAAATTATCAGTCAACATAAGTTATGATATCAAATGTGCAAAGTTTTAACAGCCACGTGACAATCACGTGACAATTCCGTTTCCAATTTGACGGAAGTATCAAAAGTGTCGAGTTGATTGGAGTAGGTTGAGTTATGGTATCAAAAGTGATATTCACTCTAAAATTATATGTCTTCATAACTCTTATTCTAAAACTACTATTTGAACGAATGAATAACATCAATTATTTTTTTCATTGACCTTGATATTTTCATTTAAACACTTTTTTCCATCTACACCATTTTTCACAGGTTTAACATTTTTTTAATCTTTTTATTTATTAATATCTCCATTTTTTTGGGTTATACTCGTCTTTTACTGAATTCTTCCATTATCAATTACATGTCTAATTCATATTTTAACCAATTTTTATCAATTTTCCTCAATTTTGTTGAGTTATCTCATTTTATTTTTACAATTTTTTTTGCTAATTTAATTTGTTCTTTCAGCGATGTCACCCACTTTTACATTGATTTTTACATTTTTTATGTTATTTTAATCAGATCTTTCACCGATTTCATCCATTTTTTGTGTTTATCCAATTTGTTAATCAATTCACTCGTTATCTCTAGTTTAACTAAATTTTAGTTTATTTTACTTATATTGATGCTGATTTAACCTATTTTCTCGACTATTTCAATTACAATCGTTTCTCTCTCTCTCTCTCTCTCTCTCTCTCTCTTTTACTTAACCTTTTTTTTTTTTGTTATCTCTTGTTTAGCCAATATCATTAATTTTTTTACCGGTTTG
This sequence comes from Penstemon barbatus, assembly GCA_003313485.2. Classification (NCBI taxonomy): domain Eukaryota; kingdom Viridiplantae; phylum Streptophyta; class Magnoliopsida; order Lamiales; family Plantaginaceae; genus Penstemon; species Penstemon barbatus. The sequence goes on from CM064880.1 coordinate 15,166,880, forward strand.
GCTGAGTTTTGCGGATTTGCCCGTTGTTTATCGATTGTACCCTTTTGTATTGCTTTAACTCATTTTTCTTCGATCTAACTCACTTTCTCATTGTTTTACCATTTTTATCATATATGTTTTTGATTGAATTTTAGCCATTTATATGTTTTAACTTTTTTTTTTTTACTTTAATCAATTTTAAGTTTTTAAGTTAATTAAGGGTAATTTACATAAACATCTCCTGACTATTATCCTAATTATAAAAACTTACCCTCTTGTTCCAAATATTACAAAGACATCCCCTAAATAAAAAGTTGGATCATAACACCCCACCTTCCAAATATTACCTTGTTGTTTTATCAATTGCACAATATTATTTAGAAATTATATTGTATCATTTTTTTTTTTTAATTTGGTTTTCTTCGATCCAATCCATTTTTTATCATATATTTTTTAATCAAATTTACCCGTTTTCATCATGTTTTACCATTTTATATGTTTTGACTTTTTTTACTTAAGCCAATTACTATTAGTTTTCTGTTAAATAAATACTACTTTATTTTATTCATATAGCATAGAGGTGGCAATATATTTTTTTTTTGTTGAGATTCTTTAATAATGATAATTTCTTAAGAATTGTTCAAAGAAATATCGATTGCACCTGCTTTCACATTGAGTTTAAAATTTCTATTTTGTAATTTCAACCCGCACTTTGATCAATTTCACCCTTTTTTGTTTTATCTCATTTATAATCAAGTCTCCCATTATCACAAATTTAACCTAATTTTAGTCGATTTTACCTATTCTATATCTGATTCAATCTATTTTCTCACCTACTTCACCTTTTTTTTTTATTGCCAATTTGACTCGTTCATCATTTGTTCATGTTCTTGTTCTTTTATCAATTTGATCATCCTCTCCCCTTTTTTTTGTTTTCACATGTTTAATGAATATCATTCATGGTTTGTCAGTTACCCATTTACTCCATTTTTTTTATTGCACCATTTTTATTTTGCTTTAACCCGTGTTTTGATTTATTTTGGCTTAAGCTAATTATAAATTTTTCAGTTAACTAAAATAGTATCTTTTTTTTTCCCGAATGTAGATTTTTTTTAGGTTCTTTAATAAGTGATAATTTGTTTAAGAACTTTCGAAAGAAATATCGATTTTACCTACATTGAGTTTAACATTTTTTTTTTGTTATTTTAAACCGGTCTTTCACCATTTCACCTTTTTTTTTGTGGTTGTCCCATTTGTTAATCAATCCATCTATTTTCTCTGGTTTAACTTAATTTTAGTCGATTTTATCCCATTTGTTAATTCATTCACTTACTTTCTTTGGTTTAACTCAATTTTAGTATTTAAATCGTACATTTTTTAATTCATGTATGAAGAATGTGGAATTCCCTTTTTTTAGGCTCTTTAATAAGTGGTAACTTTTTAAGAACTTTTTATATAAATATATAGTAATTTTTTTAATATTATTATTTTTACCATTATATTTTAAAGAGTTTTAAAAGCTAATAAAAAAGTTGTTGTAGGAGAGACTTTTTGTCTAATTATATTTCTAGAATTAATTTATTTTACCTTTTTATCATAGAATTAAATATTACAATATAATTCAAATAGAGATATATTAATCTTAAAAAAATTTGACCAATTCGCACTTTTATAATAATATTTGGTTATCAAACGAAAAATGATGTTCGAGATAATGAGCTTTCAATCATAATCACTTTCAAGTGATCAGCTATTGATATATCTATGGTTTAACTATAAATAGAAAAGGGCATGCCGGAGGAGGCGTACCTTATTCCGGACTATGGTTTTTTCTTCTTCACTTCTGTCAGATTCATCGACAATTTCAAGGTTTGCCATTTCGATTGTTGCCTTGTCGAGCACAATTTTGACCTTACCTTCCCTGAGGGATTTGATACTTTCAGCGAGGCTGATGCGCTTTGTAATGAAAGCTCTGCGCACCGCATTTTTGTTCTTCTCCATGGCGGCTGCCTGGGTTATACAAGTATCGATGGCGTCCTCCACTTCATAGACGACGTTCCTCAGCTTTCTCTCCCAATCTTTGTAGTGTTCTTCCCTGTACCGCTTTTTGGAGGCATCCTCCAGTAGTTTTTTCATCTCCCCAAGTTCATCGTGCAAGCTCTCCAGCTCATGTTCCGCGCCAGAGATCAGATCGGCATGATTCTTGAGTAGATCTGTCACGTTGTCCAAAAGGGATGTCACTGCAGCATCACTCATTTTTCTTCTTCTTTTTTTTTTCTTTTCTTTTTTTTTTTTTGAAAAAGAGAGATGGGAATTGAAGGGAGGATGAATCAGGCGAAAGGTTTTATAAATAAGGTTCAACTTGTGCTTTAATTAGAACGGTGGATCCGATCCAAATGGAGAACCAGTCGCTTTTGTTTAAGCTAGTTAAAAACTGCTTTTAAAAAAAAATATGGAGCCAAAAGAGTTAATGAAAATTTACCCGGAACAAGCTTAATGTTCATTTTATTTCCCTATAATCTCAAAATGACATTTTATTCACCTATAATTTTATAAAAGTTTCGTGATGTCTTCTTGACATTTCAAAAAATAAAAAATGATGTGAACTGACAAAACACTAGCTGAATTCCCTTTCAATGTGAAAACCAAATATGAGGACAAGTATACTTTATACTAGTATTTTATAGCAACTTGTAGTTCTTGATTCGTAGTACATATAATCGTGCTATAGTCAATGAAGACATGATTAAGTTAACATACAAACTACAGTTTTATTAGACAATATATAATAGTACGGAGAATAGCTTACATTTTTCTTTCTCTACAAATGTTGACATCTTCACCTAGATAACATGGCAAATAAAAAAGTTGGATCTTTTAAGTCTTAATTAACCTACCGCGTTTTTGAGATTTTATGAGTAATTAGCAATTTTCATCCTAAAATGGCTTAATCCCACTTTGCACCCTACAAATGGTTGAGGGTGCAATCTGAAATGAAATAGTAATTTGTAGGGTGCAATGTGGGATAAATTTTTTTATAGGGTGCAAAGTGAAAAGTACTCCTATTTGTAGGGTGGAAAGTGGGACTAAGCCTCCTAAAATACATATTTGAATTAATTATTTGGGAATTGAAATTTTGACATATTGCTATTTAATTCCTTATTTTTGGGGAAGTGCACTTTAATAGATGCAAAACTTCAATTATTTCGCCAACAATATGCAATTCAAGGACAAGATGTCAATTAGTTATTAAAGGAATATATTATTCAAATGCTCAATACTGTGACAATTTTCAGCATGCATGCAAAATATAAAAATGATATATTTCCGAGGGCAAATGTGTATGTCTCTAATTTTATCATGTGCTCATATTTTTAAACATGCATTCAAGTGGTCTTGTAAACAATCCATAAACTTTATAGAAATGTATGCGCAATTTATAAATTTATCAATTATTTTGGTAATAAATACATAATTATCACTTTTAATATTTATAAGAAATTACATAATAGCATCAAAGTTTTAAAAATTTAATATTTTAAACATTACAAATAAGCTCACAGGGGCACCTAAATAAAAAAAAAAGTTCATTGAGACTATATTGAAATTTTTTAGGGGCAAGAGATTAACTGTAAAAAGATAACAAATTTGAGAAGGAATTTTGTAATACTCGATGTGTGAGGAGAACATTTATAATTAGACTTTATCTAGGGGAATTTTTAATTTGCCCTAACGAAAAAATTCGTCGACATGCATGTGTGTGTGAACCGACGAAAATCATGAAGTGATCAATATTATACTTAATCTCTCTATTTATAATATTTCTTGCTTAAGTTAATTTTAAGTTTTTAAATAAGATAAATAATATTTGTTGTTTATTAATATACGAAGAATGTAATATGATTTCTTTTTATAAGATTTTTTAATGTGTGATAATTTTAAAAGAAAATCTCAGTAATTTTTTAGTAGAATGTAATAGCTTTTCCAATTTAATATATATGGAATAGAATGAGGTTCTACTAATTTATTTATTTTTTTCATTTTTTACATTAGCCTAACGAAAATTCTTAACTTCTTTTAATGGGGGAAAAGAAAAGGAGTTTTTGATGTGGTATTATACTATATCTTCAAATGACATAAACTTTAATTATTTTGAATAACTTGGAATCGTATGATATCACATAAACTAAATAAACTTAATATTTGATATGAGGAAAAAAGTGTTTTTATATTAATATTTTAATAGTTGTAAAACTTAAAAAAATAATTGTGAAAGTTAATATAAGAAAGTTTCTAAACGTTAAATCTGGTTGTAGGAAATATACGACAAGACTTCTAATTTAATTATACTTCTTGAATTTTTTTTTCCTTTACCTATTTAGCCATTAAATATTACCTTATATTACTTCAATACAATTCAAATATAAATATATTAGCACAAAATAAGAAATAATATTTTCCATCCACCTCATTCATTGGTATATATCTAGAAAATTGTATGTGTGTTGTACATGATTAACTAATTTTCTACGTTAGGTTAATCCTATAATTATTTTTCATCATATTATGGTTTTAATGAAATATCACATAATTTTTTTGACTAAATCACCCACATCACACAATGGTTTTAATTACATACCACTTAATTGTTTTTCATCATACTATGGTTTTAATGACATATCACATGTTTTTTTTTAACTAAATCACTTTAATTATTATTATTTTGTTATCAAGAATTTAAAGTAGTTATCATAAATACCTAAATTCAAAATTAGGTTGAAAATAAAAAATGAATTATAATTACAAGTATTTCTAACATAAATTATTCACCCGTTATACTTCTTATATCTATCTTTTAATAAGTTAATCCAATTTCAATTACATTCCTAATCTATTTTTTAACCAATTTTCCACAATTATATCGATTATACCTATTTTATTGATTTAAGCCGCTTTTAAACAGAGTATACCATTTTTTTTTGTTAATTTAATATGTTCTTTTATCGATTTTGTCTGCTTTTAAATTGAGTTTATCATTTCTTTTTAAGTTATACTAACTCGCTCTTTCACCGTTTTCACCATTTTTTTGGATTATCCCATTTATTAATCAATTCGCTCATTCTATCCGGTTTAACCGAATTTTAATCGATTTTACTTATTTTTTTCCCGATTAAACCTATTTTCTTTACTACTTTACTTCACTTTTTTTTTTTTTTTATTGTCAATTCGACTTCTTTTTTTTTATTTTTGTTCTTTTAATTATCGATTTGACCCTTTTTTTTATCTCGTTATTAGCTGATATTATTCATTGTTTACCGGTTCAGCCATGTTTTGCAGGTAATTTGCCCTGTTGTTTTATCGATTGTTGCTTTAACTCATTTTTCTTCAATCTAACTCATTTTGTCATTTTTTACTATTGTTTATCATATATATTTTTGATTGAATTTTATCCGTTTTCACCAGTTTTAACCATTTATATGTTTTTACTTTTTTTTACTTAAGCTAATTATATGTTTTTCATTCAACTAAATAGTAGTTTATTTTATTCATATAGCACAAATTGGAATTTTTTTTTAGGTTCTTTAATTTTTTTTAGATTATTTATTAATTGATAATTTCTTAAGAACTTTCAAAGAAATATCAATTGCACCCGCTTTTAAACTAAGTTTACTATATCTTTTTTTTTTTTTTTTTTGTTATTTTAGCCCATAATTTGAGCAAATTCACCTGTTTGTGTTTTTCTGCCATTTGTTAACCGATTCACTTATTCTCTACGATTTAACCAAATTTTACCTATTCTTTTGATGATTTATGTTGGTCCCAAGTGGTCAGATGAGGTCTAGATGGGGGGGGGGGGGGGGTGAATAGACCTCTAAACTTTTTAATTCAAATTTCAACTTTAAAGCTTTTGTTCTAATTTAAACAAACTAAGCTCTTATCGAACAGTAATTTACTTGGCTGATCGCGAACAAATCTTTGAACAGCTTTGTTGACCACTAATCTGATAAATACTTAGCTGATTTTTGCTAAAATTAGTTTTAATACTTAGAGTACTTGCAGCGGATTTGTAAAGTGTTTTTCACAACTAACCTTAGTAGTTTGAAAGTTTGTTCCCCAGTTTTATAAAACTCCTTTCCTTTTAAAACTTTTCAAATAGTTAAATCAAAGTGTTTTTATGCAACTGAAAATATGCAAGTAAAAATGCAAGTAATTTTTATAGTGGTTATATGGATTTAAATCCTTTAGTCCACTCTTCAAAGTCACTCAGATCTTGGGTTATACTATAATCGCAAAGTTTACAGTATCTCCACTTACGCCAAAACAACAAATGAATATGGCCGTAAGCTCGCAATAGAAAATCACAAAGAAACTCCTATCCTCTGAAGTTAGATCACTCACAAAGATGGATCTACACTTCGCACAACACTCGTGTTTACAAAATCACTCAGAAGATGTAATTTATCGTTGATCTTCAACTTCGCTTTTGTCAACAAATGACTAAGCTGATGAGTGAGTTGTTCTTGAGACTTAAGAGATTTTGCTTCGAAAATATTCTCAGAGATTGTGTTGTTATTTTTCTCTTCGTCTCTCTCAGCTATTTATACTTAAGGTTTGAAAAATGTCCGTTGAAGAGAGACAAGATTCAAATTCCTCGAGTTCTGGTCCTTAATTTCCACGAACGGCTCTCTGCAGCTGTCTGTACTGTCAACAGTACTTTTCTGCAGGCAGCATTAAATGCACCCAACTGATACGAAGCATTTTTTCAATCATTTGTCTTTAATAACCTTGTACTTCAGCATTTATTACTTCCAGGGGCATTTATTACCGTTGGGATGACTTTATGATCATTTCCACTTGGCTGACGAAAGTGCAAGTCTGATGGTGAACTAAGCTGATCCCAAACTTGAACAAATCTGATTTGAGTCGGCTGATCTTCATCAGTCTGATTTCTTTCTTTCAGCAGATCAGTAGTCTTGGACCTTGAATTTTGACTCTTCTGATATCTTCTTTACTTAGTCAAAATTTCTTCAAAGGGACATCAGCTAAGTTAATTCATACTTAGCAGATTTTGAAGTTTTGGAATGTATCAAAACCTCCCTTATCAAATTGTCTTCAGTGCCTTCATCTTCATCCTTATCCAACAATTTCCCCCTTTTTGATGATGACAAAACTTCAGCTAAGTACCTGTTAATACCTAAACTAAAGATTGTAATCCTCAAAATTTTCTGAGATAGAAAAGATATGTTGGAGTAAACTTGACTTTTTATTAATAATGAAAATATTACAAGTACAAGTTTATCAGATGAGATGTCTGAAAGATAGATAAAGTAAACTGATTACAAATGGATTTATATATTCTAACTATCAGCTTCTTCATCAGATCCTTCCAGCACTTCTTCATACTCATAAGATGATTCTTCATCATCTTCTTCTTCCACTTCATCTTCATTAGCTTCTTTTTCCAGAAGTATATATGCTATGACAGCGTCCATATTTTCTTTGAGTTGCTGCTCCTTCAGTTTCTCCATTGCTATCCTAACAGATTCAGTATTTTTGTACTTGGTAAATGGGTCTGTTTGATCTTCAGCAAATTCCTTGGTTGCAGCCATTTCCTCATCAGATTTGGCTTTATCCTTAGTTTTTTCTTCAAACTTCTATTTGCCTTCTACCTTTCCAACTTCTTCAGCAGCCTTAGTCTTTTTAGTAGCTTCCTCAGTCTTCTTAGCTTCAACAACAGCAACAGTTTCCTTAGTTGATTCTTCCCTTTTATCTTCCCCCTTTTTGTCATCATCAGACTTGGTGACATTATCAGGTTCAGCAGCTGGGTTAAGTGCAACATTAGGAATCTTCATTGCAGCACATAGAGCTTTCAAGTTCTGATTGACTACGTCATGACTTGCAGTTAGGTGATGGAGAGCAGTGCTGATGGTGTCAGTTTGATCGTTACAGCAATCAATGTTAATCTGCATGGTGGCAAGTTCATTTTGGATAACTCCTTCAGCTTGAGCAACTTCTTGCAACAGTTTAACATTTACAGCTTTTTCTTCTTCACTGACTTTGATGAAGTTAGCAGTTAGTTCAGCAATGTTGTGATTTGCTCTGTCTAATGCACAGTGAAGATGATTGACATCAGCCTTCACATCTTCTACATTTCTGTTCATCTCAACAATGCTTTGCAAGAACTGCTTTGAATTATCAGCAGGCATGGGAAAACTATCTAAGGTTTTCTTAATAGTTTCTGCAGTGAAGATATGTAGACTTTCCAGCTGTTGGTTTTTGGACTCTGCCAATTCTTCCTTCAACTTCTTCATTTGCAGGCTGTTCTTCTCTTCCAGTTCCTTCATCTGATTTTCCATTAGTAGCTGGAAGGCTTCCATCAGTGATGAATGCAGATCACTTGATGAAGCAGAAGCAGCAGCTTCCCTTTCCTCATTCTCCTGGTGGACAGGAACATCTTCCATTTTAGTCTCCTGACCAGCTTTAGAAGCCTTAGCATTCCACTCAATTGCTAAGGGTTTATCAGCAGTCTTGTGCTCATCAGTGACATCATCATAAACCAGACTTGTGATAGTGCCATCATCATTAAAGTCTGTTGTTTGACGTATTTGTCGCACAATAATCCATGGATTAGTAGGAGCATTGTTTCCTTTGGGCACTTCACTGTACTCTTTAACTTCTTTGCCAAATATGATTTGCGGAATGCTTGGTAGCTGAGGCAATTCACTTGAACAACCTTGCTGATATCTTGACCTTTCTGCCCATCTCTTCAAGGCGGTCATAACAGCTATGTTGATTGCCCTTTCTTCAGCATTATCAGATTTTTTTTCTCATTGCTGGCAAAGTGTTTTGGATGATTTTGGCTTCCTCTAGGGCAAATTCCCTTGCATACTGATGCATAGCATCCCTGACAAAGTGAGGATCCAAAGCCTGTTGAATGGAGTCAGTCCTTAGCTAATTTAGAACCCATTGTTCTTCATCAGCCAACTCCTTCAAACTTTGAAGTTCTGCTATAGATCTGTTCAGCCTGTTATCTCTCCATTTGATGTATCTTGGCTTCTCATGGGTGAACAGTGTCTTTAGCATAAGCTTTTGGTCATAGTAAGCCAATGTCTTCTCAAATCTTTTGAAGAGCTCCTTATCAGCATAGACAATGTCAAAATGCTCTTCTAACTTCTAATTTAGCCTTTGGCTTGACCTCTCCAGCAGGCATCTTAGGCTTCTTTGCAGTTTTTTCATCAATTTTAATGCCTCCGCCATGAACAGGTCCATGAGCATCAGTTTTGTTGATTTCAAGGACCATAGCAAGTTCTGCATCTTCAGCAGCCTTTCTTTCAGCGTCGGACATTTTTCTTCGTTCTTCGTCCTTGGCTGCCTGAATCTTGCTAAGTTCTAGAGCCTTCTGTTCCTCCAGCTCATCTCTCTTCCTCTGTTCAGCCTCCTCCCTTTTCTTTTTGTCAGCTGCAGAGACTTTCTTCTTTTTGATCAAGATTTTTCTCTTTCCCTTGTCAGCTTTGGCAGGTTGAGGAGTAGCAGATGCAAGAGGTGCAGCTGCAATAGGTTGGATGATCATCACATCTGGATCATCCTGAGGTTTAGGAACCTTAACTGTTGGCTGAGTTTGAGTAATCTGTTGCGCATCAGTCTGTTTAGCAACAGAAGCCTCTTCAGCTCCAACAGGTCTTTCAGCAGATTGAGGGCTTTGTCTTACTAAGTTTTCCAACTCAGTAGGCTCTTCAACAAAGGTCATCTGCTTCCTTGCTGTCTTCTTTGCCCTTTCCTGAACGGGTCTGGAAGCAGCAGTGTCTCTTAACTGACTTCTAGTCCTATGAGAAACATTCTCATCAGGCACTTGAGCAGTTGGTGTTCTTGAAGATGATGCAGGAGACATGTTCCTGACATCAGCAGTGGTCTGATTAATGATCTGGTCAGCAGCAACATCAGCCACGGTCTTCACCTTCTTAGGAGTTTTCTCCTTAGGCTTATCAGTAGCCTTCTTTTTCTGAGTCTCAACAGCTAACTCAGCTGTTTTGACCAATCTCCTTGGCCTTTTTGCAGAGACCTCCTTTGCTTCCTCAGCTTCTTCCTCATCAGCCTCGTCACCTTTTCTTTTTAGAACAGGCAAATACTTCACCATTGCCTTGGATTTATGAATATCCTTACCATTTGTCATTGCACAGCCCAGCTTGAACAGCAGATAACTGAGCGTCATTCTGTGATTGGTCTGAGGAGTCTTACCTTTCTTCACTTCGTGGAAGTTTGCCAAATTGTACCAAATGATAACAGACCAGTTGACTTCCAGTCCGTAGTAAATGGCGGCCATGATACTGAACCTCTTCATTGTAGCAGCATCCAGAGAAAATGTGCAGTTCTCTATCAACTTAGAGACCATATCAGCCATCCGCTGATATTCATCCTTCAGCTGTTTCTTCTTGATGTTGCCAGAAAACGTCTCTCCCTCCTTGGCACAGATTGCCCAGAACTGTTGGTGCTTCTCCTCCGTCAGCACAGTGACATCATGTCGTCCTTTGTTTGGAAGCCTAAAAGTCTCGTGAAGAACAGCAGGGTTAATGACAATGGATTTACCTCCAACTGTAGCCTTGATTTCCTGGGTGCTGTGATCGACAGTAGCAGTTTCGTAATACTCCAAAACTTGATCAGTCCAGATCACCCCTTCATTGTATTCCATGAAATTAACCAATGAAGCCGACTTGAATTTTTCCAGCAGCTCCTTCATCAAATCAGTACCAGATTGGTAGTATGAGTCGTAGACAAGGAACATACCTTCAGCGACCATTGCGAATCTGTTGGGAGTTTAGGAAACAAGAATAAATTTTGCAGAAAATTGCAAGTATTTTCTCACAAGTGTTCTTTGAATATTTTGGGGTGCGTAAAGAGCTACACAGCTGATCAGATTGGGATTTATAGAGTTAGGGTATTTCGGTTTCTGTGATACTAGCTAACCGTTAGATCCGTTTCTTGTAAGTCCTGATCGTGCGGCGTCAGTTACGACCTTTAAAATTCAAATCTTATTAAATGAGGAGCGGGAATATGTACCGCTCTTTTATCACTTGTAAAGGCGTGTTTTTAAATATAACGTTTTATCAAATAAGCTTTTACACAAACGATCAGATTAGTAAAATAAATACTTATCTGATGGACTACTGTCCTGATGACAAAGTTGTTATCAGTGAAAGCCAATAGCTGATAACCTTCCTCGGCTGTTTATCAATCCAGCTAGATAATAAATCTTCAATCTTCAAGCCTTTAGTCTTCTGTTGAAAACATAACTTCAACTAACTGTCATCAACAAATTTCATCTTTTAATCAGAAGTACCACTAGTCTTACACGTTCCCCCTGACTTTAAGAATTCATAAGTTAACTAGTTTGTTGAGAGTTAATCCTTGAAGATAAATAAGATGAGTAAGTTGTTGAACTTTAATCCTCTGATGAGTTCTCCCTCAGCTTATGCATCAAATTTTAATAAACCCAGTTCAGCTCTTAGAGTTGAAAACCTTGTCTCACTTAGAGGTTTTGTGAAGATGTCAGCAATTTGATTTTCAGTAAACACATATTCTATCATGACATTTCCTTTCTCCACGTGATCTCTAATAAAATGATGTTTGATCTCGATATGCTTAGTCCTTGAGTGACTTGTAGTATTCTGAGTAAGGCTGATTGCACTAGTATTGTCACAGTAGATGGGGATTCCACTGATTTTTATGTTGTAATCTTAAAGTTGATGCTTCAACCATAATATTTGTGCACAGCAAGCTCCAGCAGCTATGTATTCAGCTTCAGCAGTTGATATGGATACTGAAGTCTGTTTCTTACTCATCCATGAGATCAGACGACTGCCTAAGAACTGACAAGCACCTGTTGTGCTTTTTCTGTCAATCTTGCAGCCAGCAAGGTCAGAATCTGAATATCCAATGAGTTCAAATCCAGATTCCCTAGGATACCACAATCCCAAATCTTCAGTACCTTTAAGATACTTGAGTATCCTTTTGGCAGCTAAGAGGTAAGATTCCTTAGGATTTGATTGAAATCTCGCACAATCCCCAACAGAGTACATAATATCAGGTCTGCTAGCTGTTAAGTATAACAGAGACCCAGTAATTCCTCTGTACTTGGTTATGTCCACTGATTTGCCATCTTCATTTTTATCCAAACGAAGATTAGTAGACATTGGAATATTAGCAGTAGAGCTAGTTTCCATACCAAATTTCTTGAACAGATCCTTTGTGTATTTTGCTTGGCTGATGAAAATTCCATCAGGCAACTGTCGTAGTTGCAAACCAAGAAAATAGTTAAGTTCTCCCATCATGCTCATTTCAAACTTGTTCTGCATCAGCTTTGAGAACTTGCCACACATCTGTTGATTAGTTGAACCAAAAACAATATAGTCCACATATATTTGCACAAGCAAAATATGTTCTTCCCATTCAATAGTGAACAGGGTCTTGTCAACCTTACATTTATGAAATCCTTTAATTAAAAGAAAATCAGATAGGGTATCATACCATGCTCTTGAAGCCTGTTTCAGTCCATAGAGAGCTTTCTTCAGACGATACACCTTGTCTTCTTCTTGATAGGCTTCAAATCCAGGTGGTTGTTCGACATAAAATTCTTCTTGCAATTCTCCATTGAGAAAAGCTGATTTCATATCCATCTGATAGACTGTGAAATTCTTGTGAGCAGCATAAGCAAGAAAGAGTCTGATAGCCTCTAATCTTGCTAATGGTGCAAAAGTTTCATCAAAGTCAATGCCTTCTTCTTGGCAATAACCCTTGGCCACTAATCTTGCTTTATTTCTGGTGACTTCACCATCTTCATTCATTTTATTCCTGAATACCCAGTTAGTGCCAATGACTCTTTGATGACTTGGTCTAGGAACTAAGTATCAGACTTCATTCCTTTCAAATTGATTTAGCTCTTCTTGCATAGCTTCAATCCAGTTTGAATCACTAAGAGCTTCTTCAATCTGTTTGGGCTCAATTTGAGATAGGAAGCTGACAAACATTGCTTCACTTGCGGCAGCTCTCCTTGTCTTCATTTTATCCAAAGGATCACCAATAACCAGTTCTTGTGGGTGATTCTTGAGCCATCTAAGATCAGGTTGCAGATCATAATGGTGTCCTTTGTTTTGATCTTGCAACACTACTGTTGGTGTTCCAGTAGTAGTCTGTTGAACATTTTATGTCTGTTGAACAGTCTCTGGTCTGTCAGCTGTTTGCAACTCGTCTGTTAGACAATCGGCATTGTGATTTTGAACAGCACTTGAGTTATCAGCTATGATGGGAACATATGCTTCATTCTTTCCAACATTCAATTTCTGTAAATCAGTAGACAGATCTTGATTAGCGCTTTGATTCTTTCCAGAAGATTGACTTGGTTCATCAAATACTACATGAATGGATTCTTCTACAAGTAAAGTTCTGTTGTTAAAGACTCTATAAGCTTTACTAACAGTAGAGTATCCTACAAAAACAGCTTCATCAGCCTTTTCTGCAAATGCAGTAAGGTGATTTTTCCCATTGTTTAAAACAAAGCATTTACAACCAAATATCTTGAAGTAATGAATGTTTGGCTTCCTGTTGTTCCAAACTTCATAAGGAGTCTTGTTTTGGTGCTTGTTGATCATGCATCTGTTTTGGGTAAAACATGCTGTATTTGTTGCTTCTGCCCAAAATCTTTGAGGCAGTTTAGCTTCAGCTATCATTGTCCTGGTAGCTTCTTTAAGAGTTCTGTTTCTCCTTTCAGCAACTCCATTCTGTTGAGGGGTTCTGACAGCAGAGTATTCATGATTGATTCCTCTGGCATTACAATACTCTTCAACAGTAGAGTTTGTAATTTCAGTCCCTCTATCTGATCTGATCTTTAGTATTTTCATACTTTTCTCATTTTGAATCTTTTCCATCAGATTTGTAAGATGCTCATTGGTTTCACTTTTCTTTTTCATGAAAATCACCCAAGTGTATCTTGAATAATCATCCACAGCAGCTAGGCAGTATTTCTTTCCACCATTGCTGATAGGATCAATGGGTCCAAATAAGTCCATATGTAGCAGCTCCAATATTCTTCCAGAAGATTGATGCTTCTTGCTTTTGAATGATGACTTGATTTGTTTACCCTTCTGACATGCGTCACAAAGTTTATATTTGCTCATGATTGTCCTTGGAATTCCTTCTACCAGATTGTTCTTGATGAGTCTGTTGATGGTCTTGAAATTCACATGATTCATCCTTTTTGTGCCACAGCCAACTGATTTCACTTGGTGTTGATGCCACCAAACAAATACTTGAATTCTTGTCAGCAGAATTCCAGTCCACTGTGTAGACATTTCCTTGTCGTCTTCCAGATAAAATTACCTTCTTTGTACCAATCTATTCAACGAAACACTTATCTATTGAGAAGATGACTGAATATCCTTTGTCACAAAATTGACTTATGCTCAGCAAATTGTATTTGAGGCCTTTAATATATGAGACGTCAGATATCTCAATGTTGCCTTTGATCAGCTTTCCATTTGTAACAATCTTGCCTTCTTTGTTGTCCCCAAAAGTAACTTTAGGATCATCCACAGCAACTGCATCAGTCAGTTCATGTATGTTTCCACACATGTGTCTTGAACAGCCACTGTCCAAGTACCAGGTCTTCTCTACTTTACTCCTACTCCTAATCCTATCCTACAAAACAAAATAAAATTGTTTTAGGTACCCTTATTGAGAGGGTCCTGAAGGATTAGTTCCACCTTTGACAACCCAAGATGATGAAGTCTTAGGCTTCTTAGGTTTCTGAGTTTCAACAGGAGCATGAACAGCTTTGCCTTTATCACGTACATCAGATTTGTCATATTGTTGATGATCAGCATGATAAGGATAATTTTCATAAGCAGAATAAGATGCATGATAAGCAGGATATGCATGCATGGGATGAGCAGGATATGGTGCATAGTAAGTAGGAAATTGAGGTGCATGATACATAGGAGGATATGCAGCAGGTTGCACATAATAAGACTCATTTCCATACCAAGCATTTTGATTTTTCTTGTTTTTATGCTTCTTTGGTTTACTTGAGACGACTTAGTTTTATCACTAGTCTGATTGGTTTTGACCTTATCAGATGACTTCCTAGGACTCTTCTGTTTGGACTTACCAGTCTGTTTTCCTATACTATGCTCTTTGCTCTTTTTAGCCTTAGGAGTTTTCATCTCCTTTAACACTTTCTCAGGTGAAGCTGGTTTAGTAGTCTGAACATACTGAATGACCTTACTATTGTCAGCTGATATAAATTTTTCAGTATGATTCAGTTCTAGCTTGTCCTGATCTAAAGGTGTCTTCTGTTTACTAGACATGTGAGTGGATGCAACAGATGACTTATCATGAGACTCAATGACTTTCTCAAGCTCTATGATTTTACCTTTATAAACTTCACATTCAGCTTTCAGAAATTCATTCTCTTGCTCAAGCAGTTTATATTCAGCTGATTCTTTTGGCTTTTCAGCTTTAAGTTTCAGTGAATTGTTTTGCTCTTTCAGCAATATCATCTCTTCCTTAAGCTTTTTAAATGCATCAGCAATACTTGTATTGTTGAGCATCATTTGTTCAAATGAATTAAATAATTCATTATCAAGAGGAGTTACCTCATCATCCTCTGAGTTATCAGATTCCTTAGTCATCAGGCAGAGAAGAGCAGGGCTCTCTTCATCAGAAGATTCTTCTTCAGAAGTGTCTGAATCTGAATATGATGAGTAGACAGCAGCTAGCTTTTCTGCTTCTGCTACCAGCACCTTTCCTTTCTGATTCTTTTTTCCTCTTCTGTATACTTCTCAGCTTTAGGATATGGGCAATCTCTGATGAAATGACCCAGTTTCCTGCAACTATAGCACATCATTTTGGATTTAAAAGAATCCTTATCTTGAGAAGAAGAAGTAGAAGCATTGTTATATTTGTTATTCATTTTTCGTCTGTAGAACTTTTTGAAGTTGTTCATCAGCAATGCAACATCTCCAGCAGTGTACTCCTTTTTGTTGAGTGGTGTGGTTTCATCAAATGAGTCCACATCTTTGCTTTTGTGAGCTGGCCTTCTGGGATTTTCAGCAGCAACAAGTGCAGCTGTGGGACTTGAAGTAGAGGTTTCTTCAAAACCCATTCTTGGCAGTTTATACTCGTATGTCTTGAGTACTGAGAACAGCTCGGTGAAAGAAATCTTTCTCAGATCTCTTGACTCTTCCATGGCTGTCACCTTCATGTTGAACTTTGGAGGTAGAGCCTACAGTACCCTGACTGTTATCTCCTTATCAGTGAAGGTTTTTCCAAGCTTTAGCATTTCATTCAGCGCCCTTGTAAACCTTGTATCCATTTGATCAATGGTTTCCGCAGACTTCATCTTGAAGTTGTCCAGCTTTTCTAGAGCAACACTCAGCTGATGCTCTTTGATGGCGTCTGTTGGATGAAGATGAAGATGAAGTGCAATGAAGATAAAAAGATAAGGGAAAGTTTTGATGATTTCCAAAACATCAAAATCAGCTAAGTATGGAAAGCTTAGGTCCCTTATAAGAATTTTGACCAAGTAAAAGAAGACATCAGAAGGGTCCAAAATTCTAAGCCCAGAAGACTACTGATCTTATGCTGAAATAGCAATCAGAAGGGTAGACCATCAACTGACTCAAATCAGATGGGTTCAGAGTTTGATCAGCAGAGTATCTATCAGCAAGGTTATTTTGATCAGCAGAGTAGAAGAGATCAAAGAGTTAGTCCAACAGTAATAAATGCAATTGGTGTAATAAATGCTGTAAGAGAAGGGTAATAATGGCAAATAATGAAGTTAATTCTTGGATCAGCAGGGTGTATTTAATGCAGCTACAGAAAAGTACAGCAGAAAGTACTGTAGCAGGGAGCCATTCTGAAAATTGGGCTAAGGCTATGGATTTGATTTGTGATTTCCTTCAACGGTCATATTTTCAAATCCGAGTATAAATAGAGCTGATTTCAAAGAGCAAATACACAACAACATTCTGAGATTTTATTTTCGAAGCAGAATTTTCTCCAAGTCTCAAGAAGCTCAAGAACAGCTCACTCGTTTGGTGGAGTCATTTGTTGACAAAAACCAAGTTGAAGCCACAAAGAAAACATTTTCTGAGTGAATTTATATTAGTTGAGTGTTGTGCGGAGTGTAGATCCATCTTTGTGAGTGATCTAACTTCAGAGGATAGGTCTTCTTAGTGATTTCCTATTGTGAGCTTACGGCCTTCTCATTTGTTGTTTTGGCGTAAGTGGAGAAATATTGTAAACTTTGTGTTTATAGTATAACCCAGAATCTGAGTGATCTGGAAGAGTGGACTAAAGGATTTTTATCCATATAACCACTATAAAAATTCTTTGTGTTATTTTTGCATAAGTTTTTCTTGCATATTTTAAAATTGCATAAGTTAACACCTTGAAATATTTGATTAAAGATTTTGAAGGAGTTTTAAAACTAGGGACAAAATCTTTACAAAGACTTAGTCTACTTGTGAAAAATACTTACAAATTATCCGCTGCAAGTATACTCTTGTAAAACTGTTTGCTGAAATCTGCTAAGTAACTATAAGAAGAGTGGTCACTCTGCTGTTCAAAATTTGTTCAAGATCAGCTTAGTCAGCTTACTGTTCTTTATAAGCTTAGTCTGCTGACAGACGACTGAAAAGTTTTTAAGTCTAAAAATTTTCAGAGGTCTATTCATCCCCCCCTCCCCCCCCCCCCCCCTCTAGACCTCATTTGACCACTTGGGACCAACAACGTCGTTTCCTTCGCTCATGTCACGAACCTTATCCCACATCTCTTTGGCAGTCTTGCAGTGCTTGACTTTGTCAAATCGATCATTATCAAGGGCCTTGGTCATGATGAAACGGCCAACTTTATCCAGATTGATCAGCTTTATTTCTTCGGCTGTCATCTCTGTTAGATCTTTTTCCACCACTATTTCTGCTTCATCAACCGTGATAGTCTTGGTGAATCTGAATGGACCTTTGATGATACATGTGTACATGTTATCATTGTAAGCAGCTAGGAAAATCTCCATTCTGATTTTCCAGTCTTCAAAGCTCATACCAGCTATATGGGGAACATGGCTGATACAATCCATTTTTCAAAAATTTTAATTTTTCAAAATGTGCTATTTTGAAAAGTTTGAAAACCTTTGAAAAACACTCGGCTCAAGCTCGTTGATCAGGCAGCTGATTCTAATGAACAACCTAGCTCTGTACCACTTGTTGGTCCCAAGTGGTCAGATGAGGTCTAGAGGGGAGGGGGGTAAATAGACCTCTAAACTTTTTAATTCAAATTTCAACTTTAAAGCTTTTGTTCTAATTTAAACAAACTAAGCTCTTATTGAACAGTAATTTACTTGGCTGATCGCGAACAAATCTTTGAATAGCTTTGTTGACCACTAATCTGATAAATACTTAGCTGATTTTTGCTAAAATTAGTTTTAATACTTAGAGTACTTGCAGCTGATTTGTAAAGTGTTTTTCACAAGTAACCTTAGTAGTTTGAAAGTTTGTTCCCCAGTTTTATAAAACTCCTTTCCTTTTAAAACTTTTCAAACAATTAAATCAAAGTGTTTTTATGCAACTGAAAATATGCAAGTAAAAACACAAGTAATTTTTATAGTGGTTATATGGATTTAAATCATTTAGTCCACTCTTCCAAGTCACTCAGATCTTGGGTTATACTATAATCACAAAGTTTACAGTATCTCCACTTACGCCAAAACAACAAATGAATATGGTCGTAAGCTCGCAATAGGAAATCACAAAGAAATTCATATCCTCTGAAGTTAGATCACTCACAAAGATGGATATACACTTCGCACAACACTCGTGTTTACAAAATCACTCAGAAGATGTAATTTATCGTTGATCTTCAACTTCGCTTTTGTCAACAAATGACTAAGCTGATGAGTGGGCTGTTCTTGAGACTTAAGAGATTTTGCTTTGAAAATATTCTCAGAGATTGTGTTGTTATTTTCCTCTTCGTCTCTCTCAGCTATTCATACTTGAGGTTTGAAAAATGTCCGTTGAAGAGAGACAAGATTCAAATTCCTCGAGTTCTGGTCCTTAATTTCCACGAACGGCTCTCTGCAGCTGTTCGTACTGTCAACAGTACTTTTCTGCAGGCAGCATTAAATGCACCCAGCTGATACGAAGCATTTTTTCAATCATTTGTCTTTAATAACCTTGCACTTCATCATTTATTACTTCCAGGGGCATTTATTACCGTTGGGATGACTTTATGATCCTTTCCACTTGGTTGACGAAAGTGCAAGTCTGATGGCGAACTAAGCTGATCCCAAACTTGAACAAATCTGATTTGAGTCGGCTGATCTTCATCAGTCTGATTTCTTTCTTTCAGCAGATCAGTAGTCTTAGACCTTGAATTTTGACTCTTCTGATATCTTCTTTACTTAGTCAAAAAATTTTCAAAGGGACATCAGCTAAGTTAATTCATACTTAGCAGATTTTGAAGTTTTGGAATGCATCAAAACCTCCCTTATCAAATTGTCTTCAGTGCCTGCATCTTCATCCTTATCCAACAATTTAACATATTTTCTCATTTATTACACTTTTTTCTTTTACTAATTTAACTTTCCCCCCCCCCCCCCCCCCACAAAACCCCTTTTTTTAATCAGATGTTTAGCCAAATATCATTCATTTTTTTTATCAATTAACTTTCCTTAGCCTGTTTACCCCGTTTTAGAAATCGCAAATTTTTTTTTTTTTTGCTTTAAATCATTTTCTTCTATTTAATCTATATTTCCATTTTATCATATACTTTTTAATCCGACTTTATATGTTTTCACTAATTTTAACCATTTTATGTCTTGACCCAATTATGAGTTTCAGAGCTAACTAAATAGTACTTTTTTTTATTCATGTAGCTCGAATGTGGTCTTTTGATTTTAAGTTCTTTAATGTTTTTGAGGTTCTTCAATAAGTTATAATTTCGTAAAATCTATCCACATAATATTGATTTTACCTGCTTTTAAATTGAGTTAATCATTTTTTTTAATCGGTCTTTCACTAATGTCATTCGTTTTTAGTGGTTTATCTTATTTGTTAGTCAATCCATCCATTCTCTCTAGTTTAACCCAATTGTGTCGATTATATCATATTTATTAATCAATTAACTCATTCTCGCCGGTTTAACCTAATTTAGGTTTGATCTTACCTATTCTTTTGCATATTTTACCTTTTTTTTTTTTTTTGCCAATTAACTCATTGTTTTTGTTCTTGTTCGATTTGATCTGTTTTCTTGTTAGCCTATGTTTAACGAATGTCATTCCTTTTTTTTTATATGATTTTTCCCTACTTTACCTATTTTATTGATTGCACCATTTTTTTCTTTTTCCTATCTAACCCATTTTTCTATTGATTTTATTATTTTCATCATATATGTTTTTAATCGAATTTTTCGATTTCAATCTTTTATATGTTTTAATTTTTTTTAGACAATTATAAGTTTTTAAGTTAACTAAATAGTACCTTCTTTTTAAAAAAGAAAAAATTCATGTAGCACAGATAATTTTTTAATTTTTTTTATGGAGCAACTTTTAATTTATTATGAGCCCAAACGATGGATTCAATAAGTTCTTGCCAATAACCACGTCCACTGAATAGAAACATTAAACTAAAAGCCCATACAAAATGAGCACCTAGGAAAAAAAGGCCATATGCAGATAATGAAGAACCATAAGACTGAATTACCTGGGATGCCTGTGCACGTTCCCATTACCTTGGGATGTTACGGCGTATTTTGCTTGTGTTTAATCTTTCCCGATTCAAAATCATAATTCAAAGAAATTTTCGAAGGCAAAAATTCAATTTTGGTACCATAGAATTGGGCAAATTTCATTTTTCATACCAAAAGTTCAAAAATAACACCAGTTCCTACTCAGCCGTTTCAAAAAAGGCACTTCCGTTGATTTTCTTAACGTTTCTGCCACGTGTCCGTTAAGTCTTCGTGGGCGGGCTGAGCACGTGGGTCGGATTCTGCCCGTTGGAACATAAAATTCAATTTTGGTACCATAGAACTGGGCAAATTTCATTTTTCATACCAAATTCCGTTATGTTTTTCTTTTTTTGAAATGGTTGTGGTGATATGTTTGAATTGGTTTGTTCTACAGTAGACTAGTAGTCATGTTACTTTTTTTTTCATTTCATTTTAACAATAAGCTAAAAAAAAGTTTAATTTGCAACTTAGATTCCCGGGACTCCAGAACCCATCCCGAAATCCCGAAATTAAATCGGGTACCCGAAATCCACGGGACCTCGGTTGATCTACCGGGTTTCGGGACTTAAATTTGAAATCTCGAAACCCAAAATCCCATCCCGAAATACCCGAATTCCCGAAAACCAGTCCCGATCCCACCCCTACGACCGCCGGCTCCGGTGGCTTTTGGTCGGAATTGGTTGAGGGTTTATGTTCCCCTTGTCGTGGAGAACTCGTACATATAAAGATCTTTTCAATCCTTTGAGTAATCTATTGGAATTTTGAGTTCTAATTTTTAAATTGTAGGTCAAAATTTTGGAAATTTCAAATCGTGATTTCTTCTTCGATTCTTAACCAAACTTCGTAATTCTTGTTGAATTAGTTTCCCCTGACCGTGGGCATCATTTTCCATAGGTTTATTGTAGCTGCCATAGACGGTTGAGCTCCGCCCATGACAAGAGGAACAAAAATCTTCAACCAATTTCGACAAACGGCCACCGGAAGCCGGCGATCGTCCATAGGAGGAAGAAGGCAGTAATTGCAAAAACAACCTGCTCAATTTTAGACAATTGCATTTCCCCCCTATTTTGAAATGGCTGAGTGAGAATTGGTATGATTTTTGGACTTTTGGTATGAAAATTGAAAATTCCCCAATTCTAAGGTACCAAAATTGAACGGGCAGATTAGTGCCCCACGTGCCCCTCACATGCACTTAACGGATGAGACTAAACGGCCGTGGCAAAACTTAACGGTTGTATGATTTTTGAACTTTTGGTATAAAAAATGAAATTTGTCCAGTTCTATGGTACAAAACTTGAATTTTAGCTAATTTTCGAAGAAAGAGCAATAACTTTAAAATGTTGAGAAGACAGTCTTGTAAGATAATCCAACTTCAGAGCAATAACTTATGCCAATTATAAGTTGAAACTCAAACACACAAGCGTTTCCAAAAACATAAAGAATCAAAATTTGATTCAGCCGGCCAGTTATGAACACTGGACTTTTGTTAGATTTCATTTAGAGGCTGAACCAACTACAAATACATAAGTATTTAATTCCCTTTCAATGTGAAAACCCAGTATAGGAGGACAAGTTTGATTTACAGTATTTTTTAGCAAATTGCAATTTTTTAATTGGTAGTTAGAATAGCAGCTGCACGCCTACCAGGCCTACATAATTCGTTGTTTATACTGATAAAGTTGACATCATCACACTCCCTCCATATGACTATTGTACCACGAAAGAGTCAAAATAGACTGCCCGAAGTTAGTATTGATATTTTCAGAGTCCACCAACTACCTTCGGTTACACCAGACATTTCATATCATTAAAGTTCTGATTTTGTCTTCATATTTTATTGTATGCACTTCTCACTTCCAAGCTATTCTTAAAATATGAAGAGCAGAAGGGAAAATTTAAGGTGTTATGGTAACGGTCTTTTGATGGAAATATGTCAAATTTAATGATTTGGCGCAACTGAGACATAGATGATAGTTGAAGGGAGTAAAGTGATACAATTGATATACAGTTGAGGGCAATGTTTTTAAAACAGCATCGGTCATTGAACCGGAAGTCCTATTGGTTACTGATTTGATCGGTCGACCACAGATTCGATTGGTATAATCGGTGTGACTTTATTATTATGTAATATTTATATATATATTTTTAGATTATCTAAAATACAATTATAATTCAAAAAATTATCATTCCTTGTCAATATAAATTTTTATTGTTTCATGCAAATAATCAAAATGTCTTAAAAATTAAGATCAATGTAAAAATTATAAATCCCAAGTATCCCTAAAAGATATATACATTCAAAACAAGACAACAAAATTAAAAGTTCATCTAATTTTTAAAGTTTTGGCTTGTTCATTTGGGTTCTATTGTTGTAATTTGATATTTTTATGGTAATTGATTTGCATAATTTCCATACATAAAATAATATTATTCACAATGATGATAAAATGGTTATGTACTTCTTTATGTAAAAAAATGTAATATTTCATTGATTGTTCCTCATTGATTTTTTTTTTTTTTTTTTTTTTTGGTGATTATTCCTCATTGATATTTAAAACACTACAATAATGAATGTTTTCTATTACAATATTTAAATGTAATTTTATTAAATGTTAAACAAGAGTTCAAATAAATAATAATAATAATAAATCTCAAAATTTAAAAAAAAATAAAAATTAAATGAACCACTGGTTCACTGATTTTGCCGATTCACTAATTTTATCGGTTTTGAAGCCGGTTTTACCGTTTGAAACTGGTTAATTAGGAAATTGATTTTGAGGGGTAAACCAGATCGAATTGGGGACCCGTTAGTGGTTAAACCGAGCCAACCAACCGATTCTGTCCGATTTTCAAAACTCTGGTTGAGGGGGCTGTTGGAATTTATATTCTATATGTGAATAAAATAAATTGAGAGTAAGGGGTCGTGTCTGTTTGATCTGAAGAGGTACCCTTTGGATTGAAACAGTACAATCCAAACATTGTGTCTCTTGCGAAAAGATATTTTTGAGTCTATAAATAGGAGACTTAATCTGGCCAATTAAGTATCCTTTTTCCGACAATAATTAAAAAAAATAAAAAATTACTCTCATCTCAACTTTAAATTTATGTCGAATTTTCTATTTGCTTCGGTTCGCCGTGGGTTCATTATTTGTGCAAATAATGAACAACAGACTGTTGTATCTTGGGAGACTACTGGGAATCAAACTGTATGCACCGTGGCAGCCCGGAAATATTGTCTTAAGGAAATTTGTTTCGGCAAGCCTCAGTCTAATTTCCTTGTTTTTTTCGTAAAAATTGAAGTGATCTTTGGTTTCGATACAAGTAAGTATTTCTCACTAAATTTTGTGTTAGATCGAAATATTCAAATACACAGATTGTTAGACACCAATAATCTTAAGACAATAAAATTTTGTTTAACAAACTGTGTATTGACTTCATGTTACCGGAAGCAACATTTATTTGGGTTAAGAAAAATTATTCCTGCGCGTTGATACTTTCGTTCTGCTAGTGAGCAAATTCTTTATCAAAAAATTGGAAAATATTCTAAATTTTCTAAGGCACTGTATACTTAGAGTGAGAAATCTTTGTACCCAAAAGATTAAAACTACTCTTATGCAAAATCATGCTAATATCTTCCGGAGTTAAATATAAGGAACACCTTTTTGTTATTTTTTCATTATTATGCATGTCTATGGCCTAAATAAGCAAACTCGAAGGATGAGTACAAAATGTTCTCTATTTAAACAATGTGTTTACATTTAGATTTCATCTAAATTCATAATAATCTGTCATATCTAACTTTCTGGAAGTGAGTTATTCTTTGGCAAGAATAATCTTATTCTTTAAATAGAAGAGTAAATCTCAATTTTAATAAGGAAACTGGAAGTGGAACTCTCTGATTTTACTAAGTGTAGTGCTACTTTGTGTGATTCCATATAGTTGTGTAGCCATGGATTGTTTTCTATAAAAGTAGGAATATGTTTAATTCCGATGCTTAATCTTACGTGTTTGGTACTGTAATTAATCCAAACTTCAAAAGAGTGCCATTAACTCGTTCGTGTGAAACGGGGTTTCATGAACCGGTGCAAAGGAATATTTTGTTTGAAAATTAGTATGAGTAATTAATTAAGCAATGTGCGTGTCTTCTGGGAAACAACCATTGGCTTACTGTGAATGGGTCATTGAGTATATCTCACTGACGTCCTAGAAGAATTGAATTTGAGCATTGTGAGTAGAGTGTTCTCGATAGATAAATATTCGGATTGCAAACTTCCTGAAAACAATAACCAAGTTTTCATTACTCTTATAAATAAATGACTTGGAAATAATACGTTGAATTGGTTGTAGCAAAATGTTGAATTTCTATGATGAAGATTTTCTATAGAAATTCTTTGTTGAACATTTGAAAAATCATTTCAAGAAATAGTGGAGGAAGCATCATCAAATGTAATTAAAGACAAAAGTCTTGAGATTCTCATTATTTATGCACATCGAGTAGGTGCATGTGAGGAGTTGCAGCGACGATTTTCATGAATTGGTGCGACTGATTATAATTGATTAGTTTCGTTTTGATTCACTAATCAAGGTTGATTTGGTATAATTACTTGTTGTTCACAAATATTTTAGTATTTCACTAATTTATTTTCGACAAAGTAAATTATATGTCATTACTTGAGGTCATGAATAAAATATAAAAATGTAATGGAGATGAGCATTAAATTATGGAATTAATATGAGCATGTGATTCATGGCTCATATACATTTGTTTAATAAGTACGACTTGTAGCGTATACTAATAACTTTTATCTGAAGATATAAGATTAATTAGTATTTACTATCAAATCATTATTTTATTTGAGAAATAATGATAATTTATTTGAGAAAATATTTAGAACTTATTTGCGAAATAAATGTCAATATTTATTGAGAAATATTGATAATATTTGTAATTTATTCGCAAAATAATTATAAATTATTCGAGAGAAATAATTATTAATTATTTGTGAAATAGTTATAATTTATTTGTTTGCGAAACAAATACGTAAGAGTTCAAAATTTTTGAACTAATCCAAAAAATTATGTGATTTTGAAATCATTACTAACTCGTGGAGTTTGAGAATGCATTTAATCACATAGATATTGTTGCATACGAGGCAACAAATGTATTTACAAAATACAAAGAGATGCATTTGTGAAATACAAATCCAGATAATGGAATAAGAAAATTTAAATTCTTATATCCAAATTGTGGGGGTAAGTACGAATATATTCATTAACACTAGAGTGTGTTAAATTAGGAATTATTCGTCAAATAATTTACCTAGCTCAACTCAATTGAATTTGGTTGCTAAAATAACAGAATTTTAAGATGTGGTTAAACATTATCTTTAAATTCAGGTTTACTTGACAACTTGTGGGGGAAAGCTCGTTAAAATGTCTAGAGACATACTAAGTCGGGTTTCATACAAGAAAGTCAATTATCATTCCATATGAGTTCTGGAAGGGAAGAAAAACCAAATACCTTAAAATGTGGGGGTATTTAGGTCAGATTTCGATTTCACCACCGAAAAAGAAAAAAACTTAAAAATATTAATTACTGCCAGCTTATGCGATAAATAGTAGCTTATGCGATAAATAGTAGTAGCTCATATTTTTGGTATTTAAATCTGACATAATTGTAATCATTTGAACCGAGTCACGTGATGTAACAATAATTGAGAATAAGAGAAGGATTTGAGAATCATTTCTTATAAATTGATCTTTCTTTCGGTTTAGATTTATTTTCAGTTTGTGTGGTTTACTGATATTAAAATCTAATAAAGTAATATTATTTATTACTTACATAAACTTTTCTACAATTTATAATTAGAGTTAATTATAAATTATTTGTTATGCGAGAATAAAAAGTATGGTCTAATCACTTTAGATTAGAATATTTATTTAAAAGTCATTAAATATTTTGCAAAAATATTTAATTGACTTTGATCTAGAGGGTTTATCTTGTGAAACTTATAATTATGTTTAATTATAAACTACTTTATTCTGAGAGAATATACATATGAATCGATCTCTAAAGAGGTCAATCTTTAACTTCAACATGAGTTTGTTGATGAGTTGAAGAGACATATGAGTTAAAAGCTCGAAGTTATTTGATCAAGATATTCTAACTTATATGTTAAAGAATTAACCTCGAACATATAAATAGATTATGTCACGTTCCAATACCGTGGATGGAAAGAGGCGATTGACAGCAAGTTACATTCATAAAATTGATAGACCTCGAGGAGTGAACCAATTAGATGTAGATGGGTTTTTAAATTAAAGAGTTTAAAAACTTTGATAAGATCAATCGATAAAAACTAGGCTAGACTAGAAGCCAAGTTGCCTTATAAAAGAAATAATTTTACTTATTTGACTCATATTCACAAGCGATTAAGATAATATCCATTTGAATGTTAATAGCTCTAACAGCTATATACAATGGATGTTATATAAGGAGTAACTAGAGAGTTTCATTGTTAAATAAAAAGAAAACATAGTTTGCGAAACTTATGTATTTTCTTGTTGACGTTTAACAAACTCCTAAATAATGACACGAAAAATGTGATAGTGTCACTAACAAATTTCGACTGTCATATTAATAAATATGACAAGTGTGTCCATATAAACTAACTAGATAATTGAGTATCAGAATTTGTTTATATGCAAATGATATATTAATATTTGAGACTAATACTGTGAGTATTAAATCCATTGAGAAAATATTAACTTATGATATGAAAAACTTCGGTTTAATCAATCATGATTAAGAGGTCATGTGATGATATTAAACTATCTCAAGCACATTATGTGAGATGAGTTATAAATAATTTAATACTTATGAAAAGGGATTTCATAATTCTATTTAATTCATACCTTGTGTGCAATACGAGAATAAATGTGACATAGTATCACAATTTGAGTATGCTCATAAAATTAGATGTCACGCATATATCGTAAAATGCAAGAGGCTAGACATCGTCTCTTTAGTTAATAAACTAAGGAAATACATGAGCAATCTTAGCAAGATTCGTTGGGATGCATTAATGAGAATGCTTGAATCTTGATAGAATACATACATATGTGCATTAGATTTGGAAAATTTTCAAACGATCCAGGAGAGATATAGTAATGCAAATTAAACTTCTGATTTAGATGAATCAAAGTTTATAAGCGGATATGTATTCAATTTCGGAGGCACCGCTATTTCCTGAGAATCTTCCAAACAAACG
Source organism: Penstemon barbatus (assembly GCA_003313485.2). Lineage (NCBI taxonomy): Eukaryota > Viridiplantae > Streptophyta > Magnoliopsida > Lamiales > Plantaginaceae > Penstemon > Penstemon barbatus. The sequence goes on from CM064880.1 coordinate 15,194,902, forward strand.
CGTATAGCTCAATCTACTATGAAATTAGAGTGTATAGCATTGGATAAAGCTAGTAAAGAATTTGAGTGGCTTCACAAAATTCATGGAATATATTTTAATATGACTAAAAATTGTGTTAGTCATACATAAAATGCGATAATCAAGCGGTGATACACAGAGCTCAACAAACTCTAATGGTAAATTCACGACATAATTGTTGTCGTTGATACAATACCTAGAGACATCTACTTTCAAACAAAATGGACTTTATAAAGTCAAGAGATAATCCTAATTCCGGATATTAAAGGTCTATCTAGAGAGTAGTATGTGCATCGAGGGGAATGGGCTTAAAGCCTAAATTAGACTAAGTTACCTCGTACGGAAACCTAACCTGGCGACTGGAGATCCCACGGACCAGGTTCAATAGGACAACCAGTCTTGGCTAACTTAAAAGAAAGCACTTAAGAGTATAACTCTATCCCATTCTTATGATGCAATAAGTGCAAGCCTACCGCGTTTATAAGGTTAAGCAAATGCTTTTAATGACGTCTATACCTTTTCAAGAACAAGTAGAGTATGGTAGGATACTCTTGATAGATGCGGTCACCTATGTTAGTGTGAGCTGGGTCGGCTCGTTGAGAATTTCTTTATAGGTTGGAATTCTCTAAAGCACTCGCATAACCAAGAATGTTCAGGGCCAAAACGAACACAACCGAGAACTTGAAGCAAATTGGTTTAATGCTGTGTTAAGTTTATTGTCTTGGTTTACACCAACAGCCGACGGTTCAAGATGAAATATTTCACCGATTGGCTAAGTAAATCCGATAGCTTTAACTAGGGAAGGTTCAAGATGAAATATTTCACCTATCTCGATGCGGTATTATTTTTAAAGAAATTTAGACATGAGGAGAACTATTTTATTCATGTGGGGATTGTTGGAATTTATATTCTATATGTGAATAAAATAAATTGAGAGTAAGGGGTCGTGTCTGTTTGATCTGAAGAGGTACCCTTTGGATCGAAGCAGTACAATCCAAACATTGTGTCTCTTGCGAAAAGATATTTTTGAGTCTATAAATAGGAGACTTAATCTGGCCACTTAAGTATCCTTTTTTCCGACAATAATAATAAAAAAAATTACTCTCATCTCAACTTTAAATTTATGTCGAATTTTCTATTTGCTTCGGTGCGCCGTGGGTTCATTATTTGTGCAAATAATGAACAACAGACTGTTGTATCTTGGGAGACTACTGGGAATCAAACTGTATGCACCGTGGCAGCCCGGAAATATTGTCTTAAGGAAATTTGTTTCGGCAAGCCTCAGTCTAATTTCCTTGTTTTTTTCGTAAAGATTGAAGTGATCTTTGGTTTCGATACAAATAAGTATTTCTCACTAAATTTTGTGTTAGATCGAAATAATCAAATACACAGATTGTTAGACACCAAATGGACATCGGAGATAGCTGGTAGGATCAAAGTGTAACTTAACAACTTAACAACCATTTCGATCGTCTTGAAATCTCTATACATACATCTTCAAGAAATTGTTAGCATTTATTTGTGTTGCTTTGATGGGTAGTCCTTATCTTTTCTGGTTATGAGTTTGGGTCATTTTTTTTTTCTTTTGTTTTACGAGGGAATTGTATTAACTTATGGTACAAAATTATATGCCAATTCTCACTGGTGGTATCATAAAAATTGAAGTCGTCACATTTTGTATCACTATTTAAAAAATCGAATCGTTGTTGGTACTATCTGTAAAATTGAACGTTAACTGATGACGTGACAATTAAGTGTTATAGTAAAATTTATACCATTACTTATGTTAACTGACAATTCTATCTCATAACATTTCATGTTGTCAAAATAACCCCACATCTTCAAATTTATTAGTCCACTTTGTCCTCCAATTTCAAAATTGGCTCGAGTAATATACATACAGATCAATTTGGAGGTTTTACTTATTATATTTATATATTTATTTAACTAATTTAATTTTATAAATAATATTAACAGATCAAATAATACTTTAATATGAATCCGACAGAATATTTAAAATTTAACATTTTTTTAAATCTAAAATTTATATAATAATATTAATATAATAAAAAAACTAAAATATAATTATAATTTAAAAAAAATATGTTTTATTTTAATATTTTGTCACTTGAATTAAAGTATTATTTAGTCTGTTAATTATATATATAAAATTAAATTAGTTAAATAAATATGTAAATATAATAAGTAAAATCTCCAAATTGGTCCGCACGTGTGTCTTATTCGAGTCAATTTTAAAACTAAGCAACAATGTGAACTAAAATTGTCGGTAAATTTGAATATGTGGGGTTATTTTGACAACTTGAAATATTATGGGGTAGAGTTGTCAGTCAACATAAGTAATAGTATCAATTTTACAATTACTTAATTGACACATCATCAATTAACGTCTATTTATAACGATGGTACCAAAAATTATTCGATTTCTTAAATTGTGATACAAATATGTCAACCTCGATTTTTATTGTACCACATGTGAAAATCGAATATAATTTGATACCATAAGTGCAAGTCTCTCTTTGTTTTAGTTACATTTGATTTTGTTGAGGTGGTAAGAGATTTATTTAAATTTAAATGTGGCCATGTTGGATGAAAGTTCATATCAATTCCTTTGGTGTACAATCAAGATCAAGGGAAGCCATTACAATCTACTCAATCAAATCCAAATCCATCACTCTTGGAATCAACCATCACAATAATAATTTTATTTAAGAGCATAATAATTATTTGATCACGAAACTCAAGCCCCAATGTTATATAAAACTCGCTCACAAGGTGCAAAGTAATACATGGTAGTTATGAATTTTACTAACATCAAACAACTAAAATCTAACTAAAATAAAAATGCAAACAAATTCAAAAATCCCACAAGGAAGTGTCAGCAATCAAGCTTAAAATACAAGAAGCAATGTTACATAACTAAAACCAATTATTCATATCTTTAGTTCAGGTTGTTAATTAAGGAGTATACTTGTGCATTTCATTCATCCATGTACGTATACGCAGACAAACGCACATTATGCATATATAGAGTTGTTGTAATACTTAAATTAAATTGTGTCTGACTTACCATCTTTTCAAGGTTTCAGCGATGGCTAGTGCTTCTTATCATCTAAGGAAGAATAGATCTGAAGTTGAAACCGTTCATTACCATTTTCCCTATGTTCCTTCAGTATGTGCTCCGCAGAAGCCAAAGATGAAGGGTTGCAGTCAACTAGCTCAATCACTTCAAGAAATTCTCCAAGCTCATGAGGGATCTCTTCCAGTTTGTAGCAGTGCCTAATGATTAGGTGCATAAGCTGTGGGAAAACATAGACAACATTCCAGTGCACCAAATCGATGTCTTCAAGTAGCAGATACTCAAGGTTCGGGAACTCCTCTCCATCTACCACCCACTTCTTGCCTTGAAAGGAATAGCATCGCAGTTTCAACACTCGAAGATTTGTTAGTGCACGACCAATCATTGACATGTCTTCCCATGCAAATCCACACCCACTCAAAGTTAACTTTGTAAGACTAGATAGGAAAACTGACTGTGGCAAGAGAAGAACCTGTTGGGACCAAGGATTGGGATTTGACACGATGCATTTGAATGATTTGAGTCTAGAGAGTAGGTCAAGGTGATCAAAGATATCCAAGGTTTGAGAAACACCCTCCGGTAAAACAATTCGAACACCTAATTTTTCTAGATTTGGGATACTTTGAAGAACATCTTGTGTACAACTGCGATCGCTCACACCTAGTAGCGTCAAGAGGTTGGGTAACTGAGCATTATCAGCCGGATGTGGCAGGTCGCTTCCCATGACTTGAAGATGCTTTAGTTCTTGCATATTCCATATCTCTATCGGCATATAAGATGGAGATGAATTGATGATTGTCAGGTTGTATCGATGGACGATCAAGTATACAAGGTTTTTGAGTCTAGATATGGAAGAAGGGAGATTTTCATCATATGTGAAGGCAAGGTACTTTAACTCAACTAGCTCCAGTATTTCAATAGGGAACTTGTAGAAGCGGACTGTAAGAGCATCCAACACCTTCAGCGCTATAGAACCTGAACATATTGATACCGGATATTGATGTTCAGGACCAGTACAAAGAAAAGAACGCACATTTGAAATTGATTCTATCGATTCAGAAACACGTTTGAAGCCAAGAAGAGTGTTCCTATGGATGCACAACCTGCGTTGACTTTGTATATCTTCTGAAAAAGCACTGGAATAACTATTTATGAGATGGAAAATCTTTTTCTTTGCAGCCTCTCTTACCCATAGATGCCAAAAGAAATGGGCACTGAGAGTTTTGACTCTGCCACTGTAGCTCCGTTGGCGGACTAAAACAATATTACTGGAAATGAGATCCGCCAAATACTCATGTGCTGTATCTTCAAAAGTTTTGAAGTGTTTTTTTTCAACAAATCCCTCACCATCCCACAAATTGAAGAGTTTGGAGACGGAGATCTCATGATTTAGAGGAAAAACTCCGAAATAGAGACAACACTCTTTTAAATGCGGAGGCAAATGCTTGTAACTCAAAAATAGTGACTTTGACATGAGTGACCCTTCCTTTGTACCTAAGGCAAGAAAATTCTCATTCTTGGCTACCATTTCCCAGGAATCAAGTGTTTTCTTGTCTTTGGATAGGATGGTAGCAATCGAGATTATTCCAAGAGGAAGTCCTTCACATTTTTTGACAATCTTCTTTCCAACTTTCTCGAATCCAAGGGGGACAAATACCTTTCTACAGAAAAGATTCCAGCTTTCTTCTTCATTTCGAAAGCGAATCTTGTAAACATCACCGTATGTGCTAAAATTAGAAGCCAGACCTGATAGCCTAGTTGTAACAACTATTCTGCTTCCATTGTTATCATTTGGAAGGAACCTGACAATATTGTCCTTGACATCAATATCCCATATATCATCTAACACAATCAAATACCTTCTACCAATCATAAATTTGCGTATCTCCATTTTCAAATCCTCCTCACTCTTTTCTATTCCTAAAACTATATTATAATTAGGGGACAAGTGAACCAGAAGATCTAGCAAGATATATTTTGGATGATAATCAGGTCCTACACTGAGAAATGCACGATAATCAAAATAATCTGAAATACCTGACTCATTACAAAGTTTTTTGACAATAGTAGTCTTACCGATGCCCGCCATACCCACTACCGAAATAATTTTGAGACTGGAATATTGTCCCGCCGCAAGTTTATTAATTAGTTGATGTAGGTCTTCATCATTCACTCCACCAAAATATTCATTTGGATCAGCAAGTGGTAACTCCTTGTTGCATTTTTGGGGATCCTTTGCGTTGTACTCCTTTTTTATTTTCTTCATTGTTTCCACAAGAGAAATCATTTCCTTTCTGACTTTATCATCGAATTTGGGTATTGCTTCAAGGATCTCTCCCTTCAAAGCAATTAATCTCTCACTTTCTTCGAAATGATCCAATTCAAGAATTGATTTTAATGACCATAATTCTTCGTGGACTGATTCTGCTGTTTCTAGGATGGGACTAAAGAAATTGTGGAATTTTGGAATATTTAGAAAGCTCTCAATTATCAGATTTAGAGAAACTAAAGCTTCGTGAGCCATCTTTCCAGATCTGGTTATCTCCTCTTTCTAAATTCACAATTAATTAATACAGGAAGAAGGAAATATATATAAGGACAGAATTTTGGTTTGTGTTGGTTGCTTTTTGATTCTTCCTCTATCTCTATCAAATGAGCAAATTGTAGTAAGAAGATCTGGCTATAAAAAATGATCTGAGCTGCGTCAATGGCAATCTTCATTTGAATAATAATAATAATACATGTGACGATGGTGTCAGTTAATTAATTTATAATTAGCATGGAATAATACGAATTTAATAGTATTTAATATCTAACCAATAAAATTCAATGTACATGGCAGCTGGACTCGGATGTACTTACTTACTGTTAAATAATAATAAGAGTAAGACTTATCATTTATTAAGGCAAAGTCAATAATAGATCGTTTTGTTAAAAGATGTGAAGAGAAGAAAATTGAATAAGTAATACTTTTGAAACTTACTTTCTTTTTTTTTTTGTTTTTTTTTTTTACACAAAACCTTCCTGTACTTTTAATATTATAAGGAGTAATTTAGATAATTCAATCAAAAACTAACGGTGTTACTAATTAATGAATATTGGGTGTTTTATGCAGAGTTTTTAAAATGTACAAGGGATTTTAATGCAAAAAATTTACTGGTTGATGTTATGAAAGTTTCGCATAATACACTGTAATATCGTACATTTTTCCAGATATTTTGATTTGTGTTTGTTGCTTTTTGATCCTTCAATCAAATGAACAAAAAACAATCTACTAATAAAAGTTGTCGATCGATTTTCGGGGAGTGAATAACAATTTAACTCCCTGTGTTCCTTGTGATAATTTAAATTACATTTTAACTCCCTGTATTTTAATAGAATAAGCTTACCAATTCCCTCTATTTTTTGTAACTTCAACAAATATAATAAGAAAATACCACCCTCATTTCGGGGTTTCTAGGGTGCGGACATCGTAACTCGCCCTCACATGCGGGATGGCCCTGAAATGATGCCATGTGGCGTGCGTAACTAATATGTGACTCGACAAGTTGACTCGGTCTGTAAATACTTTTACCCTTTTTATTTAATTAAAAGTTTAGATAATCTTTAATTAATAAAAGACATTTATAACCTTTGAATCAAAATAATTAAAACTAAAAACAAATTGACCCTTATGTTCCATGATATTACGAATTGAATTATTTTGTTTCTTAAAAAAAAAACCACTTATGATATAAAAAAAACCATTTTACCCCCAATTTTGATAATAATTGACTTTGACAATTTTGCAAATTGACCCCTATGTTTTGCAATTTTACGTAGTGAATTATTTTGCTTCTAAAAAATATAAAGAAACCGTCTGTCATATAAAAAGACCGTTTTACCCCCAATTTAGATAATAATTTACTTTGAAAATTTTGCCAATTGACCCCTATATTTTGGGATTTTACGAATATAATTATTTTGCTTCTAAAAAATTAAAAAAAAAAATCGCCTGTCATATAAAAAGACCGCTTTACCCCCAGTTTAGATAATAATTGACTTTGACGATTTTGCAAATTGACCCCTATATTTTGCGATTTTACGAATTGAATTATTTTGCTTCTAAAAATAAAATAAAAGACCGCCTATGATATAAAAAGACAGCTTTATCCCCAATTTTGATAATAATGACTTTGACAATTTTGCAAATTGACCCCTATGTTTTGCGATTTTACGAATTGAATTATTTTGCTTCTAAAAAACCGTCTGTCATATAAAAAAGACCGCTTTGCCCCCAATTTAGTTAATAATTGACTTAGACAATTTTGCCAATTGACCCCTATGTTTTCCGATTTTACGAATTGGATTATTTTGCTTCTGAAAAAAAAAACCGCCTGTCATATAAAAAAGACCACTTTACCCCCAATTTTGATAATAAATGACTTTGACAATTTTGCAAATTGACCACTATGTTTTGCGATTTTACGAATTGAATTATTTTGCTTCTAAAAAATATAAAAAAATGCCTGATATATAAAAAGATCGTTTTACCCCCAATTTAGATAATAATTGACTTTGATAATTTTGCCAATTGACCCCTATATTTTCCGATTTTACGAATCGAATTATCTTGCTTCTGGAAAAAAAAAAGAAAAAACCGCCTATCGTATAAATTAGACCGCTTTACCCCAAATTTTGATAATAATCGACTTTGACAATTTTGCAAATTGACCCCCATATTTTACGATTTTACGAATTAAATTATTTTGCTTCTAAAAAAAAAAAAAAAAAAAAAAAGAACGCCTCTCTTATAAAAAAGACCGATTTACCCCCAATTTTGATAATAATTGACTTTGACAATTTTGCAAATTGACACCTATGTTTTAGATTTTACGAATTGAATTATTTTGCTTCTAAAAAACAAAAACAAAAACGTCTGTCATATAAAATAGACCGCTTTACCCCCAATTTAGATAATAATTGACTTTGATAATTTTGCAAATTAACCCCTATATTTTTTGATTTTATGAATTTCGGCCCTCGTCTCGCGGCGGCGAGGCTACGTTTCGCGGCCGCGAGACGTAGGCCGAAAGTTGGGCAGCCTTTCTGCCAACTTCTCGCGGCCGCGAGACATAGCCTCGCAGCCGCAAGACGAGGGCCAAAATTTCGCCTGACTATCGGCCTTCGTCTCGCGGCCGCGAGGCTATGTCCCGCGGCCGTGAGAATTACGCCGAAAGTTTGTAATTAGTTGCATATAAAAAAACCTCGTTTCTGCCACGTTCTCGCCGCGGTGAGGCACGACATTAAAAAAATTGTTATCTTCTATTTCTATATTGCTTTGCTATTTTTTTTACTTTTTCGAGATGTTGTCATGTTAACTTCTTAGAGCTCTTTTTATATGAAACGAAGTGGCCTTTATATTTTCTTGAAACAAAATAATTCAATTCGTAAAATCGCGGAGCATAGGGGTCAATTTGCTAAATTGTCAAAGAAAATTATATATTATCGAATTTGGGGGTAACGAGGTCTTTTTATATGAAACAAGGTGGCCTTTATATATTTTAGAAGCAAAATAATTCACTTCGTAAGATCGCGGAACATAGAGGTCAATTTGCAAAATTGTCAATTTGGGGGTAACGAGGTCTTTTCATATGCAACGAGGTGGCCTTTATATTTTTTAGAAGCAAAATAATTCACTTCGTAAAAACGCGGAACATAGGGGTCAATTTGCAAAATTGACAGAGTCAATTATTATCAAATTTGGGGGTAACGAGGTCTTTTCATATGCAACGAGGTGGCCTTTATATTTTTTAGAAGCAAAATAATTCCCTTTGTAAAAACGCGGAACATAGGGGTCAATTATTATCAAATTTTGGGGTAACGAAGTCTTTTCATATGAAACGAGGTGGCCTTTATATTTTTTAGAAGCAAAATAATTCACTTCGTAAGATCACGGAACATATGGGTCAATTTGCAAAATTGTCAATTTGGGGGTAACGAGGTCTTTTCATATGCAACGAGGTGGCCTTTATATTTTTTAAAAGCAAAATAATTCACTTCGTAAAAACGCTGAACATAGGGGTCAATTTGCAAAATAGACAAAGTCAATTATTATCAAATTTGGGGGTAACGAAGTCTTTTCATATGAAACGAGGTGGCCTTTATATTTTTTAGAAGCAAAATAATTCAATTCGTAAAAACGCGGAACATAGGGGTCAATTATTATCAAATTTTGGGGTAACGAGGTCTTTTTATATGAAACGAGGTTTTTTTATATTTTTACAATCTAAATAATTAAATTCGTAAGATCGCGGAACATAGGGATCAATTTGCAAAATTGTAAAAGTTAATTATTATCAAATTTGGGGGTAACGATGTCTTTTTATATGAAAGGAGGTTTTTTGTATTTTTTACAAGGTAAATAATTAAATTCGTAAAATTGCGGAACATTGGGGTCAATTTGCAAAATTGTCAAACTCAATTAATAATATAGGGGTAAAGTGGTAATTAACAATACTGGCCGGTTTTTTTATTTTATTTTTTAAATTTAATTAAAAGGGTAATTTAGGTATATTGTAAATTAATTAAAAGTCAATAGTTACCATTGACTTTGACCAAGTTACCAAATCAACGGTCCAGATTAATTTGATCCAAATGAACGGCCCGATTAACCCTCCCGCATGTGAGGACGTAACTCGGACGCCCGCACCCTAGAAAGATCCCCTCATTTATATACTTAAACTTAATAGCATGTAATGTTTATTAAACATATCACAGTTTATTTATTCCAATTCGTATAAAATAATGACAAATTTTTTTTCTTGAGAAAATAAATAATGATGAATTTAATGAGAATTAAATTTCGTTGGTTAAAAATTGGAGTAATGAATGGAGCAGTGCTTTTCATCAAATAAAATTTCAGATTTCATGAAATTTCATACCCTCAATCAGCCTCATTCCGTGATTTGTATAACACACTGTGTGTTCAATGTGAACAATGCGCGATTTTTGCTGATATTTGCATGATTTTTTAGTCAAAGTTCCTTTGTATTTTTTAATATTTGTGATACTTTTGAATGTGTACGCAAAAATTCATTGTACTTTTAATATATCTATTCAATTAAAAATTAAAGGTGTTAGTAATTTATCGGTATAGGATGTTTTATGCAAAGATTTTAAAAGTACAAGATATTTTGGTAAAAAAAAATTTAATGAGTAGTTTTGTACAAGGGTCAATTACGAATACCCCTCAGGTAAGGCATAATTACAAAATTCACCCTCACATATTGGATATTACATAAACTCCTCGCAGGTTTGTCATCATCTTATTAACCCCTTGCCCCTAAAATGTTTCAATTTTGCCCTTGGAAGTTATTTGTAATGTTTATAATATGTTATAAATTTTAAAAATTGGGTGTTAATTGTAATATCTTGTAAATTAAATGAATTTATTTTATAAATTAGTAAATTTAATAAATTATATTGTATTATAAATAAGATGTTTAATTTGTTAAAGTTTATATTGTATTATAAATTGAAATATTTATTAAACTTATGGGCAATTATTCTAGTAGTAAATATATAATTTTTTTTCTAATCTATAAGATATACTAATTAGATCCCAAGTTTTAACATTTATAAAACATTACAAACAATACAAATAACACCCAAGGGCAAAATTGAAATATTTTAGGGGGCAAGGGGTTAATTGTAAGAAGGTGACAAACCTACGGTGGATTTTTGTAATACCCAATATGTGAGGGTGATTTTTGTAATTATGTCTTACCTAAGGGGGGTATTTGTAATTTGGCATTTGTACAATTTTCGCATAACACAGGATAACATCGTGTATTTTTTCAGATGAGTGAATCACACTTTTTGTCCCTCTTATGACCTAACTTTATCACTTTTGTCCCTTTTAAATTTTTCATAGTAGATGTGCCCCTCTTATTATTGGAGTGTATCACATTAGTCCCTCTTATCAATATAGTGTAACACATTAGACCTATCACATGACTTGGACTTGCTAATTTTGGAATCAAAATATAAAATTCTTAATTTTCAATTGTCATTCGACAATTGATATTTTTTGCTAAATTAAAATTTTCAGTTAGATTCGACATAAATTAATGATTTTTGAGAAAAATAAATTTAATTTTTTGGTCAAATAAGACATAAATTGATGATTTTCTGCGATTAATAAAATTTTCCCTTGATAAGGACTGGTCCCAGCCTCTGTTGCCGGTTGAGTCACCATGATTTACCTCCTCTCACAATCCCGTCGGACAGGGGGTGAGGGGCGCCCGGGGTGAGCGATTTCACCTTTGGAACAAAAATTGTCATAAATAAATGGTCTTGCACTTAATGTGGTTGGACTTTGTAGCCCATCTTTGATTAAGGAACATGAAAATGGATAAGAAATCCTGTTTTATTTGATTATCCTATTTGTTTCTTATTGCCCCAATACCGTCCGAATTTTTTCGAGAATATATCGAGGATAAGTTAACACTTAACACTCATATATAGTTTACTTAAAACTGATGGAACATTGTCGAAAATATAATATGAATTTTATAGTCAAACTTGAAATTGTGTTAGTGTTTAATTTGATTGTAAAATATAGTTTTAACTTAATTTATCATTGATTCAAAATTTTAGCTTCAGCAATGTCTGAACACTTGTAAATTAAGATATTCAATACTCTGATTTCATTTGTGCATATAATTTAAGTAAAGAGGAATTAAGTTCCAAATTCTTTATTTTAGGAAAACTTATTACATTGGAAAATGATTATATAACAACCAATTTCTTCACAGTCTTTTGTACAGCCTTATTTAATGCTTTCAAATTTAGTTGTGTTACCTATTACCTGTTTAACAGGTTACTTCTTCAAATAATTTTTCTCGTATTCTACTGGCTGTACAAGTGAACTGTGATAAAGGGCTGTTATGCTAGTAGCGTCCACATTCATTCATTAATCAAATCTGTGATAACAATATTTTGGACAGTTATAGGTAACTCATTAAGAGCATAAATATCGACACCACAAAGACGTGCTATTTCGTGAGTTACTCTATTTCCTTCTCTCCGCAAATGTTGGATAGTAAATGACTCGAATCCCATAGTACGTACTTGCCACCGTATTAATGCCTTCAATAATCACACCATAGTCCGCTCGAGATTCCAAATTACTTCCCACCGCATTAACCACAACACTCGAACCCCCTTCCACAATTCCATTACTCCAATTTCTTTCCTTTGCAATTTCCACTGCGAGCAGTGCAACTTTGGCTTCTGCTGCTGTGAGTTCGAGCCTTTGGCGAATACACAATGATCTCCAATCAACACAAACCATTATCCGATCTAGCTGCCACCCCCCAAACCACATCTACCATATCTAGGATTCACCGTCGCATCAAAATAATTTTAAGGGTAAATTAGGAATATCCCCCTCATGTAAGGTCTAATTACAAAAATCAACCTCACGTATTTGGTATTACAAAAATCCCCCTCAAGTTTGTCACCTTCTTACAATTAACCCCTTGCCCCTTTTTGCCCTTTTTGCCCTTGAGTGTTATTTGTATTGTTTGTAATGTCTCATATATGTTAAAACTTGGGTGCTAATTATTATATCTTATAAATTAAAAAAATTATATATTTACTACCAAAATAATTGATAAAATTTATAATTGCCCATAAGTTTTAATAAATATTGCAAAAAAAATATTTATATATATTAGCAATTTAAATTGCAAAACATTAAATTAAATAGAATTTTAATATTATATTTTATAAATATGAACAAATTGTTTACACATTAGTTGAATGAATTTATTTTATAAAATAGTATATTTAATAAACTAATATTTATTTATAAATAAGATATTTTAGTATATTTTATTTTATAAAATAGTATATTTAATAAACTAATATTTATTTATAAATAAGATATTTTAGTTTATTAAAGTTTATATTGTATTATAATTTGAAATATTTATTGAAATTTATGGGCAATTATAAATTATATCAATTATTTTGGTGGTAAATATATGATTATTATTTTTATAATTTACAATATATAACAATTAGCACCCAAATTTTTAAATTTATAATATATAATAAACATTACAAATAACTTCCAAGGGTAAAATTGGAACATTTTAGGAGCAAGGGGTTAATTGTAAGAAGGTGACAAACCTGAGGGGAATTTTTGTAATACCCAATACGTGAGGGGAATTTTTGTAATTAGACCATACCTGAAGGGGTATTCGTAATTTACCCTAATTTTAATAAACCCATCTGGAGAGCTTTCCATAAAACGTTTTTGCATTGCACTGTTTTTGGATGAAGTACGATAGAACACCTACTTCGAATAGCTTCCAGGAAAATTTTAGCAAACGTAGCAATGTCATGGGCTGCATTTGGATAACATAACAAGAAAGTACACTGAAGATGAATAAAAATTACATTTAATGAAGAAAAAAATTGGACATAAATTAATAGCATTATAAAAATGCTAAAATATTAATAATTAACTCTTACTAAAAAAAAATCATAAACTTCTTACTAAAAAAATCAAATATTTTTTTAACAAAACTCTATCATATACCCATTTAACAAAATAATGATGATTAATTTATATATTTCTTGCTTAAGTAGAATACTTTTTAATAATTATTACTATAAAATCCTAAAATAAGTCTACATATTTATCAAATTATATTTTAAACTAATGGTAAATTATACAGAAATGAAATACACATTTTATAAAATTATAACTAAAAAACTCAATTAATATTTTTACAAAATTTAAAAATACTCATTCAATTTATACCCTTTTATAATAAAATAATAATCTACGTAGTATTTATAATAAATTAAATTGATGGGTTTTTCTTAAAATTAATAAGATACCCAGTTATTTTAGTTTTAGACTAATACATTTTTATAACTATTTAATATATCCAACAATGCAATCATAAATTTATTTCTTACTTAAATACAATATGATTAAATAATATTTTACTATGAATTACGCAAATAAAATCTTATTTAAATCAGTGTTTTCTTAAGCGGACCGGTCATAAAATCGGAAATTCTATTGGTTACTGATTCGATGGTTAAATCGGTTCAATCAGTGGTTCAATCGGAAGAAGTGGTGTGACGTCATTTTATTATGTAATTTAATATATATATATATATATATATATATATATATATATATATATATATATATATATATATATATATATATATATATATATATATATATATATATATATATATATATATATATATATATTAATCAGGCTATTTAAAATACAATTATAATTATAAAAAAATTGTCATTTTTTGTAAAAAAGATTAATATGATTCATGCAAAAATCAAATTGTTTTAAGTAGGTAAATTTAATCATATTGACGTCAATGTGCTAATTAGATTTGTAATTGAGGTTATTTTATTCGATTTATTTTGTTGATAAACGCGTTTTTCTTATTTGTATTAGCACTTTTTCAGTTGGGTTATGAATTATGATTAGATATAAATAGTCTCATTCTTTTTTTTTTAGGGAAATATCATTCTCTTTCATATCTATATAAGATCTATTTTTCACATTCAGAGGAATAAAAAAGCAAGCAACAGAAGCCAAAATACTCTTCTTCTATATATTTCCTTCTTCCTGTATTAATTAAATTAATTGTGGATTTAGAAAGAGAAAAGAACACCAGATCTGGAAAGATCATGAAGCTCTAGTTTCTCTAAATACTGTTCTTAGAATAATCGAGGGCTTTCGTAAAAATTCATACCTAAATTCATTTTACATCCTATACACATCAGAATTAGTTCTCCAAGAAGTATGGTCCATAAAATCAATCATGGAATTGGAGCATTTCAAAGAGAGCTACAAATTAAATGCTTTGAAAAAAAAATCATGGAGGCAATACCTAAATTCAGAGGCCTACTTAAAGACCATATAAACAAATGTCAACTGCTTTTTCCAGAATTTCAAAGCCTCGATGAAGCTTTGGAGAAATGTCCTTATCTGCTGAAAGACACAGAAGAATTTGAAAAAGATATGATTTCATTTGCGGAAACGATGAAAAAAATCAAGGAGGAGTACAACGCAAAATTAGATCCGGAAACAAGCAACAAGGGGTCAGCACTTGCTGATGAAGATTTTGGTGGAAACGCAAAAGATATAGTGGGAGTATACGATGAAGACATAGAGCAACTAATTCATAAACTTACGGGACAACCTTCCAAGCGCACTCTTATTTCAGTAGTGGGTATGGCGGGTATCGGTAAGACTACTATTGTCAAAGCACTTTACAATGATCCAAGAATTTCAAATTTTTTTGACTGTCGTGCGTTTCTCAGAGTAGGCCCTAATTATCATCCAAAAGATATCTTGCTAGATCTTCTGATTGGTGTATCCCCTATATATATGTTCCCTATATATAATAAAATATTAATAGGAATGAATGAGGATCAATTGAAAGAGCAAATACAAGAATTTCTAAACTATAAACGGTATTTGATTGTGTTTGATGATGTATGGGATATTGAATTTTGGGATGGTATTATAGTGTACCTTCCAGATAACAACAATCGAAGCAGAATAATTTTTACAACTAGGTTGTCAGGTCGGGCCCTTAATAATAGAACATACGGTAGTGATCACAAGATTCGCTTCCGGAATGAAGAAGAAAGTTGGAATCTTTTCTGCAAAAAGGTATTTGTTGACGACTCGTGCCCTTCTGGACTCGAGAAAGTTGGAAAGAAGATTGTCAAAAAATGTGGAGGACTTCCTCTTGGAATAATCTCAATTGCCAACATCCTATCCAAAGCCGAGAAGTCGCTTGAATCCTGGGAAAAAATAGCCAAGAATGACAATTTTCTTGCGTTAGCTGAAGAGGAAGGGTCACCCATGGCATAGTCACTATTTTTGAGTTACGAGCATTTGCCTCCACATTTAAAAGAGTGTTGTCTCTATTTTGGAGTTTTCCCTTTTAATCATGAGATCTGCGTCTCCAAGCTCGTCAAATTGTGGGTTGGAGAGGGATTAGTTGAACCAAAGCAATTCCAAACTTTTGAAGATACATCACTGAAGTATTTAGAGGATCTCGTTTCCCATAATATTGTTTTAGTCCGCCAACAGAGCTCCAGTTGCAGAACGAAAACCTGCACCACCCATTATTTCTTTTGGCATCTCTTGGTAAGAGAGGTTGCAAACAAAAAGATTTTCCATCTCATAAATAGTTATTCCAGTGCTTTTTCAGAAGGTATATATTGTCAACGCAGGTTGTGCGTCCACATGAACGCTCTTCTTGGCTTCAAACGTGTTTCAAAATCGATTGAATCAATTTCAAATGTGTGTTCTTTTCTTTATACCGGTCCAGAACATCAATATCCGGTATCAATATGTTCAGGTTTGACGTCTATCATGGTGCTAAATGCTCTTACAATCCGTTTATACAAGTTCCCGATTGAAACACTGGAGCTAGTTGAGTTAAAGTATCTTGCCATCACTTATGATGGAATGCTACCTTCTTCCATATCTAGACTAAAAAACCTTATATACTTGATTGTCCAACGATACCACATGAAAATCATCAATTCCTCTGCATCTTATATGCCGATAGAGATATGGAATATGCAAGAACTAAGGCATCTTCAAGTCATGGGAAGCGACCTGCCA
The DNA here is from genome assembly GCA_003313485.2 of Penstemon barbatus. Classification (NCBI taxonomy): domain Eukaryota; kingdom Viridiplantae; phylum Streptophyta; class Magnoliopsida; order Lamiales; family Plantaginaceae; genus Penstemon; species Penstemon barbatus. The sequence goes on from CM064880.1 coordinate 15,211,699, forward strand.
CATCCCGTTGATAGTGCTCATTTACCCAACCTCTTGACGCTGCTAGGTGTGAGCGATCGCAGTTGTACAAATGAGGTCCTTCAGTGTATCCCAAATCTTGAAAAATTAGGTGTTCGGATTGTTTTACCATATGGTGTTTATGAAACATTGCATATCATTGATCACATTGCCCTGCTCTCTAGACTCATATCATTCAAATGCATCGTGTCAAATCTTGATCCTAGGTCTCAGCAGGTTCTTCTCTTGCCAAAGTTAGTTTTCCCATCTAGGCTTACAAAGTTAATTTTAAGTGGGTGTGGATTTGAATGGGATGACATGTCAATAATTGGTGCACTAAGATTTCTTCACGTGTTGAAATTACAATGCTATGCCTTTCAAGGCCCAGATTGGGTGGTAGGTGATGAAGAGTTCCCGATGCTTAGGCATTTGCAACTTGAAGACACCGATCTGGTGCATTGGAGAGTTGGTTATGGTTGCTTCAAATTTCTTGAGCGCCTAGTCATTAGGCACTGCTACAAATTGGAAGAGATCCCTTGTGGGCTTGAATTGAAATTCCTAGAGGTGATTAAGCTAGTTGATTGTAGCCCTTCAACTTTGGCTTCTGTTAAACAAATAGTACTGGGGCAACAAAGGGAATATGGCAATGAACAGTTTCAAATTTAGGTCTATTCTTCATTAGTTGATGAGAAGCAACTTCCATCACTGACACCTTAATTAAAAAGGTAGTAAGTCAGACGCCATTTAATTTGAGTATTACAACTCCTCCTAATATGCACGATGTGTGTTTGTCCGAGTATACTCCTTAATTAACAACTTGTTGTTTTTTTTATTCTTCTTTCTTAATTATGTCATTTCATAATCATATGGAGAACTATGTAGTGTTTTCTTAATTATATACTTTATTTGATTAGATGTATTGTTTTGCACCATGTATTCCATTTTAATATTGGGGCTTGACTTTCTTTCGTGATGCAATTGATCACAGGGGCGGAGCCAGAAATTTTAGCCGCGGGGGACGAAATTAAAATGGAAAGTATATAATTAAATTATTTAAAAAATTATGATTATCAAAATTTATTTTTTATATGTCGATAATTCTTATGATACTTGATATTTATAATATATCTAATCAAATAAGACAAGAAAAAATCTATTGCAAAATATATAATAAAAGAAAACTATACTAAGTGTTAAAGAAAATTTTCTTTATTAAATTTTATTTATACTAGGTAACTCTATTAGTGGGGCTCTATTCCCTATGATCTGACTACATATTTAATTGAAGTAGACAAAGAGTTTTGATTCACACAAATTCTTTCATTTAGAAATTTAGAGGTATTAACAAGAATACATAAGGTACCACTATAATAATAATACTAGATATGTGCTGCTAATTTTTTTTTTTTTTTTTTTGTTCGGGCCCCCTTAACCTCCACCCCTGATTGATCAAATAATTATTATGCTCTTAAATGAAATTACACAACTTGCTAATTGTGGTTGTAGATTCCAAAAGTGATGAAATGGAATTGGAATTTGATTGAGTAAATTGTAAGGCCATCTCCAATGGTTCAGGGCTAGCCCTGGGGCTGCCCTCCCGGGGCAGCCCCAGGGCTAGCCCTGAGCCCTGTCGTCGTCTCCAGTGGTTGGGGCTCCGTGGAGGAATTAATTCCATTTTGAAACTTTGCCCACTCTCACCTATTAATATAATAGTTTTAAATTTTTTTAATATTAATATTAATAATAGTAATTATATTAATACTCGTAATTTAATTATTAATTATATTAAAAATATTAATATTAAATAGAATATTTAATTAAAGTAACTTAAAATTAATACATAATCAAGGAAAAGAAAATAAAAATAGTCCTAAAGCTCCTTATAAACCTCATAAACATAGTGTTGAAAAAAAGTAAGTTAATGGATCATTTTGGACGTATTTTAAGTGGGACCCACTTTGAGTAAAGAGTCGGGTCTTGACCGAATTATATTCTACTCCGTGAGTAGATTAAAATGGTATATGGTACGTCCAAATCGGAATACGGGTGAATGAGAAATTAAATCTCAAAGTTCACATATATAATGGAAAAAATTGGAAAAAAAAATGAACTTATCCCACATTGGAAGTGTGATAAAAAAAACTTGGGTTTATATATGATTTCTAAACCATAAGGGTTAAGAAATTATTACTAGAAGGCTCCCTCCTCGCGCGCGCGCGCGCGGGGGGGGGCAAATCTTGGGTTGGATTACCACACGGCCCTTCAAGACTTGTGCGTACCTGCGGACACGAATGTCATCCAAAAATCCTATTTCGGGCAAGTCTAGTTTTGCTATTTTCGGCCCAAAATAATTTATTTTAAAATAACACCTTAACTAAAAATACATACAACACATTAATTATAATTATAAATTACATGCACACATTAAAAGAAAAACAAAAATTAAATGAAACGAACTGCCAACTTGTTTTAAAGAGGGGCGCTCACGCGAGCCGCGGGCTGGAGCCCACCCCGCTGCCGGCCCCGAGCCCGGCCCCTCTCCATCTCCAGCCGTTTCCTCCGCCGACCCCGACCCCGGCCCCTCGCATACCGCTGGAGATGGCCTAATGGCTTCCTCATTTCCCTCAAGATATTTTGGCTTACTAAAAAAAAATAATATCAATTCATCTCTTCTATAGTTTCTTCGTTTCTATTTTAAGATAGTTTTCTCCAAAAATCAAAGATTCGTTCATCCCTTTTGTATTTTTAAAACAACTAACCCAAAACCATAAGATCTTCGTAGCCATCAACTCACTCACTACCGTTTGGCCTAAAAGCTTAAAGAAATTCCGTGTCAAGAAAAAATCCCAAACTTTGTGAATTTGAATGGTTTTGTGAATAAATTAAATTAGCAAGCCTGTTAAAACTTTTGATCATAAGATTGAGGTGATAGAAAGTGTGAGGGTAAGCTATGAATACCCCCACACGTAAGGTCTAATTACAAAAATCCCCCTCACATATTAGGTATTATAAAAAAAAAACCCCAGATTTGTCACCTTCTTACAATTAACCCCTTATAGCTAAAATGTTTCAATTTTACCGAGAAGTTATTTGTAATGTTTATAGTATGTTATAAATTTTAAAACTTGTGGTTAATTGTTATATCTTGTAAATTATAAAGATAATAATTATATATTTACCACCAAAATAATTGATATAATTTATAATTTCCCATAAATTTCAATAAATACACTATAAACTTTAATAAATTAGAATATCTTATTTATAATACAACATAATTTATTAAATATCCTAATTTACAAAATAAATTCATTTAACTAATGTGTAAACAATTCATATTTACAAAACATATTATTAAAATTCTATTCAATTTAATACTTTTACAATTTAAATTGCTAATAAATATATAAATACCTTATTTTGCAATATTTATTAAAACTTATGGGCAATTATAAATTTTATCAATTATTATGGTAGTACATATATAATTATCTATTTTCTAATTTATAAGGTATAATAATTAGATCGCAAGTTTAACATTTATAAGACATTACAAACAATACAAATAACACACAAGGGCAAAATTGAAATATTTTAGGGACAAGGGGTTAATTGTAAGAATGTGACAAACCTGAGGGGAATTTTTGTAATACCCAATACGTGAGGGTCATTTTGTAATTAAGCCTTACCTGAGGTGAGTCCCAAAGTGTGAATGGTAATGACAAATTTAATAAGAAATGAAAAATGGTCCTAATTTAAAAAGGTTGAAGAATAGAAAGCTCCAATTATTTCCAATCAGGATTATGTTGAATTGAGAATATCAACAAATGGTTGTCTGTCTTGCTTTAGGATGCATGCTGATGCAGGTTCATTGGCACAATCAACAAACCATTTTAGTTTGGCTAACAGGCATTGTAATTGTAACTAAATCATATAAAGATTCTGGAGAAAGAAAAAAATAAATACCTAAATTATATGAAAGAAATTAACATACAATATGATCTATAAGTAGGGGTGTAAATTATTTGGGTGGTATGGAATAATGTTAATTAGTTTTGGTTGGATTTTTTATTTTCTACACAAGATTTAAATTGTGTTTTTTTATTTCGTTTGATGGTTAAACGGAGTGAGTATGAATAAGTTTTAATATAGTTTTTTTAAGTGGGAACTTCTACCAGGGATTCGAACTTGGATTCGTTACTTAACAGTGATTAGTCTCTTTCGCTAGACCAATAACTTGTTGATAGTTTTAATTTAGTTGAATATAAGTTGGGCTCAAGTAGTTTAAAAAATATTCCTATAGCTAAGGCTAGTTGGTAAAATAGTTCTTTTAAGGTTCCAGCTAATTATTAAATTATGTAGCTAAAATTAATTTGATAATTTTAGTTTTATTTCATCTCAATATTCTTAACATTACAAAAACTATGTTGTAATTAATGGTCTATGTTAAAAAGTCCTTTAAGGAAAGACCGACAATTAAATCAAGATTCTCTTGGTAGTGTTTTGGCTGTTAATGTTATAATCATTCTAAACCTTCAAACACAAACGTACAATTCTAAAAGCTTTTCAACATTCTACTAGAAGACAGTAATTCAAAAATATCATTTTGTTTATATTAATATTAATTTTAATTTATTATTGCGCAAATTAATTTTCATAGAATTATAGGTAAAATAACATTTTACGTTCCTTAATTTTTTCTGGTCCGTAAAATCAGGAGACTTAATCTTCCAGCAAGCAAAATATGTCTTATAACTTTTAAATATCAGCAATTTTAGTCAACCTAACCTCAATTTCAATATGAAATTCGCCGAAATTTGCTTAACTGAACAATTAATTTGGATATTTTACCGAAGTAACCGGCACATGTCAATTTTTTTTCACATGTCAATTTTTTTCCACATCACCATGCCACATTACAAATTACATTCTGTCTAGAATTATATTTACAAATTACAAATAGTTGGGTTATTTTAGGTTGGGCATTATATTCAGATGCATGTCATTGCATCCAAAAGACGTTTCCACATATATCCAGTTCAATTCCTCAATTCACCGAACCCCAATTTATTATTTTAATATTTTAAACCCCAACCATTTCTTTTTTCTCAAGCAAACCCCAAATTTTGAACTTTTCCTCGTGATTCGTCTCACTTTCTTCTTAAACTTTTTTGTTCGTCAACCTCTCAGTCTCCCCGCCCCCATTTTTTTTTTCCTGGATATTTTTCTGGATTTTTTGATTGATTAATATCATGGGATGGTTCAAAAGATCATCAAAATTGATTTCCAGTGCTTATCGTAGCTACACTTCAAAGATCACAACTCTACCCAGAAACCCGACCCATTTCCTCACTTCTTCTCCCAACCCCAATTTTAGCATACCAACCATTCGTCAATATTCCCAACCCGTTTTCAGAAACTCGGCTTTACAGAACGTGTTAAAGCAAAATCAATTGAAGAACCCTTTTCTTGATGGGGCTAAGAGATTTTACTATGTGGACAGAAATCAAGTTCACCATTTCAAACCCAGGGGATATAGACGCTGGTTCCAGAATCCAAGAAATGTGTTCATTGTAGTTTTGGTTTGTTCTGGGGTTTCAATTACTGTATATTTTGGGAATTTAGAGACTGTACCTTATACGAAAAGAACCCACTTCGTGATTTTGTCCAGTAGCCTCGAAAGAGATTTAGGTGATAGACAGTTTAAGCAGCTGAAACAACAGTACAAAGGGAAAATATTACCTGCTCTTCATCCAGATAGCATTAGGGTTCAGAAGATATCACAGGAAATAATTGAGGCTTTACAGAAAGGGTTTAGGAAAGAGCAGGTTTGGAGTGATATTAGGTACTCACCCGAAAGCGTTGGGATTGTTAATGAGGCTTCTGGACATGAGAAAGTGAAGGCATTGAGTGATAAGATTGCTGATGAGGAAACATTGCATACTGTGGATAATTGGATTAAGGATGATGAGATTCTTGATGATAAATGGGTTCAGCAAAGTAGGAAAAAAGGGAAAGAGAAAGGGATGAAATCGCAAACAGGGCATTTGGAGGGGTTGAAATGGGAGGTTATTGTGGTTAATGAGCCTATTGTTAATGCTTTCTGTTTGCCTGGTGGTAAGATTGTTGTTTTCACTGGGTTGCTTAATAAGTTTAGAGCGGATGCTGAGGTTGCTACTATTATTGGGCATGAGGTGTATATGTAGTTTTATTGGTTTATTTTGTATATTTCTCTTGGTTTTGTTGTGATTTTGATTTAGTTGGAGATTAACATTGTTTACTTGATAGGTTGGGCATGCTGTGGCGAGGCACTCTGCGGAACAAATCTCGAAAAACTTATGGTTGACGATATTACAGTTGATTCTTTACCAGTTTTTCATGCCTGATGTTGTCAACACAATGTCGAATCTCTTTCTAAGGCTTCCTTTTTCTAGGAGGTATGTTGATTTATGCATTCTTGATTATGGGCCGTTCTTGATTTGTTATACTTTTGATGTCTTGGATGTGCTTGTGGTGTGTGTTGAAGATTGAAAGTAAGCTATATTGCTTCATTATAATAGAGATGGGCTAGCCGTTTCATATGTTTGCGCTCCATCATTAATCTTCTCAATATGTTGGTACCGTTCTTGTTGCCCTTTTTTAAGAAAATATCCGTTAACTTTTTGAGGTAAGTACTATGTCCGTCCCACTATTTTCAATTCGTTGCTAATGATGTTGACGAGTTAACTAAGTTTCAAAGTGTCATGAGGAGTAATATAGTTACATTATTCAAAACCATGTTTATAGAGTTGAATTACATTAGAACACCAGAAATGCAAAACAGCTAGCACTATATTTAAAAGATTCATTTAAAAGCTTGATTTCACAGTGTGAAGTGATAATTGTGGAAAGGAAGGATTAGTAGTTAGCTGTTGATTAAAGTTGCATTGTATTGGTAGATGTTGGAGGCAATAAATCCTTGGTTCTGCAATGTCGAGCAGATAATGATGTTATTTGGCAATTTTACTACATCTTTTGAGATTAAATAATGTCAATGATTTCCGTATTAATTATAAAAACTTCTTGGCATAAATAAGAATTCTTTTACAATGTGAATTCCTTAAATGCTGAGGCAGCCAACAAAAAATTTAGTTTGGAGTGTTGGTCATATAAGAAAATTGTTGTAAGAGCACTATGGTGTTCTCTGTTTTGTATTTTTACTTGGAAGTATGAAAATGTTTATTGGCCTTTCAAGTTCCCTATAGTAGCTATGTTTTCTCTTGTCTTTGGTTTTAACTGTTTTACACTATGCTAGTTTCTCTGTTTTAGTGAATGAAATGAAATGAAATAATTTTGAAGTCTAAATTTTAAAAATATTTTACCGGGTGTTTTACTCACTAAAACACTACTAACCATTTTCGATGAACCAAACCAAACATAGCCTTTGTGTGTCTAGAAAATGTATCATTCATTAGAGAGTTTTCCAAATTAAGCACTAGGTCCTATATGGCTAGATTATTTCAGTGACGATTTGTTAACTTCCCTTGCCCACATGGTTCATTTCTAGGGTAAAAGTGAAATAATCAAATCTTGTACTTGTTTGGTTGTAACTTCAAAATGAATTCCGAAACTTTCTTCAGTTCGTGAAGGATGATCACAGTTGTTCACCATTTAATTTGAAATACCCGTCATTTTTTTTTTTCTTCATAATATTCTATTTGTATGTACCTTTTAGTGCAGTTATAGGAATTTCCTTCAATCGGACTTTTACTCGAGAATGTTCTTTTATTTCACAGGATGGAAATGGAAGCAGATTACATCGGACTTCTTTTGCTTGCTTCTGCTGGCTACGATCCTCGAGTGGCCCCACAAGTGTACGAGAAGCTGGGCAAAATAGTAGGTGACTCGAAATTGCAAGATTATCTAGCTACTCATCCTTCGGGAAAGAAGAGAGCTAAATCACTTGGTGAGGCTAAAGTCATGGAAGAGGCCTTCAGCATATACAGAGACGTACAATCAGGAAGAGGTGTCGAGGGTTTTCTTTAGTACCACCTCTGCATTCTCGAATGGAATTAAGTTTTTTGTCTGTTGACTGATTTAGTGATTCTAGTTTACTTTATCTCCCCCATTCCAAATCCATAATTACGGCTTTTGTACATTGTGAAATGGGTTGTCTTGCTCTATGATTTTAAGTTGATGCATGTTTATAATGGCATGAATCTTCTTAGCTAGCTAACATCAAGTAAATATTGGCAATGTCACAGACTTTGGTGTATTTTTTTTGTCCCTAAGATTTTATGCAAATGCAGTTGAGAATTAAGTTGTGCATGTGTGATTAGGGCTGTCAATGGGGCGGATTTCAATCCGGATCCGTCCGAATTCGGTCCTATTTATTAGGATAATTGTCCGATTAGAGATTCGATGGACCTGATCCGATTATAAAGATCCGTAGTCCGAAACTCATGGAGCGAATATGGATTTAGGTCAATCCGATCCGTTAAAGATCTGTATCCGACAATAAATAAAAAGAAAGATATATATACATTTTTTTTTTAATAGTAAGTATCATTAATAATATTTCACCGTCAATTTAAAAAAATTGTAATTTAGAACTTATTTATAAATTTATTTAAAACAATGTTTTCATTCTACAAATATGAATATAGTAAAGAAACTTTGAACATTTGAGCTAAATTTAAATAAAATTGAAAAGTTAATAAACTTGTTTTTGGAAAAAATATTAATTTAACTTTTTAAATGAAAATTTATTGGATTCGAAAAAGATTCGATATCCGGTTAAATTCGATCAAGATTTGTTGGATTAAAAAAATCTCGATCCAAGCACAATCCGAACAAGATCCAAATCCGATAGAATTCGATCAGATATAAATGGAGCCGAATCTGAATAAGACTGATCCGACCATAATCCGACTCATTGACAACCCTATGTGTGATGTGTTTGTCGTGAACAAGTCATTTATTTCAAAGCACCTTTAGGTCCATAAAATTTCCGTGACCCGTTTTATTTTTTTGAGCAAATGACTAAAATATGCATTGCGAAGCAAAATGCAAAAACAACCGAAATTTCATGAATAATTTTTAGTAGCAAAAAACTCCATATGTTTATATTTTATTGGCTAAAAAAATGCGGATTTATCATTTTATTAGGTCATAATACCAATTTGAATATTATGAGTTGATCATATGGGATTTTGCTCAATTTTTTAAGTTTACAAGAGGTTTTTGTCAAATTTTTAATTTTATATGGGTGTTATTGTCAAATTATTTAAGTGAATGATCAGTTTTTCTCATTTTCTAGTATATGGGGTTATATTTGTCTCTACCCTTGCAATTCTGCAAATTATGAAAAATACTTACACTTAAAACGAGGAAAAAACGAGGAAAATGCATTGGTACCTTATGGGATAATTATATTTGACTAATTAATACATGTTTTTTTTTTTTTTTTTTTTTGCTTATAAAAGTAATACTGAATATTTTTATGAATTAAAAATAACATGTATTTTTGCATTTCACTTTTGTAATAATAATAATAATAAATAGGAAAATAGTAATAATAGTAGTAGCAATAGTAATAATAATAATAATAATAATAATAATAATAATAATAATAATAATATTAGTACTAAATAGGGACTTAAATCCTCTTAAAAAAAATTGGGACCTAAATGAATCATTGTATTATGTAATACTTCTATTATCCAATCTTTTTCGAATTTCTTTTATATATAGTTATTTATAGATCATTGTATGAGTTTGATTCGACAGTCGGACTTAATTTGAGTGAACATAAGTTGTTGTTTGGTGTTCGCTTGATGTCTGCCAATTCCAAATGATCGAATCCAAACGGCTACACATCAAGAACACTCTAGCACGTTTGATCCACAACTGCAAGAACATCAAGCAGCTGAATCAAATTCATTCCCACGTCATAACATCACCACATTTATCCCAAATCGATGGGTCTTTTCTCACCTCTCGCCTTTTCTTTTACCTCTGTACAGTCTCCAATTCACAGTCGTCACTCCATTACGCCAATAAAATCTTTAACCTCATTCAAAACCCGAGTCTTTTTATCTACAACGCCATGATAAGAGCAAATGCGACTAAGATAAAGGATCCCTTTTCGTGTCAATGTTTAGTTTTGTATAAGGAGTTGCTGTGCAATGATCTAATTCCTGATTCTATTACGTTCCCTTTTTTGCTGAAGGGATGCTCCAAAAGGGTTGATGGGATGACGGGTCGGAGCATCCATACCCATGTGCTGAAGTTTGGGTATGAAGGAGACGTTTACGTGCAGAATGCTTTGATAAGTTTGTACTCCGAGTGTGGTGTTTTAATGGATGCGAGGAAGATGTTTGATGAAATGTCTAATAGAGATGTGGTTTCATGGAATTCAATAATTGTTGGGTGTTTGAGAGGTGGGGAACTAGATATAGCATTGGGTTTGTTTCGGGAGATGAATGAGAGGAGAAATATTATTACTTGGAATTCTGTTATCACGGGGTTAGTTCAAGGTGGAAGGGCGAAAGAGGCATTGGAAGTTTTCCATGAAATGCAAGTATCAAACAACAATAAGAATATGGTTCGGCCGGATAAAATAACGGTGGCAAGTGCACTTTCGGCTTGTGCTTCTCTTGGGGCCATTGATCATGGAAGATGGGTCCACAGTTACTTGAAAAGAAGTGGGATTGAATGTGATATGGTTATAGGGACAGCTTTAGTTGACATGTATGGGAAATGTGGGTGTATTGAAAAAGCGTTTGAGGTTTTCAAGGGGATGCCCTATAAGGATGTTTTAGCATGGACAGCCATGATTTCAGTTTTAGCACTTCATGGGTATGGAAACGAAGCTTTTGAGCTTTTCCAAGAGATGGAAGCAGTAGGGGTGAGGCCCAATGCTGTGACATTTATTGGTTTGTTGTCTGCCTGTGCTCACTCTGGCTTAGTCGGAAAAGGTCGCTGGTGCTTTGATATTATGAGGCGCATTCACTTGATTCATCCACAAGTTCAACATTATGCTTGCATGGTGGATATACTTAGTCGAGCTGGGCTTTTCGCCGAGGCAGAAGAGCTTATTAGAAGTATGCCAATGAGGCCAGATGTTTTTGTATGGGGTGCACTTCTTGGAGGATGTCAACTCCATGGAAATGTTAAGTTAGGAGAAAAAGTAGCTCAAAATTTGATTGAATTGGACCCTCACAACCATGCTTTCTATATGAATTTATGTGATTTGTATGCGAAAGCCAGTAGGTTTTATGACCTCAAGATACTTAGATCATTAATGAAAGATCTAGATATAAGGAAGTCAGTTCCTGGTTGCAGCATGATTGAAGTTGATGGTGTTGTCTACGAATTCTCTGTTAATCGATCACCCGAGATGCAAATGGAGGCCCTAAAGAGTGTTTTGATGGTATTAACTAATGAGATGAAAGTAGAAAGATATATGGGCTGCATAGAGCCCATTTAATTTGCACGACCGTGCCTCGGAGGAGAGTTTGTTAGGCCTTAGCTTTGGATACCATTGGGGAAAGAAAAAGGGTAAATCATTTGAGGGAGGTATTCTTTAGGGACATAATACTATTTTGGCATTTAAGCTAGGGTGAAATACAGTTTCCCCCCTTTAAGTATGTGGGCGGTATCAGTTACCCCCTATAGTATCAATTATAATACTTACCTCTTCTGTTACAGTATTGAACATTTTATCCCAAAACTACCCCCGCCCCTTTTATAACAAATAAATATTTTATTATTAATTTATCAAAAAAAAATCTTTATTAATTATGAATTCATCCATCCACCAAACATTATTATGTTTCAATTTCTTCATTTATTTCGTTTCCTTCGGTTTTATTGTCCCAAAATTTTCCTTTATCTTCATCTCATTTTTTTCTTTAATTCCGTTTCAATTTATTTTCTTTATTTTATGCTTCATTTTTATTTATTTCTATCTCAATTTTTGTATATATTTTTATGAGTTTTTATTTGGTGATAATTATCTCATTTATATTCGGTATGGATTATTATTCCAAATATTGAGTAATTCTTCTTCAAATTCTTTATCGTAAAATTCAAGTTTGACGCCAAACAATATTATGTTTCAGTTTCTTCATTTCTTTATATATATAAAAAAGATCTTTATTAATTATGAATTTCTCTATCCACCAAATAATATTATGTTCGATTTCTTCATTTCTTTTGTTTCCTTTGGTTAGAAAAAAATGAGATGAAAATAAAAGAAAAATTTTGAGATCGAAAAAAGGAAGGAAACAAAATAAATGAAGAATTTGAAACATAATGTTGTTTCGTGGATGAATTGATTCATTATTAATAAAGAGACAATTTTATTTTGATAAATTATTAAAGAAATTTTTATTTATGAAAGGGTTGGGTTATTTTTGGAATAAAAACTACAAAACTATAACAGAGGGGGCAAGTGTTACAAATGATACTTTAGGGGATAATCGATACCACCCCATACTTTAAGGGGGAAACTGTATTTCATTCTTTAAGCTACTTGTCTTTTGTGTATGGCATTCATTTGAGATGTGGGGCCAATGAGGTAAATTTGTTTATATCATGCTCCACAAATATTGGCCATATCTTCTTGAAAATATGTGAACACCAAAAAAAAATGAGGCAAAATGAGCTATCAAAATTAGCTGATGATTCTGACATTTATGGTGTTATCACTTTGTCTTGTCATGCAAATGCTTCCTAGTACCATGTTAATTTAAAATAGATCTTCTTTTGCCAGGCATATGCTGTTGTAATCCAACATATACTACTAGGTTACGTAATTTTCAAAACTCCATTTTTTCTTGAGTTTCAGACAACTTCCCAAGAGATGGGCTTTCTTGTCTTAGGTTTGGTAGTTGTCTCTCTTTTTATAGGTTCTCTTGCCACAGGATGTTACATACTGGCACTCTTTGCGCTGCCACTTTACTTTGTGGTGGGATTCATAGTATCATTACTCGTCACTTATGTCATAGAACTGATATCAGATGCTGGTCGACCACCAGTGGCTGGGCCAATGATGAATCAACTTATACACTTCAAAAAACTTTTCGATTATCAGAGTACCCTTGCCAAGAAATACCGGACTTATCGTTTGATCACAGACTCACACAGTGAATTATACACTGCTGACCCGTTAAATGTGGAACACATCCTGAAAACCAATTTTCCTAATTATGGAAAGGTAATAGCTTGTGTTTTACTTTTAGTTCTATGGAGTACCGTGATTATCTTGATTTCATCTCTGTTGTTTAGGGAGAGTACAATTGTGACATAATGAAAGATCTTTTTGGTGATGGGATTTTTGCCGTGGATGGGGACAAATGGCGCCACCAACGAAAACTTGCTAGCTATGAGTTTTCAGCCAAAGTCTTGAGAGATTTTAGCACTGCTGTTTTTCGATCTGATGCTGCTAAATTAGCTTTAAAGGTTTATGGAGAAGCACTGGCAAGTACAGAGATGGATTTACAGGTTTCTCGATCAGCCTTGACTTTGTTATAAATGTTTCTGTATTTTGGTTTTAACAACTTTGCTGCTTTGACCTCGTAAGTGTTAGATTTATAGTTTCTCATCCCTGAAGTTAGAAACCGAGGCAAAAGCGATGAATTTCTAGTGTAAAATAAGAACAGTTAGTGATATTTTTCAGGTAATTTGAATATGTTTTTCTTGATGAATAATGAATCCAACAATCTTATTTGGCAGGATTTGTTATTGAAGTCAACTATGGACTCAATGTTTAAGGTGGGATTTGGGGTCGACCTCAATACTCTATCAGGTTCAGATGAAACTAGTAATCAATTCATCAAAGCATTTGATGACTCCAATGAAACTGTATATTGGAGATATGTTGATGTACTCTGGAAGCTTAAAAGGTTTCTTAACATTGGCTTAGAAAAGACTCTCAAGGACAACATCAAAGTCATCGACAACTTTATTTATAAGTTGATACTCCACAAAAGGAAAAAGATGAAGAATGCAAAGGTTATTCCTTTGCTCTTTCCCCTTAAATAAAATTTATGTATGTTCCTTCTTATCTAATTTATTTATTTATTTTAGGGTACAAAAGAAGACATACTATCAAGGTTTCTAATGGAAAGTGAGAAGGATAAAGAAAACATGACCGATAAATATTTGAGAGACATAATTCTTAGTTTTCTTATTGCTGGCAAGGACTCATCTGCAAACACTCTTGCTTGGTTCTTTTACATGCTATGCAAACATCCTCTTATTCAAGAAAAGGTGGCAATGGAAGTGCAATTTGCCACTGAGGTTACAAATCACTTATCTTTTGATGAATTTGTGCTTAAATTAACAGAAGCCACCCTGGATAGGATGCATTATCTACATGCAGCTCTTACGGAGACTCTCAGACTATATCCTGCAGTCCCCGTGGTAATCAAATTGGGAACTCAAGTATTATTAGCTACTGCTAAGTTGGGCTTAATCCCACTTTGCAGCCTCGTAATAGGTTCATTTTGCACTTCGCAGCCTCGAAAACTTTTAATAGCAGATTGCGCACTGGAAAACATGTCTTTGCTTTGCTTCCTGCTTATTTTTCTGGTCATTTGACTTTCCGTAGGAAAGGTATTTTAGTCCATTTCCAATAAATATCACCCCTCATTCTCACCAAAAACATCAAGTGAGTGAAATGTGTGAGTAAGTTTAATATTTGATGGGAAATGGACTAAAATACCCCTCCAACGGAGAGTAAAATGGCAGGGTGCAAAGTGAAGCCAATAATATTTTCAGGGTGCAATCTGCTATTAAATTTTTTTGAGGTGCAAAGTGCAAAACAAGCCTATTTTGAGGGTGCAAAGTGGAATTAAAGAAGCTAAGTTCCTTAAAAAGACGAGTTTCATCGTATATAGGTTTTTGCTTATAGTTATATCTTCTGGATAACTGCAGGATGGGAAATATTCATATGAAAATGATATTCTTCCAGATGGGCACAAAATAATGAAAGGTGATGGCATAAGTTACATGCCTTATGCAATGGGAAGGATGACTTATATTTGGGGAGAAGACGCTGAGGAATTTCTCCCTGAAAGATGGCTTGAAAATGGCGTTTTCAGAGCTGAGAGCCCTTTCAAATTCACTGCCTTTCAGGTTAGACTCGTTTTCTTTTTTCTTCAAGTATGACATTCATTTAGAAACTATTCTGTAATACAATGTTTTTTAACCCTGAACTTCTATTTATTCAAATAGGCCGGGCCGCGAATCTGCCTAGGAAAAGAATTTGCTTATAGAGAAATGAAGATTCTTGCAGCCACTCTTGTCTTCTTTTTCAGATTCAAACTTGTCGATGGCAGTAAAGAAGCTACTTATAGAACTATGTTTACACTTCACATGGACAAAGGGCTGCCTTTATATGCATTTTGTCGCCAGAAATGAAATTCTTGATTGTGGTAATGTTTGTATAAATTATGTGACCAAGATAAACACAAAATGAATGCTATATACGTTACATTTTATGTAGTATAACCCTGTTGTTTGGATCGTTTTTAAGCTGTTTGAGATGAGAAGAAAAATTGGCTTGATGGATAGATATGGTCGTAACAAGTTATATGTAAATGAATTGATTGGCAACAGATTGGTCCTACTGGTTTTGCCCTTGTCTTTATCCTTAATTTGACTCCATTTTTGAAGTTGCAGTCGAATCATTGTTACAAACCCATTTATTGTGTGTTTGTAGGTACTATTATGGGTTTGAAACAGTGTTGTTAAAACCGGACCGGTCCAACCGCTAATCGGAAGCTTCTCCGGTCCGATTCACCCTTCAAAACCGGAAGTGCAGAAAACCAGTTCGGACCGGTGAAAACCGGTCAAAAAACCGGGATAACCGGCGAACCGCTCGACCGGAAAAACCGCGGTTCTCTCTTTTTTTTTTTTCCTCCCTTTTGAAACAACGATGCCATTGATTTATTTTCTTTGCTATTGATTTCAAGTGCTAATAAGATTGAGAAGATAAGAAGAATATACGTGGTAAAAAAAAGTGAATATGGAGAAGAATAAAAATGGAAGGAGGAGGAGTTGGGTTGGAGAGAAAAGGAATGAGGAAAGAAGAAAAGAAAGTGACGGCTCTGATTTGAAAGGAAAAAAAAGTGGATGCTACTTCAATTAACGAGGGCAGTTGGGGGTGAAATGGTTTGTGATAGGGTTTGTTGTGCCCAATTAATTAAAATTCAAAGAAATAGAGATGGACCAGATGGCCAAGGCCCATCAAATAGATTAAAATTAAATAAATAGATAATAAGGCCAATTACATGAACATAACTACAATAATATATGTATTTATTCTTGTTCAACTTGTTAGTTTATATAAAAATGTTATGTAGATATTTAATATAATGAAATTATTTTTATATAGAATGTTGAAAATTATTTTTATAAGTTAATTTATCTCCTTCATTTATGATTTGTTAATTTATAACTATTTATTACTTTAATATAATTATTAATGTTGGTCCCAAGTGGTCAGATGAGGTTTAGAGGGGGGGGGAGGGTGAATAAACATCTTAAAAATTTTCTTCCAATTTTAACTTTAAAACTTTTTCTTTAACAGTGAGCAGACTAAGCTGATCAGAGTAGTAAGTTAAAAGTCTGTTCGCGAACAAATCTTTGAACATATTTGATGACCACTCATCTGATAATTACTTAGCTGATTTTGCCAAAATCAGTTTTAATACTTATAGAGTACTTGCAGCGGATTTTTCAAAGTGTTTTTCACAAGTAATCTCAGCAGTTTGAAAAGTGTTTCCCCAGTTTTATAAACTCCTTTTAATATCTTTTCAAACAGTTAAGTAAAGTGTTTTTATGCAATCAGAAAATATGCAAGTTTAAAAGCAATGTAAAAACACAAGTAATTTTATAGTGGTTATATGGATGTAAATATCCTTTAATCCACTCGTCCAAGTCACAAAGATCTTGGGTAATACTAGAAACACAAAGTAACCAGTACACTCTGCTTACGCCGATCAACAAATGAACAGGCCGTAAGTGCGCACTAAGAAATCACAAAGAAATCATACTCTCTGAAGTAATATCACTCACTTAGATGAATATCTACTTCTCACAACACTCTTGTTTACAAAATCACTCAGAAGATGTATTTTTCTTTGTTCTTCAACTTCGCTTTTCGTCAACATATGACTAAGCTGATGAGTGAGCTGTTCTTGAGACTTAAAGAGTTCTGCTTCGAAAATTCTCTCAGAAATTGTGTTGCTTGTATTCTCTTCGTCTCTTTCAGCTATTTATATTTGAGGTTTGAAAAATGTCCGTTGAAGAGAGACAAGATTCAAATTCCTCGAGTACTGGTCCTTAAAATCCGCGAACGGCTTTTTTGCAGTCTGTCCGTACTGTCAACAGTACTATTCTGCAGGCAGCATTAAATGCACCCAGCTGCTGCGAAGCATTTCTTCAATCATTTGTCTTTAATATCCTTGTACTTCCGCATTTATTACTTCCATGGGCATTTATTACCGTTGGGAAGACTTTATGATCCTTTCCACTTGGCTGTCGGAGGTGCAAGTCTGATGGCGAACTAAGCTGATCTCAAACTTGAACAAATCTGATTTGAGTCGGCTGATCTTCATCAGTCTGATAACTTCCCTTCAGCAGATCAGAAGTCTTGGACCTTGAAATTTTGACTCTTCTGATGTCTTCTTTTACTTAGTCAAAATTCTTCCAAAGGGATCATCAGCTAAGTTACTCCATACTTAGCAGATTTTGAAGTTTTAGAATGCATCAAAACCTCCCTTCTAAATTTGTCTTCAGTGCCTTCATCTTCATCCTTATCCAACAATTTCTCCATTTTTGATGATGACAAAACTTCAGCCAAATACCTGTTAAAACTTAAGCTAAAGATTGTAATCCTCAAAATTTTCTGAGATAGAAAAAGTATATTGGATTGAACTTGTCTTTTTATTGATATTGAAAAAGAATTACAATTACAAGTTCATCAGATGAGATGTCTGAAGAATGGATAAAGTAAACTGATTACAAGATTTTACAAGTTCTAACTATCAGCTTCTTCATCAGATTCTTCAAGCACTTCTTCATATTCATAAGATGACTCCTCATCATCTTCTTCTTCATCTTCATCAGCTTCTTCACCTTGAAGGATGACTTCTTTAGCAGCTTCCATTTTCTCTTTAAGTTGCTGCTCTCTTAGAAGTTCCATCGCCTTCCTAGCTGATTATGTATTTTTGTACTTGGTCAATGGCTCTGATTGATCAACAGCAGAGTCTTTGGATTCAGCCATTACTTCATCAGTTTTGGCTTTTTCCTTAGTCTCTTCTTCAAACTTGTCTTTGCCTTGTACCTTTCCAAGTTCTTCTTCAACCGTCTTGGTCAGTTCAGTAGTTTCATCAGTTTTCTTGTCTTCAGCAGCAGAGGTTTCCTTGGTTGATTCTTCCCTTTATCTTCCCCCTTTTTGTCATCATCAGACTTGATGACTTCTTCAGGTTTAGCAGCAGGGTTGAGTGCAACTGTTGGAACCTTCATGGCAGCACCTATAGTCTTTAAATTCTGATTAACTACGTCATGACTTGCTGTAAGATGATGAAGAGTTGTGCTGATGTTGTCAGTCTGATAATTGAAGTAATCAATGTTAAGGTTTATAGTTGCAATCTCATTTTGGATTTCCTGTGCAGCATTTGATACTTCGTGCAACATCCCTAAGTTGACTTCCTTCTCCTCTTCACTGACTTTGATGAATGTTGCAGTCAGATCAGCTATCTTGTGTTCAGCTCTTTGTAGGGCAGTATGAAGGTGATTTACATCAGCATTCACATCTTCCACGTTTCTGTTCATGTCATTTAAGCTGTTCACTAACTGCAAGGAGTTGTCTTGAGGTACAGGGAAACTTGTGATTTCAGTCTTGATAATCTTTTCAGTAGATTGTTGCACAGTTTCCAGCTGAAGTTTGTTGGACTCTGCCAAATCTGCTTTAAGCTCATTCTTCAGCTCCTCTTTGACCTTCATCAGCTGCTGGTGATGCTTTTCTTCCAGTTCCTTTACTGAATTCTCCATCAGCATCTGGAAAGCTTCCATCAGTGATGAGTGTTCATCACCTGATGAAGCAGAAGCAGCAGCTTCATCCTTTTCTTCAGTCTCCTGGTGGACAGGGACGTCTTCCATCTTGGTCTCCTGATGATCTTCAGAAGCCTTAGCATTCCACTCAATGGCTAAGGGCTTGTCAGCAGACTTGTCAGCAGTCTGGTCAGCAGCTATATGTTCATCAGTGACGTCATCATAGAACAGGTTAGTGATTGTGCCATCATCATTGAAGCAAGTTGTTTGTCTAATCTGCCTCACAATGATCCAAGGGTTGACAAAGACGTTATTTCCCTAGGGCACTTCACTGTACTCCTTTAATTCCTTGCCAAAAATAATGTGCTGGATACTTGGCAGTTGGGGCAACTCACTTGAGTGACCCTGCTGATATCTTGACCTTTCTGCCCATCTCTTCAAGGCGGTCATAACAGCAATGTTGACTGCTCTTTCTTCAGCATTGTCAGATTTTCTTCTCTTGGCAGGCAGGGAGTTGTCTATTTTCTTGGCCTCCTCCAGTGCAAACTCCTTTGCATACTGATGCATAATGTCTCTGACATAGCTGGGATCAAGGGCCTTCTAAATGGAGTTTGTTCTTAGCCAATTAAGAACCCATTGTTCTTCATCAGCTAACTCCTTTGAGTTTTGAAGTTCAATTATGGATTTGTTCAACCTGTTGTCTCTCCAATTGATGTATCTTGGCTTCTCTTGATTGAACAAAGTCTTTAACATCAACTTCTGATCATAGTAAGCTAAGGACTTCTCGAATTTCTTGAAGAGTTCCTTATCAGCATACACTATGTTAAAAGCTCTTCTAACTTCAAACTTCTCTTTGGGTTTGGGCTCAGCAGCAGGCATCTTTGGCTTCTTAGGCTTTTCTCCATCATCAGCAGCCTCATTTATTTTGATGCTTCCTCCATGGACAGGTCCATAGGCATCAATTTTGCTGAGTTCAATGGCAATAGCCAAATCAGCAGCCTCTGCAGCTTCCCTTTCAGCCTTAGACATCTGTCTTCTGGCTTCATCCTTAGCAGCTTGAGCCATGCTTAGCTCAAGGGCCTTCTTCTCCTCCAATTCATCCTGCTTTCTTTGTTCAGCAGCTTCCCTTGCCTTTTTATCAGCTTTAGAGATCTTCTTTCTCTTAATTACAATTTTCTTCTTTCCTTTATCAGCTGGAGCAGGGGCTGGACCAGCAGAAGAAATGGGAGCAGCAGCTATAGGATTGATGATCATGATGTCTAGATTATCTTGAGGTTGAGCAGCCTCAACTGTTGGTGCAGTTTGAGTCAACTGTTGCGCATCAGCTTTGTCAGCAACAGAAGCCCCAACAGCTTCAAGGGGTCTTTCAGCAGATTCAGGACTTGATCTCACCAAGTCTACCAACTCAGTGTCCTTCTCTAAAAACGTCATCTGCTTCCTTGCTGACTTCTTTGACAGATCCTGAATAGGTCTTGAAGCAGCAGTATCCCTTAGTTGGCTCCTTGCCCTGTGAGAGACATTCTCAGCAGGTTTTTCAGCAGATGGAGTCCTTGAAGGTGATGCAGGAGACATTCCCCTTACATCAGCAGTGGTCTGACTTATAATTTGATTAACAACAATGTCAGCCACGGTCTTCACTTTCTTTGAAGCCTTCTCCGTAGGTTGATCAGCAACCTTCTTCTTCTTAGTCTCAACAGCCAAGTCAGCTGTTTTGACTAACCTCCTTTGCCGTTTGGCAGGAACCTCCTTTGGTTCCTCATCTTCATCCTCTTCAGGCTCACCAGCCTTTCTCTTCATAACAGGCAAGTATTTGGACATTGCCTTGGACTTATGGATCTCCTTTCCATTCAACATAACACAACCCAGTTTTGACAGCAGATAACTGAGTGTGATTCTATGGTTGGTGTAGGGGCCTTTTCCTTTCTTCACTTCAAGGAAATCAGCGAAGATGTACCATATTATGATGGACCAGTTGACTTCCAGCCCATAATAGATAGCAGCCATGATGCTGAACCTCTTCATGGTAACAACATCTAGAGAAAAGGTACAGTTCTCTATCAGCTTAGAGACCATATCAGCCATCCTCTGATATTCGTCCTTCAGCTGTTTCTTCCTAATGTTTCCAGTCAACATTTCTCCATCCTTGGCGCAGATCGCCCAGAATTGTTGGTGCTTTTCTTCAGTCAGCACAGTAACATCGTGTCTTCCTCTGTTTGCGAGACCAAACGTCTCGTGAAGAACATCATGTGTGATGACCACAGATTTGTCACCAACTATAGACTTGATTTCCATAGAGTTGTAATCAGCAGATGCCGTATTGTAATACTCCATAACCTGGTCAGTCCAGATTACGCCTTCGTTGTACTCCATGAAATTCACCAACTGTGCAGATTTGAACTTTTCCAACAGCTCCTTCATCAAATCCGTACCAGATTGGTAGTAGGATTCATAAACTAGGAACATACCTTCAGCGGCCATCTTAATCCGTTGAAGGTTAGAGAAATATGAAGAATTTTGCAGAGAATTTTCAAGTAAATTTTCTCTCAAGTGTGCTTTGAATGTTTAGGGTGCGTAAAGAGCTACACGGCTGATTAGATTGGGATTTATAGAGTTAGGGTATCTTGGATTCCGTGATACCAGCCAACCGTTAGATCCGTTTCTTGTCAGTGCTGATCGTGCGGCGTCAGTTACGACCTTTCAAATTCAAATCGCATTAAATGAGGAGCGGGAATTTGCACCGCCCTTCTGTCACTTGTAAAAGCGTGTTTTAAAATGAAACGTTTTAAACAGTCAGCTTTTACATAAGCGATCAGATGAGTAAATTAAATACTTATCTGATGGACTAATGTCCTGATGACATAGTTGTTATTAGAGAAAGCCAATAGCTGATAACCTTCCTCAGCTGTTTGTCAATCCAGCTAGATAAATAAATCTTCATTCTTCAAGACTTTAATCTTCTGTTGAAAACATAACTTCAACTAACTGACATTAACAGATTTCATCTTTTAATCAGAAGTACCGCTAGTCTTACACGTTCCCCCTGACTTTAAGAATTCATAAGTTAACTAGTCTGTTGAAAGTTAATCCTTGAAGATAAATAAGATGAGTAAGCTGTTGAACTTTAGTCTTCTGATAAGTTCCCCCTCAGCTTATGCATCTAATTTCAATAAACCTAGTTCAGCTCTTAGAATTGAAAACCTTGTCTCACTTAAAGGTTTTGTGAAGATGTCAGCAATCTGATTTTCAGTAAATACATACTCTATTATGACATTTCCTTTCTCCACATGATCTCTAATAAAGTGATGCTTGATCTCAATATGCTTAGTCCTTGAATGACTTGTAGTATTCTGAGTAAGGCTGATTGCACTAGTATTGTCACAGTAGATTGGTATTCCACTGATCTTGATGTTGTAGTCTTCCAGTTGATGCTTCAACCATAAGATTTGTGCACAGCAAGCTCCAGCAGCTATGTATTCAGCTTCAGCAGTAGATATGGATACTGAAGTCTGTTTCTTACTCATCCATGAGATCAGACGACTACTTAAGAATTGACAGGCACCTGTTGTGCTTTTTCTATCAATCTTGCAGCCAGCAAGGTCAGAATCTGAATATCCAATAAGTTCAAATCGAGAGTCTCTAGGATACCACAACCCCAAATCTTGAGTGCCCTTAATATACTTCAGTATTCTTTTGGCAGCTAAGAGATGAGATTCTTTGGGATTTGATTGAAATCTTGCACAAACCCCAACTGAGTACATGATATGTTGGTCCCAAGTGGTCAGATGAGGTCTAGAGGGGGGGGGGGGGGGGTGAATAGACCTCTGAAAATTTTGACTTAAAAACTTTTCAGTCTTCTGTCAGCAGACTAAGCTGATGAAGAACAGTAAGATGACTTCGCTGATCAAGAACAAGTCTAGAACAGCAGAGTGACCACTCTTCTTATAAATACTTAGTTGTTTTTCAACAGAATAGTTTTCTCAAGAGTTTACTTGCAGCGGATGTTTGAAAGTGTTTTTCACAAGTAAACTAAGTCCTTAAAAAGATTTTATCCCCATTTTTAAAAACTCCTTTTAAAATCTTTTAAACAATTCAAAGTGTTTGCTTATGCAGTTTGAAATATGCAAGAAAAACTTAAATGCAAATCAACACAAAGAATTTTTATAGTGGTTATATGGATAAAAATCCTTTAGTCCACTCTTCCAGATCACTTAGATTCTGGGTTATACTATAATCACACAGATTACAATATTTCTCCACTTATACCTAGACAACTAATGAAAAGGCTATAAGCTCGCAATAGAAAATCACTAAGAAATTCTACTCTCTGAAGTTTGATCACTCACAAAGATGGATTACAACTTCTCACAACACTTAGCTATTACAAGATCACTCAGATCGTAATTTTCTGTTTTCTTCAACTGGGTTTCTGTCAACAGATGACTTCCACCAGACGAGTGAGCTGATGAGCTTCTTGAGACTTAGATAAATTTCTGCTTCGAATGCAAGATCTCAAATGTTGTTGTGTTTTTTTTTTCGCTCGTTGAAATCAGCTCATTTTATAATTGAATTTGAAAATAAGACCGTTGAAGCAAATCAAATCTTCAAATCCATAGCCTTAGCCCGAAATTAGAACGGTAACCTGCTACAGTGCTTTTTCTGCTGTACTTTCCTGTAGCTGCATTAAATGCACTCTGCTGATCCGAGAGTTAATTCCAATCATTTGCCATTACTACCCTTCTCTTCCAGCATTTATTTCACTTGGGGCATTTATTACCGTTGAACTAATCTCTTGATCTCTTATACTCTGCTGATCAAAACGACTCATCTGATAGGCACTCTGCTGATCAAATACTGAACTAATCTGATTTGACTCGGCTGATGACCTACCCTTCTGTTCGCTGTTTCAGCATGAGATCACTAGTCTTCTGGGCTTTGAACTTTGAACTCTTCTGATGTCTTCTTTTACTTGTTCAAAATTCTTCTAAGGGAACTAAGCTTCCATACTTAGCTGATAATGATGTTTTGGAAATCATCAAAACCTTCCCTTAAATACTTATCTTCTTTGCACTTCATCTTCATCTTTATCCAACAATTTCCCCCTTTTTGATGATGACAAAACTTCAGCTAAGTACCTGTACCTAAACTAAAGTCTTGATCCTCAAAAATTTCTGAGATAGAAATAGTCTGTTGGATTAAAACTTGCAATTTTATAGATATTGAGAAGTGTTACATATTACAAGTTTGTTCAGATGAGTTGTGCAAAAAAAATTACAAGGAGATACATAAGTAATTTGAACAAGACTAGTCTACTAGCTTGTCTTCTTCTTTCTTGTCTTCTTTATCTTCCTTGTTCTCTTCTTCTTCTTCAGCAGAATCTTCAGAGAGTTTCTGCTTTAACAGCTCTAACTTCTTCTTTTTGTCATCAGGGTCAAGCTGTTCTTCAGCTGAATCCTTAGCAGCAGCTATTTCCTTATCAGACTTAGCCTTTGCTTCAGCTTCAGTTTCTTCAGCAGCTTCACCTTCTTCTTCTGTGATCTTCTCATCTGTTGATCTGCTTGTGCCTTCATTTTCTGCATCATTCTTTTCATCATCATTAGCAGATTCTTCTAACACTTCTGTTCTTTCAGCAGATGATGCCTTATCTTCCCCTTCTTCCCTCAGTACCCTATCTTCCCCCTTTTTGTCATCATCAGCAGGGTTGATTTGATAATTTGACAAGATTGGGGTGATCAGAAGTGAATCACATAGAAGCTTGATGTTTTCTTCCATAGCATGCATTTGAGCTTGTTGTCGTAGTTGATTTGCTCCAAATGCATCCAGTTGAGCTTGTTGTCTCAGTTGATTGGCTTCAAAATCATCCATTCTTTTGAGAACAGCTTCACCTTGGTCACCTAGCTGAATTTGAGTGGCAAGTACCCAATCAGCAGATGCCTTGAAGTCTCTCATCATATTATCTAAGGTTTCATCCTTAGCTTGGATGGCCAATTCAACCGTTTCTGTAATATCTCTCCAACCGGCAGCTGTGCTTTGGGTTCTTCTTCTGATAATGTCCATGTCTTGATAGACAGATTTTACATTCTGAGCAGTATCTTCTATCAGATAGATTGGAACAGCAGTAGCTTTCTGATTTGCAGTCAACTTCTCCTCCATTTCCTTCATTGATTTTGATATCATTTGTTGAATAGAATCCAACAAGGATGTTTGCTGTAAGCTCTGAGAAGTAGAAGCAACTTCAGTTTGAGTTGGAGGTAAGGCAAGAACTTCCTTTTCAGTGGACTGTTCCTCTGCTTGAGTTGACTCTTTTGTAGTCTGATCTGCTGACCCAGAAGCAATCTCTTCTTCTCTGGTTTCATCAGCCTGACCAGGAGTGCTTTCCTTCTCCTTGGTCTGATCATCTTGCTCAGCAGTAGCCTTACTTTCAATAATCTGATCAGCTGGAATGGTTTCTTCTCCCTTTGATTCATCAGCTTGGTCAGACTTGTCATCCTTTTCTTTATTCTGATCAGTGGGGTTAGGTGCACCCTCTTTTGCTTTCTGTTGGTCAGCAACAACAGATGACCCTTCTTTTTCTTTGGTCTTTCCATCGTCAGCAGGTGGCTCAATTTTCTTAACAGTTTCAACTGTTTTCATCAAACCTGCATTATCTATGATAGACCTGTGAGCAATCCAAGTAGAATTATCAAGAGGTATAAATGATGATGTTGGATTCTCAGGTAACTCTTCATATGTCCTAATGTTAGGACTATAGACAATTTGTTTTAGACTAGGCAGAGGGATCAGTGAGCTTGGTTGCCCCTGCATCTTTCTAGTCTTTTTGGCCCAAGTTTCCATTGTCTGGGAAATAGCCAACTTGATGGATCTTTCCATGAGGTCTTCATCATCAGCATACTCCTCAGGAACAGATTCATACAACTTCTTGGCTTCTGCCTTCACCACTTGACTGATCCTCAGTCTTAGCTTGTCTAGGAAGAACTCTGAGTCTAATGCTTGAGTGAGTGAACCTGTCTCAAGCCACTTCATCACCCATGCTTCTTCATCAGCAAAGATCTTCCAATTTGCAATCTGTTCTTTACTCCTTAACAGACGATAGTCTCTCCACCTATTGTATCTGACCTTTTCTCTGGTGAACATCGTCAGACGAGTAATCTTCTCATTTTCAGCATCCAACCTTTTGATGTATTCTTCAAAGGCATCAGGGTCATCCCTGACAATCTCCAAAGCCAATTTAACCTCTTCTCTTCTCTTAGGTTGTATTGCTGGTGTTGGCATAGCTGGTTTGGGCTTGGTGGGATCTCTTTGTTCACCTATAAGAATACCACCAGAATGCTTTGGACCATGAGAGTCCTTAGCACTTTCCTCAATAGCAGCAGCTAACTCAGCTGCTTCTATGGCATCCCTTTGCTCTTGAGTCATCTTACTGGCTTCTTCTTCCAGTCTTTTTAACTCAAGGTTTTTCAAACGATCTTCCTCAGCTTTTTCTGCAGCTTTCTTTTTCCTTTCTGCTTCCTCTTGTTTCTTCTTCTCAGCAGCAGTCACATAAGTTGAGATCTTACCAGTCCTTTTCCTTTTTGATTCAGGACTTTCAATAGCCTGAATTGGAGTTGCAGCAACAGGGGTGGGATGCAGAAGAAGGGTTTCTCCTTCACCTGTTGTGCCAGTCTGTTGTTCTTTTCTAACTTCAGCAGACACTGTAGCAGATGAGTCTGTAGCAGAGACTCCAAGTTCAGCAGCAACAATTTCAGCAGGCTTAACAGCAGGTTCTTCAATAATGATTGGCCTCTCAGCTGATGCTGTTATTTCCCTTACTTTTTCTGTTGATTCTTCAGAGAAGGTGACCTTTCTCTTTGCTTTTGATTTAGGAATTTTCTCAGTAGGCTTCTTAGCTTGGGGAGGTCCCCTTGCTTCACTTCTGGTCCTTAATCTTTTCAGTCTTTGAAGTGGGACTTCTTCATCAGACTCTGTTCTTTCAGGTGAGGAACCTGTATCCATCTTCTCAAGCTCAGCAGTGAAGTCATCTATTACCTTCTCAGGGACTTCAATCCCAGCTTCTGTTGATCCAGCTTCAACAGTAGAGCTTGCTGCTTGATCAACAGACTTGCTTGTCTGACCCTCCTTCTTGCTTTTCTTAGAAGAGGTCTTCTTAGACTTAGTAGAAGCCTTTCTTTTGGGAGCAGCCACTACTTTCCTTACCGGTTCATACAGCTTGAACTCTTTACTGCTATGAGTAGTCTTTCCACCAGCCATAGGACATCTAAGTGCCATGAACAGATGACTAAGCAAAATGGCATGCGAAGTCCTCTTATCACTTAGCAGATCATAGACATGAACTGCCCAGTTCACCTTCAGTCCATAGCAGATACAAATCATGGTGTAGTACCTCCTCCTGGGTAATCCATCCAAAGAGCTCGTGTAGCATTCCAGTACCTTCGCAATAATGTCTACGAACCTATGATACTCATCTTTTAACTGAGTTTTCATCAGAGTCCCAGTCATTTCTTCTCTCTCTTTTGCACAGATTGCCCAAAATTCTTCCTCTTTCTCAGACCCTAGGTCTGTTACGTCTCCTCCTTGATTTTTCAATTTGTAAATTTCACTTAAAACAGCAGCAGAGACAGCGATTTTCTTACCCCCAATAACAGCAGTCATAACAGTGTCGTTATCGGAGAATTTCCTGGTCTTGTAGAAGAGATCTACGTCTTCTAAGTACGTAGATCCTATCCTCGTGTGCTTCCAGAACTGGAACTAATGATGCCTCTTTGATCTTTTCCATGATGGAGCGCATCAGATCAGTACCGGAGAAATGAAATTTGCTGTAGTTTAAGTACCTTCCATCGATAATTTTCTCCATTTCTGAGATTTCTAAGTGTAAATCTGTGAAAGCAATGAGCTTTTGAAAGCAAGAGAGTTTGAGAGTTAGAGAATTTGAGAGTTTATGAGTGCGTAAGACGACTGATCTGTTCAGATCGGATTTTATACGTTTCCATTATTTGGGTTATCGTGATTAATCTGATACGTTGGATCAATCTGACAGTTTACTAATCGTGTGGTTGGGAGTTGCGGATTTCAATTTTATTATTTTAATGTCAGATGGGCGGGAAACTCAATCGACACTAATCTGTTACTTATAAAAGCGCGTTTCTAAAGATACAATTTAAGACCATGCTTATATAAGATATCAGATGAGTAGAGTTTAACTTATCTGACAGACGAGTGATCTGTTATCTGATATTACTAGAGAAAGCCAATAGCTAGTAATCTTCCTCTGCTGTTTGTCAATCCAGCAAGATAAAATAATCTTCAGTCTTCAAGAATTAAGAACAGATCTTCTGATAACATAACTTCAACTAACTGTCATTAACAAATTTCATCTTTTAGAGCAGAAGTACCGCTAGTCTTACACGTTCCCCCTGCCTTTAAGAATTCATAAGTTAACTAGTCTGTTGAAAGTTAATTCTTGAATAGAATAGTGGATAACTAAGCTGTTGAACTTCAGTGATCTGATAGGTTCCCCCTCAGCTTATGCATCCAAATTAAGTAGTCCTAGCTCAGCTCTTAGAGTTGAAAACCTTACTTCACTTAAAGGTTTAGTGAAAATATCAGCAATCTGACTGTCAGTATGAACATACTCAATCACTACATTGCCTTTTTCCACATGATCTCTGATGAAGTGATGCTTGATCTCAATATGTTTAGTCCTTGAGTGACTTGTAGTGTTCTGAGTAAGAGAGATTGCACTTGTATTGTCACAGTAGATTGGAATTCCACTGATTTTGATATTGTAATCTTCTAGTTGATGCTTCAACCATAGTATTTGTGCACAGCAAGCTCCAGCAGCTATATATTCAGCTTCAGCAGTAGATATGGATACTGAAGTCTGTTTCTTACTCATCCATGAGATCAGACGACTACCTAAGAACTGACAGACACCTGTTGTGCTTTTTCTGTCAATCTTGCAGCCAGCAAGGTCTGAATCTGAATAACCAATAAGCTCAAATCCAGATTCTCTAGGATACCATAATCCCAATTCTTGAGTGCCTTTAACATATTTCAATATCCTCTTGGCAGCTAAGAGATGAGATTCCTTGGGATTTGATTGAAATCTTGCACAAACCCCTACTGAGTACATTATGTCAGGTCTACTTGCTGTTAGATATAACAGTGACCCTATAATGCCTCTGTATTTGGTTATGTCTACTGATTTGCCATCTTCATCTTTATCCAAACGAAGACTTGTAGACATAGGGATAGTAGCAGTAGAGCTAGTTTCCATACCAAACTTTTTAAACAGATCTCTTGTGTATTTAGCTTGATTTATAAAGATTCCATCAGGCAACTGTTTAAGTTGTAAACCAAGAAAATAATTAAGTTCTCCCATCATGCTCATTTCAAACTTATTCTGCATCAGCTTAGAGAACTTGTCACACATCTGTTGGTTAGTTGAACGAAAATAATATCGTCTACATATATTTGCACAATTAATATATGATTTTCCCACTCAATAGTGAACAAGGTTTTATCTACCTTACCTTTATGAAATCCTTTAATTAAAAGAAAATCAGATAGGGTATCATACCATGCTCTTGGAGCCTGTTTCAGTCCATAGAGGGCTTTCTTCAGACGATATACTTTGTCCTCTTCTTGATAGACTTCAAATCCAGGAGGTTGTTCAACATATACCTCTTCTTGCAGTTCTCCATTGAGAAAAGCAGACTTCACATTCATCTGATAAACAGTGAAGTTCTTATAAGCAGCATATGCTAGAAACAGTCTGATTGCTTCAAGTCTTGCTACTGGTGCAAATGTTTAATCAAAGTGTATTCCTTCTTCTTGACAATAACCCTTGGCCACTAATCTTGCTTTGTTTCTGGTAACCATACCATCTTCATTCATCTTATTTCTGAAAACCCATTTAGTGCCAATTACTCTTTGATGACTTGGTCTAGGAACTAAGTACCAGACTTCATTCCTTTCAAATTGATTCAACTCTTCTTGCATAGCTTCTATCCAGAAGGAATCATTGAGAGCTTCTTCAATTTGCTTAGGCTCTATTTGAGATAGAAAGGTGACAAACATGGCATCATGTGCAGCAGCTCTTCTTGTTTTCACTCTATCTAATGGATCACCAATCACTAACTCAGGTGGGTGATTTCTGAGCCATCTGAGATCAGGTTGCAGGTCTGAATGTTGTCCTCTGTTATGATCTTGCAACACTACTGTTGGAGTTGCAGTAGTAGTCTGTTGAACATTTGCCGTTTGTTGAACAGTCTCTGGTCTGTCAGCTTGTTGTAACTCGTCTGTTAGACAATCAGTGATCTGATTTTGAACAGAACTTGAGTTGGCAGCTGAGTTAAGATCAGGTAGTATGATGGGAACATGTTCTTCATTCCTTCCAACACTTAACTTCTGTAAATCAGTAGATAGATCTTGATTAGTGCTTTGATTCTTTTCAGAAGATTGGTTTGGTTCATCAAATACTACATGAATGGATTCTTCTACTAGTAGTGTTCTTTGGTTGAAAACTCTATAAGCTTTACTAACAGTAGAGTATCCTACAAAAACAGCTTCATCAGCCTTTTCTGCAAATGCAGTAAGGTGATTTTTCCCATTATTCAAAACAAAACATTTACAACCAAAAATTTTAAAGTAATGAATGTTTGGTTTCCTGTTGTTCCAAACTTCATATGGAGTCTTGTTCTGATTTGTGTTGATCATGCATCTGTTCTGAGTAAAGCAGGCTGTATTTGTTGCTTCTGCCCAAAATCTTTGTGGCAGCTTGGCTTCAGCTATCATGGTTCTGACAGCTTCCTTTAGTGTTCTGTTTCTCCTTTCAGCAACACCATTCTGTTGAGGGGTTCTAGCAGCTGAATACTCATGATGTATTCCTTTGATGTTACAATACTCTTCAACAGTAGAGTTTGTGAACTCTGTCCCTCTATCTGATTTGATCTTCAATATTTTTGTACTCTTTTCATTTTGGATCAGCTCCATCAGATTAGTAAGATGTTCCTTGGTTTCACTTTTCTTTTTCATGAATATCACCCAATTGTATCTTGAATAATCATCCACTATAGCTAGGCATTATTTCTTTCCACCATTGCTGACTGGATCAATAGGTCCAAATAAGTCCATATGTAGCAGCTCCAAGATTCTTTCAGAAGATTGGTGCTTCTTGCTTTTAAACGATGACTTGATTTGTTTACCCTTCTGACAGGCGTCACAGAGCTTGTCTTTGCTCATGACTGTTTTTGGAATCCCTTCTACCAAATCATTCTTGATTAATCTGTTGATGGTCTTGAAGTTTAAATGATTCATTCTTTTGTGCCATAGCCAACTAACTTCACTTGGTGTAGAAGCCACCAAACAAACTTGAATTCTTGTCAGCAGAATTCCAATCGACTATGTAGACATTCCCTTGTCTCTTTCCAGATAAGATTACCTTCTTTGTACCAATCTGTTCAACGTAGCACTTATCTGTTGAGAAGATGACTGAATATCCTTTGTCACAAAATTGACTTATGCTCAGCAGATTATATTTGAGGCCTTTAACATATGAGACGTCAGATATCTCTATGTTTCCTCTGATCAATCTTCCTTTAGCTTTAATCTTGCCTTCTTTGCTGTCCCCAAATGTAACATTTGGACCATCCACAACAACTGCATCAGTCAGCTCATGTATGCTTCCACACATGTGCCTTGAACATCCACTGTCCAAGTACCAAATCTTCTCTACTTTACTCCTACTCCTAATCCTAACCTACAAAACAAAAATAAAATTGTTTTAGGTACCCTTATTGAGAGGGTCCTGAAGGATTAGTTTCACCTTTGACAACCCAAGATGTTGATGTCTTAGGCTTCTTAGGTTTCTGAGTTTGATAGGAGCATGAACAGTTTCATTTTTATCATAAGTAGCAGATAAGTCATGTTGATGATCAGTATGACAAGAATAGTGTTCATAAGCAGGGTAAGGTGCATGATACGCAGGATATGCATGCATTGGATGAGCAGGATAAGGTGCATAGTAACTAGGAAATTGAGGTGCATGATACATAGGATGATATGCAGCAGGTTGCACATAATATGACTCATTTCCATACCAAGCATTTTGATTTTTCTTATTCTTATGCTTCTTTGGCTTACTAGTAGCTTGCTCATTGACAGACGACTTACTTTTACCACTAGTCTGATTGACTTTAGCTTTATCAGCAGACTTCTTAGGACTCTGCTGTTTGGTCTTACTAGTCTGTTTACCTATACTAGGCTCTTTGCTCTTTTTAGCCTTAGGAGATTTCTTCTCCTTTAATTCTTTCTCAGTTGAGGCAGCTCTAGCAGTTTGAACATACAGAATGACCTTACTATTGTCAGCAGATATAAATTTCTCAGTATGATTCAATCCTTGCTTATCCTTTTCTAAAGGCATCTTTTGTTTACTAGATATGTGATTTGATGCAACAGATGATTTTTCATGAGACTCAATAACCTTTTCAAGTTCCATGATTTTTTCTTTATAAACCTCACATTCAGCTTTCAGAGATTCATGTTCTTGCTCGAACTGTTTGTATTCAGCTGATTCTTTTGGCTTTTCAGCTAAAAGTTTCAGTGAACTGTTTTGCTCTTTTAGCAATATTATCTCTTCCTTAAGCTTTTTATATGCTTCAGCAATACCAGTATTGTTCAGCATCATTTGTTCAAATGAATTAAATAATTCATTGTCAAGAGGAGTTACATCTTCCTCAGAGTCATCAGATTCCTTTGCCATCAGGCAGAGGAGAGCAGGTTTTTCTTCATCAGACGATTCTTCATCAGACGTGTCTGAATCTGAATCAGATGAGTAGACAGCAGCCAGCTTTTCTGCTTCAGCCATCATAGCCTTGCCTTTCTGATGCTTTCTTTCTTTTCTTATTTTCTTCTCTTCCTCGGTGTATTTCTCTGCTTTTAGATATGGACAGTCTTTGATGAAGTGTCCCAATTTCCTGCAGTTATAACACATTAGTTTGGATTTATAATCCTCTTTATCTTGAGAAGAAAAGTTAGGTTTAGAAGT
The DNA here is from genome assembly GCA_003313485.2 of Penstemon barbatus. Taxonomy (NCBI): domain Eukaryota; kingdom Viridiplantae; phylum Streptophyta; class Magnoliopsida; order Lamiales; family Plantaginaceae; genus Penstemon; species Penstemon barbatus. The sequence continues at coordinate 15,244,784 of CM064880.1, forward strand.
AGAGGCATTGTTGTATTTGTTCTTCGTCTTTCTCTTGTAGAACTTCTTGAAATTGTTCATTAACAACGCAACATCTCCAGCGGTATACTCCTTTTTGTTGAGCAGTGTGGCTTCATCAGATGAGTCCACTTCTTTGCTTTTCTGTGCTGGTCTTCTGGTGTTTTCAGCAGCAACCAGGACAGCTGTGGGTCCTGAAGTTGAGGTTTCTTCAATTCCCATTCTAGGCAGTTTATACTCGAATGCCTTGAGTGTAACGCCCCGAAAATTTCGCACCCTTTAATTGTATTTATTAGATTTTTGTTCTAATATGTTTTAACTAAAGTATTTTCTTATGCTAAATTGCGAAAATTAAGTATTTCATGTATCATTGCGGACTTAGAAATAACTTAGAAAAATGGAGAAGTAAATTTTAAAAAGTCTTGGGGTTAGTTTATCATTATTTTGGACAAATGTGTATACAACTTTTGTATATTAGGCCAAAATTATAACTTTTCGAAAATTCAGGGGGGTGAAATGCAAATAAATTCGAAAATTTGAAAAGGAAAAAAAAAAGAAAAATCAGCAATCAAAGAAATGATTGCTTTTGTGGAAGCTAGTTGCATGCCTAATGCCTTGGATGGAGAAGAACTCTCTACCCAAGGTCTTCTCCAATTGGAGAAGCTTTTGAAGGGAGAAATGATTACTTTCTCCCTCATATGACCAAACCCTAGCCATATAATCATAATTTCAGATTTTTTCAAGAGCTAGGTTCATAAGCTTGTTGGGTATTGAGGTAAAAATGGGTGTTTTCAAAGAGAGAATCTTAAGAGAACAAAAAGGAGAATGAGTGGATTCATGAAGTGCCTTGCCAAACCACCACCCACCACCACCGTGAGGCCACCTACGCCGACGAACTACCACCACCAGACCACTGCCGGAAGCCTGTACTGCCGCTGCCGCCGCTTGTTTTGGAGAGAAAAAGAGATAGCACATTTAGAAAGAAAAATCTCGAATATACACAGCCAAGTCTCGGTTTTTCGCACATTCCGTCGTTTTCCACCGTTGGATCATGACCAAATTTTGCGTGAAGGTCCTACACACATGTGGCTACATATTGACCGTTCGGATCGTCGATTGGATCTCCCGGAGTGAATCGACAGTCATTAGAATTTGGGGAAAAGTAAGGATTTGAGGGCTTTTGTCATGAACCACCATCGGAGCCACCACCACTACCACCGGAGCCGCCACCACCACCGTCGGAGGCCTGAAAGCGAAGAGAGCTTCCTACCCTTCGTTGCTTTGGGTAAAGATTTATCTATGCTTGTATTTTCTAATTGATTGGATTTAATTTATTATCTTTTAAAGTGTTCTTCAAAGAAAAATGGAGAAAAACATACATGCATTTATAAAGAGTAATAGATTTAAGTTATTACATTATAAAACATATTTCATTTTCATGTTTGGGTTGAGTTTATGGATTTTATTTCAATACTTAGGAATTTGTGTTCATTTGCACAAAACATGAATGTTGAAGAACTTTATTTTACCCATTGTAGTTTATGAAAAGTTGTTTAGTTCATATATTGTATTAGATTTTTAATGTGGTTTTGCTTGTGTTAAATAAATGTTTATTAGATATTTGGATATTGATTTATTTTTGTAAGAAAGTTATTGTTTATAATTTTCCAAACTTTAGGGGGTATTTTTGAAAGCTTTTAAAAGTTGAAGGGTTAGGGATGCAAAAATTTTGGAAGTATAATGGACTGAGAATCTCTATTTCTGTTCAATATTTGATATGAGTTTACTTAAAAATTATTTGTTTTAAAGTTGCTCCAAGTTTGTTTGCAAAAAGGGAGTTTTTGAAACTTTTGGGATTAGTTTTGCAAATCTGAAAATAAGGGGTGAAATGCGTTGTTTTGTCACTGCTTTTGCATGGTTCTTTTATAAATTCTTGATTAACTGATTTGAAGTAGTGGTTTATTCATTTTAGTTTTAAGATTGAAAATTTGTAAAAAATTTCGAAGAAACTTATAATTAAAGAACTTTTTTTTTCTCTCTCATTGTTAGTTTGTAAAAAGTTATTAAACCTTATTGTTAATCTCAGTTTTATAATGAAATTATACATTATTATTTTTAATATTGCTTAAATGCTTGGATCTTGAATTATTTTTCAAGAAAGTTGATTTTCTTAAGTTTTCAAAACTATGAGGGTGTTTTTGAAAAGTTTTAAACATGTGGGGTTTTTAAAGCTTTGACTTTTGAAGTAACAAGATACTTAATACTCTGTTTTTTTTATTTGATTTTTGATATGAGTCTAGTTAAAAATCTTATGATTTAAAATTCGTTGCAAATTTTTGGAAAAATGGAGGTTTTTAAAAACTTAGGGGCTGTTTTGTAAATCTGAAAAATGAAGGGAAGAATCTGAGATGTTACTTTAGAAAATCCTTGTGATAGGATTTTCTTTAATTATATTTAAGTAAGATTATAAGATAATTTATTAGTCGTATACGCATATGCTCGGGTTTCGGATACACTTCATTGAGGAATATAAAGTTACATGGAAGTGATAACTTAACTTAAAATCTTTAATTAAATATTTTAAAGCTCAATTACAACGGTTTTGTTCTAGTTTATCTCTTTCGTGGCTATGTTTATCTCGGTTCATGAACGAACCATAGAACCTTTAGATCGGACGTAAATGTCCAAGTTTTGATCGTGGCTTCGATATTGAACAACCACGATTCAATTGTTTGCTCGACTAAAACATTGCTTTAGTCACTCTAGAATCCTTGTGGTGTGATTAGATTCTAAGATCGTTACATAAACGTGTACAGGAGCCGAAGACGCTACTTTTCTGCAGTTTCTCGAGAATCGTAAGCTACACAGGTGAGTGCTGTGTGTTACTTGTGTGTAAGTCCGAATGTGCTAGTAGGTCGAGTCATAACTGCAACTTAGTCCCTGAATGAACGAGCATGCGATGTATGATACAATGAAAAACTCAAACTTTTAGGACAAAATATACATCTTGAATTATATGATAATGCCTATGTGCTTACGAGTCCTTAATATCATATATTGAACCATTTTAATGATTGTTATTGAGCTAGTTGCTGATTTCATGTTACTGGATTGTTAATGTACTGCCCTGTTATTGGATTGTTATTGTACTGTATTGTTACTGTACTGTACTGCTTGCTATTATTGTGTGGGCCCTATTTTGGTGTGCGGAATCAAAGGTAACCCGGAAGGTTAGGGCCGGAAGGTTACCTTGATCCACCGCAGACCCGGCTTCACAAACCAAGTGTGGAGGTTACACTTAGGGAGTGACGTCAAACTATTGGCATTAGACGTCTATGCGCACAGATAGTAAGGTAGCTCCTTACTTGGAGTGTTCGGTGGGGGCGTCATAAAATGGACTGGAGGGTAAGAGAAGGACGGCATCAGCAACTGTTGGTTACTTGTTTACGTGCTTAAAATTGTTATTGCATGAGTTTATTGACTGCACTGTTATATATGCTCACGTATATTATGTTGCATCCACGCATCACACGCACATGTGCACTACAGCCTCACTAAGTTGGACGATCAACTTATGCATTCCATGTTTCAATCTTTTCAGCTACAGGTGCGATAGTTCATGTTGCGGTTAGGTCATCACGGTTGCGGTCCCACCCTAGTTTCAGAGAGTATTAGATCTTTCGTTTAAATTCTTATTTTATTTTAAGATTTTCGTTTGTTTTAAATTTCATATAATGTCTAAGTTGATTCTTATTATATCTTGCTAAATATCTTGGTATTTAGCTAATTTTATAAAATGGGAATATCTATCGAAAATGATTTTAGATTTTATCAAATATTAATCTTCTTGTATTCCTTTTGGGTCCAACAAGTTTTTTTTACCATGTCATGTCATCCGTTAAAATTTATTTTAATTACTTCCGCTTTAAACTTAGTAATTCAAAATGTTCTTATTTTGTTTAAACCGCTTCCGCATTTAAATTTTTAATTTATCATTTTCCGTAAAAATAAATAAATAAAGTTTCAGTATTTTAGTACTTTTCAAAATAATAATAATTTTTCGACCGTTATCCGACGGACCCGCGGAGCCGGGCCATCACAGATGGTATCAGAGCTTCGGCTCAAGGCCAGGATAGGATCCTCGGATTTGTACTGAGGTGCTAGTAAGGTGGGACTCACCGTCATGATTTTAGGGTGTCTACCCACATTGGGTAGTTCACTTTTAGGACAAGACCGCAACCGAAACCATATGTTTAGTACGTGTCCTTTGGGTTAATTGTTATTTTTACTTGATTCTGTATTTTCTTGATTAATTATTTGTTGGTGGTATCCCGAATACCATAATGTTATTCGAACCTTATTGTTGATATTATTATCTGGTTCTGACTGTATATGTGTGTGTTCCGTGATTTTACGTAAATTAAAATATTTGAATCAAGTGACCTTTCTTGAAGTACATAAAATGTCTAAAATAGCCCTTATCCTTTTGAATTCCAGTATCGAGTTTACCTTACTCAGAACTCATAATCTGATTCTAAACGTATCCACCTCCAAATTTATCTCTCGACTTAAAAGCTCTCTTGAGCCTATTTTCGCTATAATTTATTGTTTCGCCCTTATTCTGATGTTGGCACTTATTCATTTTTAGCTTGTGATTCCTGGATGTCTTTTTCTTTATCGTTTTGGCGAATCAAATTGTTATCTATGTAATCTTTCTTTCAATAGACAAAATATCATTCAAATTTCATTGACATCATCTTGAGTTCTAACTTGTCTATTACTCGTTTCTTGCATTCAACTATGATTTTTTATCGATAGCGAGTAACTTCATTTTGAATTCTAAAACTACCCTAAGTTCATATCTAATCTTCTCATTCTCGCTCTTGCTTTTCTGAAGTTTCTAAATGCCATTGTCCGATTGTATCTTTTCCTTCATGTTGTGTAATTTACCGTAAAATATTCTTCAATCATTTTAGCCTCATTCTTGATATGGCTTCTTCAAGTCGTGCCCTTAATTACCTTTAATCTAACTCTTTGACTGTTTTCCTTCGAGCTTATCGACACTCTCAATTAACATGTCTTTGTCTATTGGGGGATTGACTTCTTGTATCCTATCAAGTTTTTATATTGATCCCTTACCTTTTTACTTGTTCAGAGTTTACCCCTCCCTATTTCGTGAGTCGTATCGACTTCATAAACCAAAATTATTTATTTTTGTCGGATTCTATGATTGTTATTGTTCTTTGTCCTTCTTTTTCCCGAGCCTATTTATTCCGTTATGATCGTTTTGAAATTATCCATATGATTTCATGTTACTCTTTTTCGTTACAATCTTCTAAATTTCCTAAAGGAATTGAATTGTCTCGGTTTCTTTTTAACTTCAAGTCTTCATTTGTCAAATTGTATATCCCTCTTCATGGAATGCGATTAACCGTACAGTTCCCTGAATCATTTTAGCATTATTTATGGCTTATCTTGAACTCATAGCCTCAATTACCTTTAATTTGACTCTAAAAATTGATTGTTTTCCTTGATACATCATCGATACCCTTAATTCAACATGCTTTCGTTTATTGTGAATCTAAAATTCACTTCTTGTTATCCTATCAAGCTTCTGTTTTGATCCTTTATTTTTCGTACCCATATAGAGTTTACCTCTCCGTATTTCTTAAGGTATTTCCTTGTATCAGTTTCATAACCAAAATTGTTTATTTTCTTCAGATTTCTATGAATGCTAATATCCTTATCTTACTTTTCCCTCAACCTGACTATTGAGTTGTGATTGTTTTGATATCATCCACATGATTTTATATTACTCTTATTCATTGTATTTAATTTTGCAATACGTACCTTTTGAACTTAACATTTTAATTTTTGTCAATTCATAAATTGTTATTCCTTTGTCTATTTCATTCACTCTTGTGAGTCTCATAAATCATATCATTTTATTCTCGACTTTTTGAACTTCAGGCTTACCTTCTATTGTTTTTAAATTAAATTAATCCCAGTCCCGCTCGATTAGATCGTTTTGATTTCACTATTGAGCTTTGAGTGTTTCCTGTTGCAGATTTTTGAAATAATTACTTCTTTAAATCAATTCGCTTATCTTGACATGCTTTTCAAATGACCAAACACACCTTAATGTTTTGGTTATTATCATCATGACACTTATTTTGACTTTCTACCATGTTATCAGTATCATTATTTTTTTTATCATCTTCTTGCTTACTTCATTCAAATTGGTTGACCCTAACTCTTCTGTTATTCTTACCGATGTGTTTTACTCGTTCTCCTTGTTACTTATAACGAACTACTGACTTGGTTATCATGCTACCATATTCAACTACTCTTGCAAATTTCATCGGTTATTCTATTTGTTGCCATTATTAAGTCTTGTCTTGTTATCTAGAGCACTTTGATTCAATCATCCTTTGTAATCTCGTGACTCTTCATTTGGCTGTCAATTTTCCATGCCGAAAATCCCAAGCTAAATGTATTTCAATATCTTATGGACTCCTTAGGCTAAACTGATTTAATATGTTATTATATGAGTAATTTTCCTCTAAAAAAAAAAATAAAAAAATAAAAATCTTAAACCGCGACATACGAGTTGGAATTTCTGCAGTGTCTCAGTTTATCGCGTCAAGTTTCCATGTACCGTATATGAAGTGCAACATCGATCGTCCTCGTGAACCTGACTACATGTCATATAAAGCTCAGAAATCTCCAACGTACGAAGGAAGACCTGTACACACTCATCCATGTGAAGAAACCAACGGATTCCATTATAGCGCAACCAAAGTATAAAAGAGGCGGCGTGGGAGTTAGAGAAAAAGATATGCCAAAGTTTCGAAAGCGCCTAACATACCTGGGAACATATTTTGCGTACACTCGTCTGAACCAAGCAAGCTAACGATTCCACAAGTAAAAATTTTATGACGCACACAGAGTACGGGAGATACAATTTGGTATCTAGAATAAATGATACGTCAGCATTGCCGAACTACTCGAATCCAACGAGAGAATTTGGGGACCAAATTCTTTTAAGGAAGGAGGATTGTAACGCCCCGAAAATTTCGCACCCTTTAATTGTATTTATTAGATTTTTGTTCTAATATGTTTTAACTAAAGTATTTTCTTATGCTAAATTGCGAAAATTAAGTATTTCATGTATCATTGCGGATTTAGAAATAACATAGAAAAATGGAGAAGTAAATTTTAAATGTCTTGGGGTTAGTTTATCATTATTTTGGACAAATGTGTATACAACTTTTGTATATTAGGCCAAAATTATAACTTTTCGAAAATTCAGGGGGGTGAAATGCAAATAAATTCGAAAATTTGAAAAGGAAAAAAAAAAGAAAAATCAGCAATCAAAGAAATGATTGCTTTTGTGGAAGCTAGTTGCATGCCTAATGCCTTGGATGGAGAAGAACTCTCTACCCAAGGTCTTCTCCAATTGGAGAAGCTTTTGAAGGGAGAAATGATTACTTTCTCCCTCATATGACCAAACCCTAGCCATATAATCTTAATTTCAGATTTTTTTCAAGAGCTAGGTTCATAAGCTTGTTGGGTATTGAGGTAAAAATGGGTGTTTTAAAGAGAGAATCTTAAGAGAACAAAAAGGAGAATGAGTGGATTCATGAAGTGCCTTGCCAAACCACCACCCACCACCACCGTGAGGCCACCTACGCCGATGAACTACCACCACCAGACCACTGCCGGAAGCCTGTACTGCCGCTGCCGCCGCTTGTTTTGGAGAGAAAAAGAGATAGCACATTTAGAAAGAAAAATCTCGGATATACACAGCCAAGTCTCGGTTTTTCACACATTCCGTCGTTTTCCACCGTTGGATCATGCCCAAATTTTGCGTGAAGGTCCTACACACATGGGGCTACATATTGACCGTTCGGATCGTTGATTTGATCTCCCGGAGTGAATCGGCCGTCATTAGAATTTGGGAAAAAGTAAGGATTTGAGGGCTTTTGTCATGAACCACCATCGGAGCCACCACCACTACCACCGGAGCCGCCACCACCACCGTCTGAGGCCTGAAAGCGAAGAGAGCTTCCTACCCTTCGTTGCTTTGGGTAAAGATTTATCTATGCTTGTATTTTCTAATTGATTTGGATTTATTTTATTATCTTTTAAAGTGTTCTTCAAAGAAAAATGGAGAAAAACATACATGCATTTATAAAGAGTAATAGATTTAAGTTATTACATTATAAAACATATTTCATTTTCATGTTTGGGTTGAGTTTATGGATTTTATTTCAATACTTAGGAATTTGTGTTCATTTGCACAAAACATGAATATTGAAGAACTTTATTTTACCCATTGTAGTTTATGAAAAGTTGTTTAGTTCATATATTGTATTAGATTTTTAATGTGGTTTTGCTTGGGTTAAATAAATGTTTATTAGATATTTGGATATTGATTTATTTTTGTAAGAAAGTTATTGTTTATAATTTTCGAAACTTTAGGGGGTATTTTTGAAAGATTTTAAAAGTTGAAGGGTTAGGGATGCAAAAATTTTGGAAGTATAATGGACTGAGAATCTCTATTTTTGTTCAATATTTGATATGAGTTTACTTAAAAATTATTTGTTTTAAAGTTGCTCCAAGTTTGTTTGCAAAAAGGGAGTTTTTGAAACTTTTGGGGTTAGTTTTGCAAATCTGAAAATAAGGGGTGAAATGCGCTGTTTTGTCGCTGCTTTTGCATGGTTCTTTTATAAATTCTTGATTAATTGATTTGAAGTAGTGGTTTATTCATTTTAGTTTTAAGATTGAAAATTTGTAAAAATTTTCGAAGAAACTTATAATTAAAGAACTTTTTTTTTTCTCTCTCTCATTGTTAGTTTGTAAAAAGTTATTAAACCTTATTGTTAATCTCAGTTTTATAATGAAATTATAAATTATTATTTTTAATATTGCTTAAATGCTTGGATCTTGAATTATTTTTCAAGAAAGTTGATTTTCTTAAGTTTTCAAAACTATGAGGGTGTTTTTGAAAAGTTTTAAACATGTGGGGTTTTTAAAGCTTTGACTTTTGAAGTAACAAGATACTTAATACTCTGTTTTTTTTTTTATTTGATTTTTGATATGAGTCTAGTTAAAAATCTTATGATTTAAAGTTCGTTGCAAATTTTTGGAAAAATGGAGGTTTTTAAAAACTTAGGGGCTGTTTTGTAAATCTGAAAAATGAAGGGAAGAATCTGAGATGTTAATTTAGAAAATCCTTGTGATAGGATTTTCTTTAATTATATTTAAGTAAGATTATAAGATAATTTATTAGTCGTATACGCATATGCTCGGGTTTCGGATACACTTCATTGAGGAATATAAAGTTACATGGAAGTGATAACTTAACTTAAAATCTTTAATTAAATATTTTAAAGCTCAATTAGAACAGTTTTGTTCTAGTTTATCTCTTTCGTGGCTATGTTTACCTCGGTTCATGAACGAACCATAGAACATTTAGATCGGACGTAAATGTCCAAGTTTTGATCGTGGCTTCGATATTGAACAACCACGATTCAATTGTTTGCTCGACTAAAACATTACTTTAGTCACTCTAGAATCCTTGTGGTGTGATTAGATTCTAAGATCGTTACATAAACGTGTACAGGAGCCGAAGACGCTACTTTTCTGCAATTTCTCGAGAATCGTAAGCTACACAGGTGAGTGATGTGTGTTACTTGTGTGTAAGTCCGAATGTGCTAGTAGATCGAGTCATAACTGCAACTTAGTCCCTGAATGAACGAGCATGCGATGTATGATACAATGAAAAACTCAAACTTTTAGGAAAAAATATACATCTTGAATTAGATGATAATGCCTATGTGCTTACGAGTCCTGGATATCATATATTGAACCATTTTAATGATTGTTATTGAGCTGGTTGCTGATTTCATGTTATTGGATTGTTAATGTACCGCTTTGTTATTGGATTGTTATTGTACTGTATTGTTACTGTACTGTACTGCTTGCTATTATTGTGTGGGCCCTATTTTGGTGTGCGGAATCAAAGGTAACCCGGAAGGTTAGGGCCGGAAGGTTACCTTGATCCACCGCAGACCCGGCTTCACAAACCAAGTGTGGATGTTACACTTGGGGAGTGAAGTCAAACTCTTGGCATTAGACGTCTATGCGCACAGATAGTAAGGTAGCTCCTTACTTGGAGTGTTCGGTGGGGACGTCATAAAATGGACTGGAGGGTAAGAGAATGACGGCATCAGCAACTGTTGGTTACTTGTTTACGTGCTTAAAATTGTTGTTGCATGTGTTTATTGACTGCACTGTTATATATGCTCACGTATGTTATGTTGCATCCACGCATCACACGCACATGTGCACTACAGCCTCACTAAGTTGGACGATCAACTTATGCATTCCATGTTTCAATCTTTTCAGCTACAGGTGCGATAGTTCAAGTCGCGGTTAGGTCATCACGGTTGCGGTCCCACCCTAGTTTCAGAGAGTAGTAGATCTTTCGTTTAAATTCTTATTTTATTTTAAGATTTTCGTTTGTTTTAAATTTCATATAATGTCTAAGTTGATTCTTATTATATCTTGCTAAATATCTTGGTATTTAGCTAATTTTATAAAATGGGAATATCTATCGAAAATGATTTTAGATTTTATCAAATATTAATCTTCTTGTATTCCTTTTGGGTCCAACAAGTTTTTTTTTACCATGTCATGTCATCCGTTAAAATTTATTTTAATTACTTCCGCTTTAAACTTAGTAATTCAAAATGTTCTTATTTTGTTTAAACCGCTTCCGCATTCAAATTTTTAATTTATCATTTTCCGTAAAAATAAATAAATAAAGTTTCAGTATTTTAATACTTTTCAAAATAATAATAATTTTTCGACCGTTATCCGACGGACCCGCGGAGCCGGGACATCACAGATATGTTGGTCCCAAGTGGTCAGATGAGGTCTAGAGGGGGAGGTGGGGTGAATAGACCTCTGAAAATTTTGACTTAAAAACTTTTCAGTCTTCTGTCAGCAGACTAAGCTGATGAAGAACAGTAAGATGACTTCGCTGATCAAGAACAAGTCTAGAACAGCAGAGTGACCACTCTTCTTATAAATACTTAGCTGTTTTTCAACAGAATAGTTTTTTCAAGAGTTTACTTGCAGCGGATGTTTGAAAGTGTTTTTCACAAGTAGACTAAGTCCTTAAAAAGATTTTATCCCCAGTTTTAAAAACTCCTTTTAAAATCTTTTAAACAATTCAAAGTGTTTGCTTTTGCAGTTTGAAATATGCAAGAAAAACTTAAATGCAAATCAACACAAAGAATTTTTATAGTGGTTATATGAATAAAAATCATTTAGTCCACTCTTCCAGATCACTTAGATTCTGGGTTATACTATAATCACACAGATTACAATATTTCTCCACTTATACCTAGACAACTAATGAAAAGGCTATAAGCTCGCAATAGAAAATCACTAAGAAATTCTACTCTCTGAAGTTTGATCACTCACAAAGATGGATCACAACTTCTCACAACACTTAGCTATTACAAGATCACTCAGATCGTAATTTTCTGTTTTCTTCAACTGGGTTTCTGTCAACAGATGACTTCCACCAGACGAGTGAGCTGATGAGCTTCTTGAGACTTAGATAAATTTCTGCTTCGAATGCAAGATCTCAAATGTTGTTGTGTTTTTTTTTTTGCTCGTTGAAATCAGCTCCTTTTATACTTGAATTTGAAAATAAGACCGTTGAAGCAAATCAAATCTTCAAATCCATAGCCTTAGCCCGAAATTAGAACGGTAACCTGCTACAGTGCTTTTTCTGCTGTACTTTCCTGTAGCTGCATTAAATGCACTCTACTGATCCGAGAGTTAATTCCAATCATTTGCCATTACTACCCTTCTCTTCCAGAATTTATTTCACTTGGGGCATTTATTACCGTTGAACTAATCTCTTGATCTCTTATACTCTGCTGATCAAAACGACTCATCTGATAGGCACTCTGCTGATCAAATACTGAACTAATCTGATTTGACTTGGCTTATGACCTACCCTTCTGTTCGCTGTTTCAGCATGAGATCACTAGTCTTCTGGGCTTTGAACTTTGAACTCTTCTGATGTCTTCTTTTACTTGTTCAAAATTCTTCTAAGGGAACTAAGCTTCCATACTTAGCTGATAATGATGTTTTGGAAATCATCAAAACCTTCCCTTAAATACTTATCTTCTTTGCACTTCATCTTCATCTTTATCCAACATGATATCAGGCCTACTTGCTGTTAGATACAACAATGACCCAATAATGCCTCTGTATTTGGTTATGTCCACTGATTTGCCATCTTCATCTTTATCCAAGCGAAGACTTGTAGACATTGGAATAGTAGCAATAGAGCTAGTCTCCATACCAAATTTCTTGAACAGATCCTTTGTGTATTTTGCTTGGCTGATGAAAATTCCATCAGGCAACTGTCTGACTTGCAAACCAAGAAAATAATTAAGTTCTCCCATCATGCTCATTTCAAACTTGTTTTGCATCAGCTTTGAGAACTTGTCACACATCTGTTGGTTAGTTGAACCAAAAATAATATCGTCCACATAAATTTGCACTAGCAAAATATGTTCTTCCCATTCAATAGTGAACAAGGTCTTGTCAACTTTACCTTTGCGAAATCCTTTAATTAAAAGAAAATCAAATAAGGTATCATACCATGCTCTTGGAGCCTGTTTCAGTCCATAGAGGGCTTTCTTCAGACGGTACTCCTTGTCTTCTTCTTGATAGACTTCAAAACCAGGTGGTTGTTCAACGTAAACTTCTTCTTGCAATTCTCCATTGAGAAAAGCTGATTTCACATCCATCTGATAGACAGTGAAATTCTTGTGAGCAGCATATGCAAGAAAGAGTCTGATTGCCTCTAATCTTGCTACTGGTGCAAACGTTTCATCAAAGTCAATGCCTTCTTCCTGGCAGAAACCCTTGGCCACTAATCTTGCTTTGTTTCTGGTGACTTCACCATCTTCATTCATCTTATTTCTGAATACCCATTTAGTGCCAATGACTCTTTGATGACTTGGTCTAGGAACTAAGTACCAGACTTCATTCCTTTCAAATTGATTTAGCTCTTCTTGCATAGCTTCAATCCAGTTGGAATCACTAAGAGCTTCTTCAATCTGTTTGGGGTCAATTTGAGATAGAAAACTAGCGAACATAGCATCTTGTGCAACAGCTCTTCTTGTTTTCACTCTGTCTAAATGATCACCAATCATTAACTCTGGTGGGTGATTTCTGAGCCATCTGAGATCAGGTTGCAAATCATAATGTTGTCCTTTGTTTTGATCTTGCAACACTACTATTGGAGATCCAATAGCAGTCTGTTGAACATATGTTGTCTGTTGAACAGTCTCTGGTCTATCATCTGTTTGCAACTTGTCTGTTAGACAATCAGCACTGTGATTTTGAACAGCACTTGAGTTATCAGCTGGGTTGAGATCAGGTAGTATGATGGGAACATATCCTTCATTCTTTCCAACATTCAACTTCTGTAAATCAGTAGATAGATCTTGATTAATATTTTGATTCTTTTCAGAAGATTGACTTGGTTCATCAAATACTATATGAATGGATTCCTCTATTAGTAATATTCTCTTGTTAAAAACTCTATAAGCTTTACTAACAGTTGAGTATCCTACAAAGACAGCTTCATCAGCCTTTTCTGCAAATGCAGTAAGGTGATTTTTACCATTATTTAAAACATAGCATTTACAACCAAAAATCTTAAAGTAATGAATGTTTGGCTTCCTGTTGTTCCAAACTTCATATGGAGTCTTGTTTTGGTGCTTGTTGATCATGCATCTGTTTTGGGTAAAACATGCTGTGTTTGTTGCTTCTGCCCAAAATCTTTGAGGCAGTTTAGCTTTAGCTATCATGGTTCTGACAGCTTCCTTTAGTGTTCTGTTTCTCCTTTCAGCAACACCATTCTGTTGAGGGGTTCTAGCAGCTGAATACTCATGATGTATTCCTTTGATATTACAATACTCTTCAACAGTAGAGTTTGTAAACTCTGTCCCTCTATCTGATCTGATCTTCAATATCTTTATGCTTTTTTCATTTTAGATCAGCTCCATCAGATTTGTAAGATGTTCCTTGGTTTCACTTTTCTTTTTCATGAATATCACCCAAGTATATCTTGAATAGTCATCCACAACAGCTAGGCAATATTTCTTTCCACCATTGCTGACGGGATCAATGGGTCCAAATAAGTCCATATGTAGCAGCTCCAATATTCTTCCAGAAGATTGATACTTCTTGCTTTTGAACGATGACTTGATTTGTTTACCCTTCTGACAAGCGTCACAAAGCTTATCTTTGCTCATGACTGTCTTTGGAATTCCTTCTACCAGATCATTTTTGATAAGTCTGTTGATGGTCTTGAAATTCATTCTTTTGTGCCACAGCCAACTAACTTCACTTGGTGTTGATGCCACCAAACAGATGTTTGAATTCTTGTCAGCAGAATTCCAGTCGACTATGTAGACATTCCCTTGTCGTCTTCCAGATAAAATTACCTTCTTTGTACCTATCTGTTCAACATAGCACTTATCTTTTGAGAAGATGACTGAATATCCTTTGTCACAAAATTGACTTATGCTCAGCAGGTTGTACTTTAGGCCTTTAACATATGAGACGTCAGATATCTCTATGTTTCCCTTGATTAAGCTTCATTTTGCTACAATCTTGCTTTCTTTACTGTCTCCAAAAGTAACTTTTGGACCATCCACAGCAACAGCATCAGTCAGTTCATGTATGCTTCCACACATGTGCCTTGAACAGCCGCTGTCCAAGTACCAAATCTTCTCTACTTTACTCCTACTCTTAATCCTAACCTACAAAACAAAATAAAATTGTTTTAGGTACCCTTATTGAGAGGGTCCTGAAGGATTAATTCCACCTTTGACAACCCAAGATGATGAAGTCTTAGGCTTCTTAGGTTTCTGAGTTTCAACAGGAGTATGAACAGCTTTGCCTTTACCACGTTCATCAGATTTGTCATATTGTTGATGATCAGCATGGTAAGGATAATGTTCAAATGCAGAGTAAGATGCATGATAAGGAGGATATGCATGCATTGGATGAGCAGGATATGGTGCATAGTAAGTTGAAAACTGAGGTGCATGATACATAGGATGATATGCAGCAGGTTACACATAATAAGACTCATTTCCGTACCAAGCATTTTGATTTTTCTTATTCTTATGCTTTTTTGGTTTACTACTTGCTTGCTCATTAACAGACGACTTAGTTTTGTCACTAGTTTGATTAGTTTTAGCCTTATCAGAGGACTTCCTAGGACTCTTCTGTTTAGGCTTACTAGTCTGTTTTCCTACACTAGGCTCTTTGCTCTTTTTAGCCTTAGGAGTTTTCGTCTCCTTTAATACTTTCTCAGGTGAAGCAGGTCTAGCAGTTTTAACATACAGGATGACCTTACTATTGTCAGCAGATATAAATTTCTCAGTATGATTCAATTCTTGCTTATCCTGTTCTAAAGGTGTCTTCTGTTTACTAGGCATATGAGTGGATGCAACAGATGACTTCTCATGAGACTCAATGATTTTCTCAAGCTCCATAATTTTTCCTTTATAGACTTCACATTCAGTTTTCAGAGACTCATGTTCTTGCTCAAGCTGTTTATATTCAGCTGATTCTCTTGGCCTTTCAGCTGAGAGTTTCAGTGAACTGTTTTGCTCTTTTAGCAATATCATCTCTTCCTTAAGTTTTTTATATGCTTCAGCAATAGTAGTATTGTTAAGCATCATTTGTTTAAATGAACTAAATAGTTCATTCTCAAGAGGAGTTACCTCACTATCCTCAGAGTCATCAGATTCCTTAGCCATCAGGCAGAGAAGGGCAGGGCTCTCTTCACCAGAAGACTCTTCATCAGAAGTGTCAGAATATGAATCAGATGAGTAAACGGCAGCTGGCTTTTCTGCTTCTGCTACCATCGCCTTAGCTTTCTGATGCTTTCTTTCTTTTCTGATTCTCTTTTCTTCTTCAGTATACTTCTCAGCTTTAGGATATGGGCAGTCTCTAATGAAATGACCCAATTTCCTGCAATTATAGCATATCATCTTATATTTATAAGAATCCTTATCCTGAGAAGAAGAAGTAGGGTTAGAAGTAGAAGCATTGTTATATTTGTTCTTAATTTTTCGTCTGTAGAACTTTTTGAAGTTGTTCATCAGCAATGCAACGTCTCCAGCAGTATACTCCTTTTTGTTGAGTATTGTGGCTTCATCAGATGAGTCCACATCTTTGCTTTTGTGAGCTGGTCTTCTGGGATTATCAGCAGCAACAAGTGCAGCTGTGGGACTTGAAGTTGAGGTTTCTTCAACACCCATTCTTGGCAGTTTATACTCGTACGCCTTGAGTACTGAGAACAGCTCGGTGAGAGAAATCTTGCCCAGATCTCTTGACTCTTCCATAGCTGTCACCTTCATGTTGAACTTTGGAGGTAGAGCCTTCAGAACTCTGACGGTTATCTCCTTGTCCGTAAAGGTTTTTCCAAGCTTTATGTTGGTCCCAAGTGGTCAGACGACTTAGTTTTACCACTAGTCTGATTGACTTTAGCTTTATCAGCAGACTTCTTAGAACTCTGCTGTTTGGTCTTACTAGTCTGTTTACCTAAACTAGGATCTTTGCTCTTTTTAGCCTTAGGAGTTTTCTTCTCCTTTACCACTTTCTCAGGTGAAGCAGGTCTAGCAGTTTGAACATACAGGATGACCTTACTATTGTCAGCAGATATAAATTTCTCAGTATGATTCAATTCGTGCTTATCCTGTTCTAAAGGCATCTTCTGTTTACTAGACATATGAGTGGATGCAACATATGATTTTTCATGAGACTCAATAATTTTCTCAAGTTCCATGATTTTTCCTTTATAAACTTCACATTCAGCTTTCAGAGATTCATGTTCTTGCTCAAGCTGTTTATATTCAGCTGATTCTCTAGGCTTTTCAGCTGTGAGTTTCAGTGAACTATTTTGCTCTTTTAGCAATATCATCTCTTCCTTAAGCTTTTTGTATGCTTCAGCAATACTAGTATTGTTAAGCATCATTTGTTCAAATGAATTGAATAATTCATTGTCAAGAGGAGTTACCTCATCCTCGGAGTCATCAGATTCCTTTGCCATCAGGCAGAGGAGAGCAGGTTTTTCTTCATCAGACGATTCTTCATCAGACGTGTCTGAATCTGAATCAGATGAGTAGACAGCAGCCAGCTTTTCTGCTTCAGCCATCATAGCCTTGCCTCTCTGATGCTTTCTTTCTTTTCTCATTTTCTTCTCTTCCTCAGTGTATTTTTCTGCTTTTGGATATGGACAGTCTTTGATGAAGTGTCCCAATTTCCTGCAGTTATAACACATTAGTTTGGATTTATAATCCTCTTTATCTTGAGAAGAAAAGTTGGGTTTAGACGCAGAAGCATTGTTGTATTTGTTCTTCATTTTTCTCTTGTAGAACTTCTTGAAATTGTTCATCAGCAATGCTACATCTCCAGCAGTGTACTCCTTTTTGTTGAGTAGAGTGGCTTCATCAGATGAGTCCACTTCTTTGCTTTTCTGTGCTGGTCTTCTGGTGTTTTCAGCAGCAACCAGGGCAGCTGTGGGTCCTGAAGTTGAGGTTTCTTCAATTCCCATTCTAGGCAGTTTATACTCGAATGCCTTGAGTACGGACAACAGCTCTGTGAGAGAAATCTTTCCCAGATCTCTTGATTCTTCCATTGTTGTTACTTTCATGTTGAACTTTGGGGGTAAGGCTTTAAGTACTCTGACGGTGATTTCTTTGTCAGTGAAAGTCTTTCCCAGCTTTAGAACTTCATTGAGTGTTCTGATGAACCTGGTATCCATCTGATCAATGGTCTCTCCAGACTTCATCTTGAAGTTATCCAGTTTTTCCAAAGCAACAGTGAGCTGATGCTCTTTTATTGCATCATTGCCTTCGCTCATATCTCTGACTTTATCCCACATCTCCTTTGCAGTCTTGCAATGTTTGACCTTGTCAAACCGATCATTGTCCAGGGCTTTAGTCATGATGAATCTTCCGACCTTATCCAGATTGAATAGCTTGATTTCTTCGGGAGTCATCTCATGAAGGTCTTTTTCCACAACCGTATCAACTTCATTGATTTTTATGGTCTTTGTGAATCTGAATGGACCTTTAATGATATACGTGTACATGTTGTCATTGTAGGCAGCTAAGAAGATTTCCATTCTAATCTTCCAATCTTCAAAAGACATACCAGCAATGAGGGGAACATGGCTGATACAGTCCATTTTTCAAAAAGTTTTAAATTTTCAAAAAGATGCTCTTTTGAAAAGTTTTGAAAAACCTTTGAAAAACACTAGGATCAAGATCAGGCAGCTGATTCAGATGAACCACCTGCTCTGATACCACTTGTTGGTCCCAAGTGGTCAGATGAGGTCTAGAGTGGGGGGGGGGAGGTGAATAGACCTCTGAAAATTTTAGACTTAAAAACTTTTTACTCTTCTGTCAGGAGACTAAGCTGATGAAGAACAGTAAGATGACTATGCTAATCGTGAACAAATCTGGAACAACAGAGTGACCACTCTTCTTACAGTTTACTTAGCTGATTTCAGTGAAAATCAGTTTTATCAAGAGTATACTTGCAGCGGATGTTTGAAAGTGTTTTTCACAAGTAGACTAAGTCTTTAAAAAGATTTTGTCCCCAGTTTTAAAACTCCTTATAAAATCTTTTAATAATTCAAAGTGTTGAAATATGCAAAGTTCAAAATATGCAACAAAACTTAAATGCAAGATAACACAAAGAATTTTTATAGTGGTTATATGGATAAAAATTCTTTAGTCCACTCTTCCAGATCACTTAGATTCTGAGTTATACTATAATCACAAAGATTACAATATTTCTCCACTTATACCTAGAATCACTCAGAACAGGAAATCACTCAGAAAAGGCTATAAGCTCACAACAGGAAATCACTAAGAAATCCTATCATCTAAAGTAGAATCACTCACAAAGGTGGATTCTAACTTCGCACAACACTCAGCTATTACAAAATCACTCAGATAATGTTTTTCTGTTTTCTTCAATTGGGTTTCTGTCAACAGATGACTTCTACCAGACGAGTGAGCTGTTCGAGCTTCTTGAGACTTAGAATAATTTCTGCTTCGAATGCGAAATCTCAGATGTTGTTGTGTTGTTCTCTCACTTCGAAATCAACTCTATTTATACTAGGATATGAAAATATGACCGTTGAAGGAAATCAAATCTCAAATCCATAGCCTTAGCCCAATTTCAGAACGGCTACCTGCTACAGTCCTTTTTCTGCTGTACTTTCCTGTAGCAGCATTAAATGCACTCTGCTGATCCGAGAGTTAATTCCAATCATTTGCCATTACTACCCTTCTCTTCCAGCATTTATTACACTCGGTGCATTTATTACCGTTGGACTTCTCTCATGATCTCTTCTACTCTGCTGATCAATTCGACTCTGCTGATAGATACTCTGCTGATCAAATACTGAACTAATCTGATTTGACTCGGCTGATGACCTACCCTTCTGTTCGCTGTTTCAGCATGCGATCACTAGTCTTCTGGGCTTTGAACTTTGAACTCTTCTGATGTCTTCTTTTACTTGTTCAAAATTCTTCTAAGGGAACTAAGCTTTCCATACTCAGCTGATTCTGATGTTTTGGAAATCATCAAAACCTTCCCTTAATTACTTATCTTCTTTGCACTTCATCTTCATTTTCATCCAACAATTTCCCCCTTTTTGATGATGACAAAACTTCAGCTAAGTACCTGTACCTAAACTAAATTTTTGATCCTCAAAAGTTTCTGAGATAGAAATAGTCTGTTGGATTAAAACTTGCAATTTTATAGATATTGAAAAGTGTTACATATTACAAGTCTTCAGATGAGTTGTGCAAAAAAAAATTACAAGGAAATACATAAGTAATCTAAACATGACTAGTCTTCTAGCTTGTCTTCTTCTTTCTTGTCTTCTTTATCTTCCTTGTTCTCTTCTTCTTCTTCAGCAGATTTGGAAGTTTCAGCTTCCAACTCTTCAGAGAGCTTCTGCTTTAACAGCTCTAACTTCTTCTTTTTGACATCAGGGTCAAACTGTTCTTCAGCTGAATCCTTAGCAGCAGCTATCTCTTTATCAGACTTAGCCTTTGCTTCAGCTTCAGTTTCTTCAGCAGCTTCACCTTCTTCTTCTGTGATCTTCTCATCTGTTGATCTACTTGTGCCTTCATTTTCTGCATCATTCTTTTCATCATCAGCAGATTCTTCCAACACTTCAGTTCTTTCAGCAGATGATGCTTTATCTTCCCTTTCTTCCCTTTGTACCCTATCTTCCCCCTTTTTGTCATCATCAGCAGGGTTGATTGGATAATTTGGCAAGATTGGGGTGATCAGAAGTGAATCACATAGAAGCTTGATGTTTTCTTCCATAGCATGCATTTCAGCTTGTTGTCGTAGTTGTTTTGCTCCAAATGCATCCAGTTGAGCTTGTTGTCTCAGTTGATTGGCTTCAAAATCATCCATTCTTTTGAGAACAGCTTCACCTTGGTCACCTAGCTGAATTTGAGTTGCCAGCAGCATATCAGCAGATGCCTTGAAGTTTCTCATCATATTATCTAAGGTTTCATCCTTAGCTTGGATGGCCAATTCAACCGTTTCTGTGATGTCTCTCCAACCAGCAGCTGTGCTTTGAGTTCTTCTTCTGATAATGTCCATGTCTTGACAGACAGATTTGACATTCTGAGCAGTGTCTTCTATCAGATAGATTGGAACAGCAGCAGCTTTCTGATTTGCAGTTAACTTCTCCTCCATTTCCTTCATAGATTTTGATATCATTTGTTGAATAGAATCCAACAAGGATGTTTGCTGTAAGCTCTGAGAAGTAGAAGCAACTTCAGTTTGAGTTGGAGGTAATGCAAGAACTTCCTTTTCAGTGGACTGTTCTTTTGCTTGAGTTGACTCTTTTGCAGTCTGATCTGCTGAACCAGAAGCAATCTTTTCTTCTCTGGTTTCATCAGCTTGACCAGGAGTGCTTTCCTTCTCCTTGGTCTGATCATCTTGCTCAGCAGCAGCCTCTTTTTCCATAATCTGATCAGCTGGAGCATTTTCTTCTCCTTTTGACTCATCAGCTGGTTCAGACTTGTCATCTTTTTCTTTGTTCTGATCAGTGGGGTCAGCAGTACCCTCTTTTTCCTTGTCTTGATCAGCAACAACAGATGACTCTTCTTTTTCTTTGGTCTTTCCTTCATCAGCAGGTGGCTCAATTCTCTTAACAGTTTCAACTGTTTTCATCAAACCTGCATTATCTACGGTAGACCTGTGAGCAATCCAAGTAGAATTATCAAGAGGTATAAAAGATGATGTTGGATTCTCAGGTAACTCTTCATATGGCCTAATGTTAGGACCATAAACAATCTGTTTTAGACTAGGCAGAGGGATCATTGTTCTTGGTTGCCCCTGCATCTTTCTAGTCTTTTTGGCCCAAGTTTCCATTGTCTGGGAAACAGCCAACTTGATGGATCTTTCCTTGAGGTCTTCATCATCTGCATACTCCTCAGGAACAGATTCATACAATTTCTTAGCTTCTGCCTTCACCACTTGACTGATCCTCAGTCTTAGCTTGTCTAGGAAGAACTCTGAGTCTAATGCTTGAGTGAGTGAACCTGTCTCAAGCCACTTCATCACCCATGCTTCTTCATCAGCAAAGATCTTCCAATTTGCAATCTGTTCTTTACTCCTTGTCAGACGATAGTCTCTCCACCTATTGTATCTGACATTTTCTCTGGTGAACATCGTCAGACGAGTAATCTTCTCATTCTCAGCATCCAACCTTTTGATGAATTCTTCAAAGGCATCAGGGTCATCCCTGACAATCTCCAAAGCTAATTTAACCTCTTCTCTTCTCTTAAGTTGTATTGCTGGTGTTGGCATAGCTGGTTTGGGCTTGGTTGGATCTCTTTGTTCACCTATAACAATACCACCAGAATGCTTAGGACCATGAGAGTCCTTAGCACTTGCCTCAATAGCAGCAGCTAACTCAGCTGCTTCTATAGCATCCCTTTGCTCTTGAGTCATCTTACTGGCCTTTTCTTCCAGTCTTTTTAACTCAAGGTTCTTCAAACGATCCTCCTCAGCTTTTTCTGCAGCTTTCTTTTCCTTTCTGCTTTCTCTTGTTTCTTCTTCTCAGCAGCAGTCACATAGGTTGAGATCTTACCAGTCCTTTTCCTTTTTTATTCAGGACTTTCAACAGCTTGAATTGGAGTTGCAGCAACAGGAGTAGGATGCAGAAGGAGGGTTTCTCCTTCACCTGTTGTGCCAGTCTGCTATTCTTCTCTAACTTCAGCAGATACTACAGCAGATGAGTCTGTAGCAGAGACTCCAAGTTCAGCAGTAATGACTTCAGCAGGCTTAACAGCAGGCTCTTCAATAATGATTGGCCTCTCAGCTGATGTTGTTGTTTCCCTTACTGTTTCTGTTGATTCTTCAGAAAAAGTGACCTTCCTTTTCACTTTAGACTTAGGAATTTTCTTTGAAGCTTCAGGTTGAGACTTAGCTTGGGGAGGTCCCCTTGCTTCTCTTTTTGTTCTCAATCTCTTCAGTCTTTGAAGAGGAACTTCTTCCTCTGATTCAGTTCTTTCAGGAGAGGAACCCGTCTCCATTTGTTCAATCTCCTTGGTAAAGTCATCAATCACCTTTTCAGGGATTACAACTTCAGGCTGCTG
>CM064880.1:15269720-15603424 GCA_003313485.2 Penstemon barbatus
TATATTTGGTTATGTCCACTGATTTGCCATCTTCATCTTTATCCAAACGAAGACTTGTAGACATAGGAATGTAGCAGTAGAGCTAGTTTCCATACCAAATTTCTTGAACAGATCTCTTGTGTATTTTGCTTGGTTGATGAATATCCATCAGGCAACTGTCTAACTTGCAAACCAAGAAAATAATTAAGTTCACCCATCATGCTCATTTCAAACTTATTCTGCATCAGCTTGGAGAACTTGTCACACATCTGTTGGTTAGTTGAACCAAAAATAATATCGTCCACATATATTTGCACAAGTAATATATGATTTCCCATTCAATTGTGAACAAGGTTTTATCTACCTTACCTTTATGAAATCCTTTAATTAAAAGAAAATCAGATAGGGTATCATACCATGCTCTTGGAGCCTGTTTCAGTCCATAGAGGGCTTTCTTCAGACGATATACCTTGTCTTCTTGTGATAACTTCAAATCCAGGAGGTTGTTCAACATATACTTCTTCTTGCAGTTCTCCATTGAGAAAAGCAGACTTCGCATCCATCTGATAAACAGTGAAGTTCTTGTAAGCAGCATAGGCTAGAAACAGTCTGATTGCTTCAAGTCTTGCTACTGGTGCACATGTTTCATCAAAGTCTATTCCTTCTTCTTGACAATAACCCTTGGCCACTAATCTTGCTTGGTTTCTGGTAACAATACCATCTTCATTCATCTTATTTCTGAAAACCCATTTAGTGCCAATTACTCTTTGATGATTTGGTCTAGGAACTAAGTACCAGACTTCATTCCTTTCAAACTGATTCAACTCTTCTTGCATAGCTTCAATCCAGAAGGAATCATTGAGAGCTTCTTCAATTTGTTTGGGCTCAATTTGAGATAGAAAACTAGCAAACATGTCATCTTGTGCAGTAGCTCTTCTTGTTTTCACTCTATCTAATGGATCACCAATCACTAACTCTGGTGGGTGATTTCTGAGCCATCTAAGATCAGGTTGCAGGTCTGAATGTTGTCCTCTGTTTTGATCTTGCAACAATACTGTTGGAGTTTCAGTAGTAGTCTGTTGAACAGTTGTAGTCTGTTGAACATCCTCTGGTCTGTCAGCTGTTTGTAACTCGTCTGTTAGACAATCAGCACTGTGATTTTGAACAGCACTTGAGCTAGCAGCTGAATTTAAATTAGGTAGTATGATGGGAACATATTCTTCATTCTTTCCAATATCCAACTTATGTAAATCAGTAGACAGATTTTGATTAGTGATTTGATTCTTTTCAGAAGATTGACTTGGCTCATCAAATACTACATGGATAGATTCTTCTATTAGTAATGTTCTTTTGTTAAAAACTCTATAAGCCTTACTAACAGTAGAGTATCCTACAAAAACAGCTTCATCAGCCTTTTCTGCAAATGCAGTAAGGTGATTTTTCCCATTATTTAATACAAAGCATTTACAATCAAAAATTTTGAAGTAATGAATGTTTGGCTTCCTGTTGTTCCAAACTTCATATGGAGTCTTGTTCTGATTTTTGTTGATCATGCATCTGTTCTGGGTAAAGCAGGCTGTATTTGTTGCTTCTGCCCAAAATCTTTGAGGCAGCTTAGCTTCAGCTATCATGGTTCTGACAGCTTCTTTCAGTGTTCTGTTTCTCCTTTCAGCAACACCATTCTGTTGAGGGGTTCTAGCAGCTGAATACTCATGATGTATTCCTTTGATGTTACAATACTCTTCAACAGTAGAATTTGTGAACTCTGTCCCTCTATCTGATCTGATCTTCAATATCTTTGTGCTTTTCTCATTCTGGATCAGCTCCATCAGATTAGTAAGATGTTCCTTGGTTTCACTTTTCTTTTTCATGAATATCACCCAAGTATATCTTGAATAATCATCCACAACAGCTAGGCAGTATTTCTTTCCACCATTGCTGACTGGATCAATGGGTCCAAATAAGTCCATATGTAGCAGCTCCAAGATTCTTTCAGAAGATTGATGCTTCTTGCTTTTGAATGATTACTTGATTTGTTTACCCTTCTGACAAGCGTCACAAAGCTTATCTTTGCTCATGACTGTTTTTGGAATCCCTTCTACCAAATCATTCTTTATCAGTCTGTTTATGGTCTTGAAGTTTAAATGATTCATTCTTTTGTGCCATAGCCAGCTAACTTCACTTGGTGCAGATGCCACCAAACAAATGCTTGAATTCTTGTCAGCAGAATTCCAGTCGACTATGTAGACATTCCCTTGTCATCTTCCAGATAAAATTACCTTCTTTGTACCAATCTGTTCAACGTAGCACTTATCTGTTGAGAAGATGACTGAATATCCTTTGTCACAAAATTGACTTATGCTCAGCAGATTATATTTGAGGCCTTTAACATATGAGACGTCAGATATCTCTATGTTTCCTCTGATCAGTCTTCCTTTAGCTTTAATCTTGCCTTCTTTGCTGTCCCCAAAAGTAACTTTTGGACCATCCACAACAACTGCATCAGTCAGCTCATGTATGTTTCCACACATGTGTCTTGAACATCCACTGTCCAAGTACCAAATCTTTTCTACTTTACTCCTACTCCTAATCCTAACCTACAAAACAAAAATAAAATTGTTTTAGGTACCTTTATTGAGAGGGTCCTGAAGGATTAGTTCCACCTTTGACAACCCAAGATGTTGATGTCTTAGGCTTCTTAGGCTTCTTAGTTTTGACAGGAGCATGAACAGTTTCATTTTTATCATAATTAGTAGATAAGTCATGTTGATGATCAGTATGATAAGAATAATGTTCATAAGCAGGGTAAGGTGTATGATAAGCAGGGTATGCATGCATTGGATGAGCAGGGTAAGGTGCATAGTAACTAGGAAATTGAGGTGCATGATACATAGGAGGATATGCAGCAGGTTGCACATAATATGACTCATCTTCATGCCAAGCATTTTGATTTTTCTTATTTTTATGCTTCTTTGGCTTACTAGTAGCTTGCTCATTGACAGACGACTTACTTTTACCAGTAGTCTGATTGACTTTAGCTTTATCAGCAGACTTCTTAGAACTCTGCTGTTTGGTCTTACTAGTATGTTTACCAAAACTAGGCTCTTTGCTCTTTTTAGCCTTAGGAGTTTTCTTCTCCTTTACCACTTTCTCAGGTGAAGCAGGTCTAGCAGTTTGAACATACAGGATGACCTTACTATTGTCAGCAGATATAAATTTCTCAGTATGATTCAATTCGTGCTTATCCTGTTCTAAAGGCATCTTCTGTTTCCTAGACATATGAGTGGATGCAACAGATGATTTTTCATGAGACTCAATAATTTTCTCAAGTTCCATGATTTTTCCTTTATAAACTTCACATTCAGCTTTCAGAGATTCATGTTCTTGCTCAAGCTGTTTATATTCAGCTGATTCTCTAGGCTTTTCAGCTGTGAGTTTCAGTGAACTATTTTTCTCTTTTAGCAGTATCATCTCTTCCTTAAGCTTTTTGTATGCTTCAGCAATACCAGTATTGTTAAGCATCATTTGTTCAAATGAATTGAATAATTCATTGTCAAGAGGAGTTACCTCATCCTCGGAGTCATCAGATTCCTTTGCCATCAGGCAGAGGAGAGCAGGTTTTTCTTCATCAGACGATTCTTCATCAGACGTGTCTGAATCTGAATCAGATGAGTAGACAGCAGCCAGCTTTTCTGCTTCAGCCATCATAGCCTTGCCTCTCTGATGCTTTCTTTCTTTTCTCATTTTCTTCTCTTCCTCAGTGTATTTTTCTGCTTTTGGATATGGACAGTCTTTGATGAAGTGTCCCAATTTCCTGCAGTTATAACACATTAGTTTGGATTTATAATCCTCTTTATCTTGAGAAGAAAAGTTGGGTTTAGAAGTAGAAGCATTGTTGTATTTGTTCTTCATTTTTCTCTTGTAGAACTTCTTGAAATTGTTCATCAGCAATGCTACATCTCCAGCAGTGTACTCCTTTTTGTTGAGTAGAGTGGCTTCATCAGATGAGTCCACTTCTTTGCTTTTCTGTGCTGGTCTTCTGGTGTTTTCAGCAGCAACCAGGGCAGCTGTGGGTCCTGAAGTTGAGGTTTCTTCAATTCTCATTCTAGGCAGTTTATACTCGAATGCCTTGAGTACGGAGAACAGCTCTGTGAGAGAAATCTTTCCCAGATCTCTTGATTCTTCCATTGCTGTTACTTTCATGTTGAACTTTGGGGGTAAGGCTTTAAGTACTCTGACGGTGATTTCTTTGTCAGTGAAAGTCTTTCCCAGCTTTAGAACTTCATTGAGTGTTCTGGTGAACTTGGTATCCATCTGATCAATGGTCTCTCCAGACTTCATCTTGAAGTTATCCAGTTTTTCCAAAGCAACAGTGAGCTGATGCTCTTTTATTGCATCATTGCCTTCGCTCATATCTCTGACTTTATCCCACATCTCCTTTGCAGTCTTGCAATGTTTGACCTTGTCAAACCGATCATTGTCCAGGGCTTTAGTCATGATGAATCTTCCGACCTTATCCAGATTGAATAGCTTGATTTCTTCGGGAGTCATCTCATGAAGGTCTTTTTCCACAACCGTATCAACTTCATTGATTTTTATGGTCTTTGTGAATCTGAATGGACCTTTAATGATACACGTATACATGTTGTCATTGTAGGCAGCTAAGAAGATTTCCATTCTAATCTTCCAATCTTCAAAAGACATACCAGCAATGTGGGGAACATGGCTGATACAGTCCATTTTTCAAAATGTTTTAAATTTTCAAAAAGATGCTCTTTTGAAAAGTTTTAAAAAACCTTTGAAAAACACTAGGATCAAGCTCGTTGATCAGGCAGCTGATTCAGATGAACCACCTGCTCTGATACCACTTGTTGGTCCCAAGTGGTCAGATGAGGTCTAGAGGGGGGGGGGGGGGGAGGTGAATAGACCTCTGAAAATTTTAGACTTAAAAACTTTTTACTCTTCTGTCAGCAGACTAAGCTGATGAAGAACAGTAAGATGACTATGCTGATCGTGAACAAA
This sequence comes from Penstemon barbatus, assembly GCA_003313485.2. NCBI lineage: Eukaryota > Viridiplantae > Streptophyta > Magnoliopsida > Lamiales > Plantaginaceae > Penstemon > Penstemon barbatus. The sequence goes on from CM064880.1 coordinate 15,274,722, forward strand.
TCTGGAACAGCAGAGTGACCACTCTTCTTACAGTTTACTTAGCTGATTTCAGTGAAAATCAGTTTTATCAAGAGTATACTTGCAGCGGATGTTTGAAAGTGTTTTTCACAAGTAGCCTAAGTCCTTAAAAAGATTTTGTCCCCAGTTTTAAGACTCCTTATAAAATCTTTTAATAATTCAAAGTGTTGAAATATGCAAAGTTCAAAATATGCAACAAAACTTAAATGCAAGATAACACAAAGAATTTTTATAGTGGTTATATGGATAAAAATCCTTTAGTCTACTCTTCCAGATCACTTAGATTCTGGGTTATACTATAATCACAAAGACTACAATATTTCTCCACTTATACCTAGACAACAAATGAAAAGGCTATAAGCTCACAACAGGAAATCACTCAGAAATCCTATCCTCTAAAGTAGAATCACTCACAAAGATGGATTCTAACTTCGCACAACACTCAGCTATTACAAAATCACTCAGATAATGTTTTTCTGTTTTCTTCAACTGGGTTTCTGTCAACGGATGACTTCTACCAGACGAGTGAGCTGTTTGAGCTTCTTGAGACTTAGAATAATTTCTGCTTCGAATGCGAAATCTCAGATGTTGTTGTGTTGTTCTCTCACTTCGAAATCAGCTCAATTTATACTAGGATTTGAAAATATGACCGTTGAAGGAAATCAAATCTCAAATCCATAGCCTTAGCCCAATTTCAGAACGGCTACCTGCTACAGTCCTTTTTCTGCTATACTTTCCTGTAGCAGCATTAAATGCACTCTGCTGATCCGAGAGTTAATTCCTATCATTTGTCATTACTACCCTTCTCTTCCAGCATTTATTACACTCGGTGCATTTATTACCGTTGGACTTCTCTCATGATCTCTTCTACTCTGCTGATCAAGTCGACTCTGCTGATAGATACTCTGCTAATCAAATACTGAACTAATCTGATTTGACTCGGCTGATGATCTACCCTTCTGTTCGTTGTTTCAGCATGAGATCACTAGTCTTCTGGGCTTTGAACTTTGAACTCTTCTGATGTCTTCTTTTACTTGTTCAAAATTCTTCTAAGGGAACTAAGCTTTCCATACTTAGCTGATTCTGATGTTTTGGAAATCATCAAAACCTTCCCTTAATTACTTATCTTCTTTGCACTTCATCTTCATCTTCATCCAACACTTTAACACTTCATTCAACGTCCTCGTAAACCTTGTATCCATCTGGTCAATGGTTTCCGCAGACTTCATCTTGAAGTTGTTCAGCTTTTCCAGAGCAACACTCAGTTGATGCTCTTTGATGGCGTCGTTTCCTTCACTCATGTCACGAACCTTGTCCTACATTTCCTTTGCAGTTTTGCAATGTTTGACTTTGTCAAACCGATCATTGTCTAGGGCTTTGGTCATGATGAAACGGCCAACTTTATCTAGATTTAACAGCTTTATTTCTTCGGCTGTCATTTCTGTCAGATCTTTTTCCACCACCAGTTCAGCTTCGTCAACTATAATGGTCTTGGTGAATTTGAATGGACCTTTTATGATACATGCGTACATGTTATCATTATAGGCAGCTAAGAAGATCTCCATTCTGATCTTCCAGTCTTCAAAAGACATACCAGCAATGTGGGGAACATGGCTGATACAGTCTATTTTTCCAAAAGTTTTGATTTTTCAAAAAGATGCTCTTTTGAAAAGTTTTAAAACCTTTGAAAGACACTTGGATCAAGCTCGTTGATCAGGCAGCTGATTCAAATGAACCACCTGCTCTGATACAACTTGTTGGTCCCAAGTGGTCAGATGAGGTTTAGAGGGGGGGTGAATAAACCTCTTTAAAAATTTTCTTCCAATTTTAACTTTAAAACTTTTTCTTTAACAGTGAGCAGACTAAGCTGATCAGAGTAGTAAGTTAAAAGTCTGTTCGCGAACAAATCTTTGAACAGATTTGATGACCACTCGTCTGATAATTACTTAGCTGATTTTGTCAAAATCAGTTTTAATACTTATAGAGTACTTGCAGCGGATTTTTCAAAGTGTTTTTCACAAGTAATCTCAGCAGTTTGAAAAGTGTTTCCCCAGTTTTATAAACTCATTTTAATATCTTTTCAAACAGTTAAGTAAAGTGTTTTTATGCAATCAGAAAATATGCAAGTTTAAAAGCAATGTAAAAACACAAGTAATTTTATAGTGGTTATATGGATGTAAATATTCTTTAATCCACTCGTCCAAGTCACAAAGATCTTGGGTTATACTAGAAACACAAAGTAACCAGTACACTCTGCTTACGCCGATCAACAAATGAACAGGCCGTAAGTGCGCAGTAAGAAATCACAAAGAAATCCTACTCTCTGAAGTAATATCACTCACTTAGATGGATATCTACTTCTCACAACACTCTTGTTTACAAAATCACTCAGAAGATGTATTTATCTTTGTTCTTCAACTTCGCTTTTCGTCAACAGATGACTAAGCTGATGAGTGAGCTGTTCTTGAGACTTAAAGAGTTCTGCTTCGAAAATTCTCTCAGAAATTGTGTTGCTTGTATTCTCTTTGTCTCTTTCAGCTATTTATACTTGAGGTTTGAAAAATGTCCGTTGAAGAGAGACAAGATTCAAATTCCTCGAGTACTGGTCCTTAAAATCCGCGAACGGCTCTTTTGCAGTCTGTCCGTACTGTCAACAGTACTATTCTGCAGGCAGCATTAAATGCACCCAGCTGATGCGAAGCATTTCTTCAATCATTTGTCTTTAATATCCTTGTACTTCCGCATTTATTACTTACAGGGGCATTTATTACCGTTGGGAAGACTTTATGATCCTTTCCACTTGGCTGTCGGAGGTGCAAGTCTGATGGCGAACTAAGCTGATCTCAAACTTGAACAAATCTGATTTGAGTCGGCTGATCTTCATCAGTCTGATAACTTCCCTTCAGCAGATCAGAAGTCTTGGACCTTGAAATTTTGACTCTTCTGATGTCTTCTTTTACTTAGTCAAAATTCTTCCAAAGGGATCATCAGCTAAGTTACTCCATACTTAGCAGATTTTGAAGTTTTGGAATGCATCAAAACCTCCCTTCTAAATTTGTCTTCAGTGCCTTCATCTTCATCCTTATCCAACAATTAAATAATTATTACGTCATAATGGTTCAACCGGTCCGACTAGTAAAACTATTAACCAGTTATTTCGCCGGTTCTATATCCGATCCGATTTTAAAAATATTGGTTTGAAATGAATTTTCAAGTAATATTTTGTTTTGGGTTGAAAAATAGATGTTTATCTTTTCCAGATCAACAATGTACCGTGACCCATTCCAACATTCATTCTGATAGTGCAGATCATCCCTATTTTCCCCACCAACCACAGCCCATGCAGCAGAATCAATGTTGCCCTCATTAGCAGGGGTGCACGTGATTTTCAAAATCTTACCGGACCGTCCCCTACCGAATCATATCAAATTTTTAGTTTATTTCCACAAAACTAAAGGTGTTGGTATGTACGGAAACCGTACAAACTATTTTGATATTATTTCGATTTTAGACTTTTCATACCGTAAAAAATCGTACCGTATCGAACTTGAAAAGATACATGAATAAATTATTCATTTTCTTACTTTACAAATAAATTCAAGACTTTTTATTTTTCAATTTCTAATTCTCATATTCAAACACGATATTATCTATTAACTTATATTATAGTACATCGCTATTTATTGTTACAACATCGCTCTCGTTCAACTAAACAAAAAATTTCTCAAACTTAGCACAAATTTAATTATTCATATGTTGAAACCTAATATGCAAAAAATCCATACAACATAGACGAAACAGTAAGTTTCTTGATAAATAAAAAGGAATATCAAATAATAACCAATTAACTTTATTCAACTAGGCCGCATTATGTCACCAAATTTGTGGTTTTTTTTTCTTCCGATGAGTTATTTAATTTAAAATAATAATTTGTAAGATATTTTAGTGTTGATTTTTATAAAAAAAAAAGTTATTAAAATAAAGAAACAAATAACAGTTTGTTTTATTAGAAAAATATATCATTTTGTCAACTAAATAATCGACTACATAATAATAAATATTCTGAAAAATCACAAAACCGTACCCTACCGTACTGAAACCGCACAAAACCGAGTGTATTCATATGGTTTTTAAAACTCTAATTTAGTTTTGGAATTTTTAAAATCGTACTAACTGGTATGGTATCACAAAATCGTACCATGTGCACCCCTACTCATTAAGACCCTTCAAATGACACCCAAGTACATGCCTACATCCAGCCAACCCCTGCTCCAAAGAATTCAAGCACACATATAACCTGTCAAACCTATTTTCACCAGAAGACTGATCAGTACCCAATAATAAAGTGGATCCAATATTTGTTCTTTTAACCTCATCACTAAAGCAGTGTGTATTGAAGGATAGCATCACTAAAGCAGATCTTTTTGCTCTATATGCCTGATGATGAGATACATTGCACCTAAGTTCTCTTACGACATTCAAGCTAAAATCTTTCACACTCCTCTTTGGATCAGATTGAAACATAGGCATATACTTCTTAGCTATCCATGTGGACTTGAGATTGTGCACCCTTATAATATTTGGGCATTTATGTTTAGGATTGTAGGCAATTATCTGAAAGGTGGTGTCACTAGCAACACTCAATGCATGTAACTTCCATTTACATCCCTTTCCTTCACACTTAGCATGCATTCTTTTAATTATAAAATGTTCCACATTTCTTTAATGGCAAGTGAGTGCATTGATGCTTTTAAGTTGGGCCGGGCCTTATCATTAAATTGCATTTCAAGTGCAAATTTTAGATCATACATATAAGCGGCATTAAATACAAGACCAATTTTAAAATGCAGTCGCTTTAGAGAGTCAAATGTGAAAATTTACCCTTAGAAAATATTTATAATAACAAACATTAGACAATGTTATTACTTATTAGTTTCTATTTCTATGCATATTTCAAATAAGAAAAAAGAAGTACATATTAGAATTCACCACATGAATTGAGCCAAGTCCACTTACTTGGCTTGGACCTAACTCAATCTCAAAAGCTAGCTTGTAAGGTGGGGATTGCTCAATGTCTTATAAGGTGGATTTAACTATTGTTTTCAACCAATGTGGGACATTTAGTCTCAATACTCCCCATTCACGTGTGGGCGGGCAGAATGTGTGGATGAAACAAGCCCAACACGTGACATATGAAAGCCCAACCTTGTGAATTTGCGACATGTGGGTGAAGATCCAACACATGAATAATGACACTCTGGGCTTTGTTAACCACAGGAATAATGACACTCCAAGCCTTGAATAACTGGAGGAATAATGACAACTCGGGCCTTTGTTATCCGGGTGAAGTGTGTTGGTAGATAATGAAGCCCATCATGCGAACAAGGAGGAGCCCATCATGGAAGGAGGCGGCCCACTCTAACCTGGGGCTCTGATACCATATTAGAATTCACCACATGGATTGGGCCAAGTCCACTTACTTGGCTTGGGCCTAACTCAACCTCAAAAGCTAGCTTGTAAGGTGAGGATTGTCCAATGCCTTATAAGGTGGATTTAACTATTGTTTTCAACCAATGTGGGACATTTAGTCTCAATAGTACATGTAAAACAAATAACCAATGTTTTAAAAATTGGATCGGACATTGAATCGTTAGTCTTACTGGTTATTGGTTGGATTGATTTAACCGTTTTAACCACTGGTTCAATCGGTGTGACGTCATTAAGACATAATAATTTGTCTTGAGTTTTAATGTATGTAAAATCATATAAAAAATCATAAACTAAATAAGATTTCATAAATCACAACTAATTGACAACAAATCATACCATAGTAACTAAAAACAAACACAAGTAATTATATAATTCTAAATCTAACATTACATGTTAAAAAAATAATTATCACATAATTATAAAAATAAATAAGAATTATCACATCAATATTCAACAAGACAACAAACTCCAAAACAATCACTCTATATCCAAAACATAGACCTAAATCCAAATAAACACCAAATATCCAAAATACAACTCTGATAACATGATATCAAAGCAATAATTCAAATTATGATAAATAGCGTATTAGAACAATAATTTTATTACCAATCACTTATAGAAAATAGAATATTGGATAGAAAAAAATGCAAATTCTTGAACTGAGGAAGAAGAATTGAGTAAAAGTTCCTTTTTTTTTTTTTTTGTTACAAGCGAATCAGTGGTTAAGCTGGTTCACTGGTTTATTTGAGCAGAAAAATACTGGTTTTGAAGGGTTGATCGGACCTAATTAACAATCTGTTATCGGTTAAACCGGTCGAACCGTTCGATCAAGTACGGCTTTTAAACTGCAAATAACTGTAAATACCAAATCAAACTAAATCTCAACATATTTTTTTAGAGTCGATATCAAATTATCCCTTGTGTTGTTTTCAAAAGGCTATTAATCTCATCATTTTTAAGTTGTTATCTCCCTCTATTCTTACATATTCATGGATGAAATTACACTGACTTTCATAGTAGCCATTTATTATATCACAGGGAAGAGAACTTTCCCATTACAAATATCATACGGGATAAATTGCTCATTAGATAATACTACATAGGGTTAAGTGAAGGGACTATATTTTAAATGATGTTAAATTGATCATTTTCTGCATTAAAATAAAACCCCACTAACATTTTAACGACACAAACAGTTATATTTTCAAGTAATTAAAAATTTGTATGGAACACACATACACTTGTACAGTAGATCCATCGTGGACAGGGACGGATTTAGCCTATTTTAAAAAATATATATATTTACTCTTAATATGTATATATGTGTATATATACCAACAATATCTTAGTATTAGTATATAGTCCAATTATAAAATGAATTTGACTCGTTATAGTGGATGTTTATTGCCCAAACTACAAATAATGTAATAATGCATTGCTACTAGCTAGTTTATTTGTTGTACAATAGATGGTGAGTTATTAATTATGTAAACTTGAAATTATAAGAAAATCAACCATGATTGATGCATTTTATCAAACAAAGAATGGTAAGAATCTGGAACCTTAAATCCTAATATATAAAATTTTGTTGAAGGTTAATCCATCATTATGGTTTATCCCATAGCAAAATTATCTTCATAAAATGTAACGATTGAAATAACAAAAAATTTCTAGAGTTTTGTAAAGAAGTGAATTTTAAATTCACTATAAGAAAAATAACAGTAGTGAAATTCGGCCCCCCAAGACTTCATTTCTGGATTCGTCCCTGATCGTGGACCCTCATAACTATATATTTATTGAACCATGCTTAATGTGACAATATCTCTATCATAATTCATAAACCAAAAATAACAAACCAAATTCAACAAGATTAGAAGAAATACAAACAAAATGCAACAACAAACAGTTCTCAGAAGAAATACAAAATGTAACAGCACTTGACATTCAGTCAATCAGAGGCAGAGGTGAGACTGCCTACATGTCAAGAATTCACAATGTGTTCTTTCTTTACCTGAATGTACAAGATTAAGAAAGGACATAAATATATATTAGTATATATTAGTTGAAAACCTCAATGTTCAAATATTAAGGATGAAATTATTAGAAAACATACCATTTAAAGAAGAAGCTATAATACTATTCATTCCCATGAAGAATGTACCACAACTTGAAGTCTTTCATCCCCATCCTCCTTAAGTTTATATCCAATGTCCTTTGCCGAATCAGCTGCAGAAGGTTCGCAGTCGACCAATTCGAGCAGCTTAAGCGATTGTATTTCTTTTATCTCCATAGGGATTTCCTCCAACTTGTAGCAATGCCTAAACATAAGGGACTCGAGCTTTGGAAAGCATTTTTCATCAGCTAACCACGCGACCAAATCCAGGTATTCAAGCAGCAGGAATTTCAATTTACAAAATTCTCCTTCCTTTGGTTCCCACACTTCACCTTGGAATGCAAGTTCTCTCAGTTTCAGGACTTCAAGAAGCTCCAATTGTCCAATAACTGTGATTTCTTCCCAAGGAATACAACAACCGGTTAAACTCAACTTTTTTAGCGTCTTTGGGAAGGAAAGTTTTGGATTGAAAACAATCTCAGTTTCGGGATTGGGATTCAGGACAACAAACTTCAAATTTTCCAGGTGTTGAAGTTGATCAATATAAAAAGGTAACTCATCATTAGTTATTGAAGGTTTGTCAATCCAAATACTCAACCTCTTCAAGTTTGGAACATTGTCAAGAACCTCTTTTGTGCAGCAATAAGCATTTACATTCGAAAGATACTGAAGGTTTTCAAGAAAAACGGAGTTACTCCGTCCATGAGTTTCTGCTTCGGGAAAATCAGGCAAATTGCTTTCTGTGAACTGCAGATGCCTTAATTTTGTCATGTTCCATATTTCCACCGGCAGAATTGATGATCCTAAAAGGATGATTTTGGGATGCTGGCGGATTATCAGGATTAGAAGGTCCTTGAGATTCACTATTGTTGAGGGAAGCTTTCCATTATAAGTAAGAGAAAGGTACCGTAAGTGAATAAGCTTCTCAATTTCATCCGGGAACATAATGAAATAGACTGTAAGTGCATCTAATACCCTGAGGAGCTCAAAAGTTATATCGAAAGGAAATGGATGATGATAATGCGAGCCGACAAAAAGAAGACTGCGTGCAGGTTTAATTGATTGTGCTAACTTATGTATTTCTGACATGCACATGAGAATGTTTTTGTGAACAGATACACGACGCTGAGTGTTTGTGCCTTCTGGAAAGTTTTGGACAGACCTGTTTATGACATGACAAAATTTCTCTTTCGTAGATTCTTTCATGCACATATCCCGTACGAGATCATGGATTTTGCAAGTTCTGATTTGCCCATTGGATCTCCACTTGCGAACGGTAACAAGGTTCCTCTCAATAAGATCCACTAAAAACCTTTCTGCCGCCTCTTCCAAGCTCTTTGGTGCTTTTGGTGGTTTTAAAAATCCTTCGGCTGTCCATAACTTGACAAGCTTTGCGACAGGAATCTCGTGATCCTCGGGGAAAACTCCCAAGTAAAGGAAACATCCTTTTGATTCACTAGGCAAATGAGTATAACTCAAAGACAATATGCCCATGCACGACTTCTTATCATCCGTCGACTCCTCATCGTCTGTCTTTATAGCCAAATTAATGTCGTCTGCCACAATTTTCCAGCGGTTTAGGGCCTGGCCTGATTTGGAGAGGAGTCCACCAATGACGACAATCACAAGGGCAAGACCTCCACAATTTGTTGCAATGTCCTTTCCAATCTCCTCCAAGTGAGAAGGGCATTGAGCATCCGCAAATGCGTTTTGGCATAGTAGTTTCCAACTATTCTCCTCATTCAGAAATTGCATCTCATGAAGAAGCTTCGAAGGGTTGGCACGGATAGCTACATCTGATAGTCGAGTAGTTAGAATAATTCGACTTCCAAGATCCTGGTTGGGAAAATGATGTCTCATCTTGTCCCAAATCGTGGTATCCCACATATCATCTACCACAACAAGATAACGTTTACCCAACAATGTGTGATATAGAGTTTGTCTTAATTGTTCGTCGCTCCCTTTTTCATCGTGCTTGTTGAGGGAACTCAAAAGGCCTAACAGAATATCTCGAACACGATATTCTTGAGATACTGTTACCCATGCTCGAGTTGAAAATTCATCTTTAATAAATGAATCATCATAAAGAGCTGTAGCCAGAGTAGTTTTACCTATGCCTGCCATTCCAACAATTGGCAGGATTTTGAGTTTACTGTTTGAATCTTCCGTGAGCTGAGCCTTTAGTTTTTTGATGTCCTCGTCAAGCCCCACGATCTTATTCTTGTTGCTGAAATCAGGTATCAATGATGAAACAGAATCACCAGCTGGCGATGAGTAGCTGCTCGTCTCCAGGTCGTCATCGTTGTCTATGTTCTGATTTGTCGTGTCCATGATCTCCTTTGCCTCTACCGTCATGAGATCAATTGACTGTAATTGCTGTTTTAAGTCTAGTTCAGTACTCTCATCTCCCGAGCAGCTTTGACACGATAATATGTAAGATTCAATGGTGTCTTCGGCCTTATAAATTGCATCTCGGATTCGTGTTTCCAAATCCTTTGCATTAGTCTTGCTGCTCTTTGGTAAACGGAATATGTTTTCAAGAAAGCTTTGCAAGGAGTTGACTTTGTCGCGAAGAGTTTTAATTTGATCATCATCATCATGATCGGATTGCAAGATGATCTGATCAAGAATCTGGTGAAGAGAAACTACAGCAGCATGAGCCATCTAACTCTCAGGTTGTCACACAAAAATTGAAGATATTGAAGAGAAAAGTTCATGTAAATATGTAATTAACTGGGAAGGAAACTTTCTTTCAGACAAATATAGAAAAAAAAACATGTTTCCTTGGACACAAAAATTGGTTGTCTTCGAATCTCATTTGGAACTTGGATGGAAGCATTATCATGAGTTTGACTAAGGGTCACTTGTGGTCAAGATCCCTTTGTGCGCAGAGTGTACAATAGTATGGTGAGATCCCGAGGCTTGGTGTAGGCACATCCCGCGATTTACATCCTTCAAGATTCTAGGACAAGGATTCTGAAAATCCAAGATTAGTCTAGTATAAATTTGAACATCTGAATTATAAAAAAAAAAAAAAAAAATTGATTGTCTTTTGCGAAAGCAATAAACTATTGATATAAATGTTTTACGTATAAAAGAACTAGGAAAATGATTATATAACAGCTCATTTCTTCACAGCCTTTTGTACAGCCTTATTTAATGCTTTCAAACTTAGTTGTGTTACCTATTACCTGTTTAACAGGTTACTTCTTCAAATAATTTTTCTCATATTCTACTGGCTGTACAAGTGGACTGTGATAAATGGCTGTTATGCTAGTAGTATCCAAAGAACTATTATCATAAACTAATGTACCACTAGTTATTGATTGAGATCCACCAACTACTGCTCTCGAGTCTCGTCAGTTAGCTCAATTAATTATCTCAATTAATAATTAATTATCTCGTCAGTTAGCTCAATTAATTATCTCAATTAATAATTAATAATTGATTGATGTAGAGTACTTAATTAATCACCCGCCGCCTAATCTCTCTCTTTCACATGCTAAGTCTTCTCAACGGAGCAATTACGAGGTTTTAATAAATGATTTGGAAGTTCAATGGCAATTTCCTGCTATCAAAACCAACGACTTATATCAGTAGCACCCGCCACACATTATCTATATCTATAACATATACTAATCCTAAAGAATAATTTAAGTTAAAGACAAAATGTCCTTATATTCATATTGTAAACAAATTGTAAAGAATATTAATAAAATATAATTAGATATTAATTTTTATTAAATTTTCTCATAAAAATTTGGTTGGAAAATATTTTAAGAAAATTTGTAACTTAATTTCCTCCTAACCAAGCACAATGAATATGGAAGAAAAATAAAAGTATATTCAAATTAGACATAAAGTCTTATTACACTTATTTACTTTAATAACTCTAATAATTAAGAAATTAACTCTTACATCACTTTTACAATTTCATTATTGTTCTCCTATAGCAAATGAAAATAAAAAAAACACTATTATTTAGAATAGTTGCTAAAATACACATGTAAAATTATTATAATGTATTATCAATATGTTGTTATGTAAAATATATTATTTATTTCATTTAAAGATTTTGTACAATATATCACTCCTTAAAAAAATCAAGTTCTCTTAAATATCATAAAATCTGTTAATATAGAATCATATCTTACCTATGAACAAAAATGCTTATGTATTAGTGAACTAAGTAATTTTTAAATTTCATGGAATTCTTTTCGAGAAAATGTGTGAAATAAGTGAAAAAATGGAAGAAAATCAATGAAGTTGGTGAAACCGATCAAATAAATTTTATGTAATTGATGAAAACATGTATGAACACTGGTGAAGTAGGTGAAAAAATGGGTGAAATCGGTAATAAATAGCGCCGGTAAAATCGATAAATACATGTGAAATCGATGAAAATTCAAGTGAAAAATTCGCGAAAAAAATTGATGACATCGATGAAATGATGAAATTACATAAAAAAATGATTAAACACGTGAATAACGCGCCAAATCGGTGAAAAATGTTAAAGTCGGTGAAAACATGTGAAATTAGTTAAAATGGTAAAAATTAGCTAAATCAATAAAATGAAAAAAGTTCAAACAACAAAAACAAGGTCAAACCATTAGAAAAACGGTTTAGCCGAAAACAACTAAGGAAATCGATGAAAATACCCATGATGAAGCTAATTATTGAATATCAGTCATTAATATGTGCTATTTTAGGACATAATGAAGTTAATTTTATTCTGATTTACAACAAAATATCACTGAAATTAAATAAACACGTACAACGTATGTGCACTATAAACCGGTGAAAATATGCATGTGAAATCGTAAAGAGTGAATTGCACTTTTGGTCTCTCTTATGACTTGACTTTATCACTTTCATCCCTTTTAAATTTTTTGTAGCAGATACGTCCCTCTTATCAATATAGTGTATCACATTAGTCCCTCTTATCATTGTAATGTAACACATTCGTCCCTCTTAACTTTTTCGTAGCAGATTCGTCCCACTTATCATTGTAGTATAACACATTGGTCCCTCTTAAATTAAATTGCATCCATTTTAGGAGGTAAAATTTATTTTTGGCCCTCTAAAGTGGTAGCATTTCAAAATTGGCCCTTTTATTGTGTTACCTCGATAAAATACGTCATTTATTGTGTCATCATCTTCAATTTCAGTCCTTATCACCGAATTTTTTTAATTAACGTCGAAAATCATCAATTTATGTCTTATTTGACCAAAAAATTAAATTGTTTACCTAAAATTACCAATTTATGTTTAATCTGGTCGAAAAAATTAATTTTAGAGTGACAATTAAAATTTAAGAATTTCTTATTCTTAACCCAATTTGCAAGTCGAATTCATGTGGTAGGGGTCTACAGCTTCAATTTTTGATGAAAACAGTTAAAGTTCATTTTTCCCATAAATCGAAGATACCTATTTTTATTTATAAACAAATAAATAGGTCAAATTCACATCACATTTGCCTAAAACTTATACAAATTTCATTGTTCAATTCTAATCTAAAATAAAAATTAAAGTTATAGACCTATTACGTGATTTAGACTTGAAATTTTGGAGTCATAACATGAAATTTTTAATCTTAAAGTATCACTCGACGAATGATATTTTTTACTAAAATTAAAATTTTCAGTCGGGTAAATATCACTTTTGGTCCCTCTTATCATTATCTTTTTACAGAGTGGTCCCTCTTATATTTTTTTTTTCCAATTTAGTCCCTATTATGAATTATTTATTTCACTTTAGTCCCTAATGTGTTTCACTTTAGTCCTTATCAGGTGGTTCTGATAACACGTGACATGCATATGAATATTTTTTATGGCATTTTTCGTCCGTTCGCTATTGAGACCATTTGAGATATTGTTTAATTGGTGAACAATTTTGGTGTTTGAAGAAGATTTTGGGAGAAAACTTTAGTTTGGAACGAAATAGACGATTAAGTTGGACTGGAATGAAAGCCTAGTTTGGAAGAGATTAAATCTTTAGTTTTTTTTCAAATGATTAGAAAGACAAAAATATCCATGTTAGTTACTTGAAATGATGAAATTGCCCTTATGAGCATATCACATGTTACCGGAACCGCCTTGGAACACCTGAAAAGGACTAAAGTGAAACAAATAATACATAGTAGGGACTAAACTGGGAAAAAAAACATAAGAGGGACCACTATGTAAAAAGTTAATGATAAGAGGGATCAAATGTGGTATTTACCCTTTTCAGTCAGATTGGACATAAATTGATGATTTCCGGCGATAATTAATATTTTTTATGATAGACGACACAATAAAATGACATATATTGTCAAGGTACCACAATAAAGGGCCAATTTTGAAAAGCAACTACTTTATATGGTCAAAAATGAAATTTTGCTTATATTTTAGGATGTATTTTAATTTAAGAAGGACCAATGTGACACACTATATTGATAACAGGGACGAATCTGCTATGAAAAATTTAAGAGGGATGAATGTATTACACTATATTGATATGAGGGACTAATGTGATACACTATATTGATAAGAGGGATGCAACTGCTACGAAAAATTTAAAAGGGACGAAAGTGATAAAGTCAAGTCATAAGAGGGACCAAAAGTGCGATTCACTCTAAATATATTCGAATAAAATTTGTGAAAAATGGATGAAAACAGGTAAAATCGGTTAAAATAAAGGTAAAGTTGGTGAAAATATGTGAAATCGATGAAAATTAATTCGAATGGAATTTCTAGGAAAAACTATGAAAGCAATGAAATCCAGTAAAATTGGGTAAAACCGGTGAAGAAACGGTAAAATTGGTCAAACGTATAGTTGATAAGATAATCAATGAAATATGCAGGTGAATAACATATGAAATTAGTGAAAAAACATGAAAAATAGGTAAAAAAAACCCGGTTAAAATGGTAAAAACGAGTGAAATTAGTTAAAAAAAGAGTTTAACTGGTGAAATCAATAGAAAAACAATTTAAACTGAAGAAAAAAACAAAAGAAATCAATACAAAAATGAGAAAACAATAAAAAATGTTATAACCGATAAAAAAAGGGATAAATTGCTAAAAAAAACCAGGTAAAAAAATTTGAACTGTGAGAAAATATGAATTAATGAAAGTTTTGGTAAAATTTGTAAAGAAACAGATAAAATCAGTCAAAAAAGTTTGAAGTCGGAGAAAACTTGTTTGATCAATGAAAAATATAGGTGAATAACATGTGAAATAGGTGAAAAGGAGTTGAACTTTGACTGACGAAAACAAGGTGAAATTGAAAGAAAATGGTTTAAATTGGGAAAAAGATCGCGAAAAATTGAAAAACATTGAAAAATGTATAATCCATAAAAAAAGTGGAAAAATCGAAAAAAAAAAATAAACAGTGAAAACATATGAATCGATGAAACTTCGGGTGAAATTGGTAACCACCGGTGAAGTTGGTGAAAAACGGGTGAAATCAGTAAGAAAAAATGTTTGTGAAATCGATGAAATTTTGGGTAAAATTTATGAAGAAACAGATGAAATATGTGTCATTGGTGAATAACGAATAAACTTGACATGAAAACTACTATGATGGAATGAAATAAATAATGTTCTTATGATCTTATTTTAGAATCAATTTTATAAGATGTAATGACTAAATCAGTCATCATTTGATATTTTATTACAACTCTTCGAAGCCATTATTTTTTTATATACCAATAATAATTAATAAAAATAAATATCATAAAAAATAATTGATCAGTCATAAATGTATGATATCTATGATATAAAATTTTTTAATATTACTCTAATTTACAAAAAATACCCATGAAATTAAAACTAGATACGTACAACATACATGCATTTTTTTTTTTTAGGGGAAAATCGAAGTGGTAATATAGATTGCGGAAAATCCGCAGTAACAAGTACATCAACAGAAGCAGGGAGATCAGAACTAAATACAAAATGTTGAGTGGCTAACTTAGCAAGTAAATGTGCAGCTTTGTTGCACTCCCGAACAATATGAGTAGCACGGAAGAAAACAAATTCTCTACTCAACAATTTGATTTCGTCAAAAATTAAACCCAAGCTGCCCATAGAAGAGTTTTTATCCATGATACCGTTGATAACTGACAAACAATCACTCTCAAGGATAATGTGCGAAATTCCCAGTTCAATTCCAAATTCGACAGCACGAAGACATGCCATGGCTTCCGCTGATTCCGGGCCGAGAGGAAAAGGGACATAAAGAGCCCTCCAGTTAGTGCAAAAACCAACCGAATCCCTAACCAAGATACCCAGCCCAACTTTAGAAGAGTCATATGACATAGCGGCATCAACATTAATCTTGAAGTGTCCTTCCGAAGGTGATGTCCATCTTGCTGTTGTTCGGTTAGAGAGAGGAGCACGATACGGACTTTTCGAAATGCAGAAGCTATTAAAGAAGGACTTTGCCGAGTGAACTACAAAAGGAGATTCAGTATTAGTAGCCTCCCAAAGGAGTTTATTGCATTTGAACCAAAGCTACCAACAAATAGCTTTGGTGGAGCAGAAGTTTGTTGCGTTCGAACCGAAGCAACTCCAAAGAAACTGACGAACCTTTGGTGGAGCAGAAGTTTTCCAAATCCAATCCCAATTACGGCTTCTTGTAGCACTTGGACCTCCTAAATTAGCTTCATCAGCAGTGGATTTAAGGGCTCTAGCCAAACGATATGCATATTTTACTGTGTAGCAGCCTGAGCGATCATAATTCCACAACATACAATCCGTAAACCTTCGACTCCCTAGAGGGATGGACAAGATTATCTTAGCTTCCTCTTCCCAGAAAATATTTGTAATCAAATCTCTATTCCAACAGCCAATATCTTCATCAATCAAGCAATTGACCGTGGAGTTTCGAGGAAGAATAGAAGGAGGCGAAGAAACCTTGACATTATTCAGGCCTGGCAGCCACTTATCTTCCCCGATTCGAATAGAATTTCCGTCCCCCACTCTCCATCGAAGTCCCGCTTTGAGTAAATAAATAGAGACCCAAATGATTCTCCAAGTTAATGAGGGTCTCGAACCAACCTTTGCCTCCAAAAGGTCACAGTGTGGGAAATATCTCGCTTTAAACACCCTACTAAGAAGGCTGTCCGGTTTCAAAAGGATACGCCATGCCTGTTTAGCAAGGAGTGCTAAGTTAAATGAGTCTAAATCACGGAACCCCATGCCTCCATCCCTCTTACTATCGCAAAGATTGTCCCATTTTACCCAGTGTATTTTTTTAGAGTCTTTTCCATTCCACCAAAAATTGATAATCATGGATTCCAGTTCACGGAGCAGGTAGTTTGGCAATTTGAAGCAACACATCAAATAGGAGGGTGTGGCTTGAATTACAGACTTTAACATAACTTCTCGACCTGCTCTAGATAATGATTTGGATTTTAAGCTTTGCAGTCGATTCCACACACGTTCTCTAATGAAATCCAAGACTTCCCTCTTTGATTTGCCACTCACTAAAGGAAGTCCCAAATAGATTCCAAGCTTCCCTTCTATCCTAACTTAAAGGATATCTCTAATATCAGAAATGTAGAGGCCCCGGTGTTCTTTATGAATACGACACTCGATTTCTCATAGTTGATCTTTTGGCCAGAGGCCAAACCATACAAAAAAACAAGTGGCGGGTCGAGGTTGCGGCTTCAACAGTAGCATGGCATAGGATGAATGTGTCATCCGCAAAGAGTAAATGTGAGATAATAGGAGCTCCCGAACATAGAGATATACCATTCAAGTTTCCTTTGCTCTCTTCCAAACTAATAAGAGCGCTGAGAGATTCTGCACAAAATAGAAACAAATACTTCCAATATATGATGAATATAATGATGAAGAAGACGATGATACATATAAAGAATGTAATGAACCACTGAATTGTCACACTTTAAATGCGACGTATTTTGAAGATGATTCTTGGCTGAGCAATACACTATTTCGTACTAAATACAATTCAGATCTCAATACAAAGGATTGTGGCGCTCTGATTAGTTTCTCTTTCGACACAAATCCTCAAGATGACATTGATTTTGTCATTGGTTCATTAGCTTATCGTGGAACTCAATTCAATTCACAAAATGGTCATGCTAATTGGTTCAAGTATTTCATGCCTTCATTAGTATCATGCCCAAATTCATTATGTTTTATTGCTTCATTGAAATTCTCCTTTATTCCAATCAAGGACTTGGTCAATATTAGAGGAAGAGTCTTTTCCTACAAAGAAAACAAGATGCAAAAATTATTTGGCAATTGGAGTTCTATACATTCCAACAAGATTATAGCTATTGGTGATATACTTGTTGCGTCAACGGTGGCATAACTCAAGGAACAAAACATAAAAAGACGTGAAATTCAAAATACAAGCTTAATTTTTATTTATTTTGTCACTATGTTTCGATCTCAACACGAACTCGAGGACGAGTTCAATTTTCAAGCCGAGGATAATGATGCGGGAGCAATTTCAAAATATGTTCCAGCAGATAGGGTAACTTTTAACAATAATAATTTTTGATTTACAATGAATTATAAGGAGTGTTATACATGGTTGGAAAGCTAAAGAAGTCTAGTTTTCATAGCAATAAACGGTTTACGAAAAGAAGGCCTATGGGAAGAGTTATGACCATTTTACTAAAGGCTGCCAGCTGCACTCGGGAAACAACACTTCTTATGTCTTTTGGTATTTCTAAGAGTTTTACTTTGGTTTATTAACCTATTTTCGAAATATTATAATTGTTATAAGATATTAAGGTCATGTTTAATAATTTTATGAGTCAAAGTTACTATTATGTATTTTCTAGAATAGGAATATGTGAAGTCATTCGAATTGTAATTTCCTATGTTTTGGAGGGATGTTCCAAAACTCCTATTTAAACCCCTTCCAAATGAATAAATAATAGATGAGTTTAAGTATAAAAATTATATTTGTTTGCAAGTGTTCTTGCATTAAGAGTGAGTGATTCCTCTTTTACAAGTGAGTGACTTGGTCGCGTCGAGTGATTCCGCGATTAGTAGCGTCGAGTGAGTCCGCTACCGCCGGTTGAGTGATTCCCGATCATCTATCCTTTCATTTCCTTTACACTGCGGGTTTCGGCCTGCATCAGCTTTGAGGCAGGAGACTTCGATTTTCAGTGGGAGGAGGTTATCCGAGTCTGGAAGAGTTGCAACTGCTTAGCTTTGATTAAGTAAATTAGTAAATGTGAAGATGAAGATGTTGGGGATTGAATACAATCACAAGAACTTTGGTAGAAAATTTGTAATAGTAGTGCTGCTGCACTTATAAAATACTCTCTTTGGAGAAATGTGATTACAAGTTATTCTTGAACTTGACTTATACAAAATGATAGAATGCAAAGCTATTTATAGAAGTTCCTACATGAATCTACCTGAGTACATGAACTAGAAATAAATGACATACTCATCATCTAGGCAATACATGAACCTAGTGAAAATATAATTCATGAACTTAGGAATTAATTCAAGTATGGAACTTTCTATGACTCTTTGATTTATTTGACTAAATAAATGTAGTTTATTATTATATTATTGCAAATTATACTTCCAACACTCCCTCTTAATTTGCAATTTTGAGCATATCCTTTATTTCTGAAATTTGTCCGAAGTCACAGCTTTGGTTAGAAAGTCTGCAGGTTGATCATTTGTGCTGATGAAATCCAAGCACACTTCTCCTTTGTTTACCATATCTCGAACAAAATGATGACGCAACTCAATGTGTTTTGACCTTGCGTGAAACACATGATTTTTCATCATAGCTATTATAGACATATTGTCACAATAAACTATAGTAGGTTTCTTTTGAACTTGTAGTAAATCTGCTAGTACTCTTCTTAACCAAACTGCTTCACAAGTTGCATATGTGGCTGCGATATATTCAGCTTCCGAGGATGATAACGCCACTGATTTTTGCTTCTTTGAACTCCAAGATATAACATTAGAACCAAGACAAAATACATAGCCTGAAGTACTCTTTCTATCTTCTATGGAGCCTGCCCAGTCACTATCGGTAAACCCAACCAATTTACTTTCATTTTCCTTCTCATACTTGATGCCCCATTTCTTGCTACCTTTTAAATATCTAAGGACTCTTTTGGCCGCTGCATAATGAAATTTACTTGGGTTATTCATAAACCTTGAGATCATGCTTACAGCATGCACAATGTCCGGTCTTGTGTTCGTAAGATAAATCAATGAACCAACAAGACTCCTGAATAATTTTGAATCAACTTTGTTAGCTCCATCTTCTTGTTGTAATTTATCGTTTATGCTCATGGGGGTTGAAACTGGTTTGCAGTTTTCCATATGAAACTTTTTCAAAAGATCTTCTGTATACTTCTCTTGAGAGATAAAGATTTCACCCTTGGTTTGTTTTACTTGAATTCCAAGGAAATACTTCATCACACCCAAACCAGTCATCTCAAATTCTTTCATCATACTTATCTTGAAATCTTGAACTAATTTCATATTAGTTCCCATATAAATAAGATCATCTACATAGAGACAAACGATCAAGAAATCCTCACCTTCAGTTTTGATATAAAGAGATGGTTCATTTGGACTTCGATGAAATCCATTACTGCAAAGGTGACTAGGGGTGCACATGGTTTTCAAAACCGTACCGGACCGTCCCGTACCGTACCGAATGTTAGGTTTTTTTTCTCAAAACCGAAGGTCTTGGTATGGATGAAAACTGTACCGAGTATTTTGGTATGGTTTTGGTTTTAAACTTTTCATACCATAAAAACCGTACCGTACCGAAATTGAAAAGAAACATGAATAAACTATTCATTTTTTTATATTTACAACTAAAATTTTCAAATATTATTGAATACTATATTGAAAAAGTTCCAGAAGGTTCTCTTTTTATTTCATAGTCAAGTAATATATATACAAAGCAAACTTAGCTTACATGGGAATAAAACAAGAAATAAAATAAAAAAAGGATCATATACAAATCCTACGTAATATTTGACAATCCTAGAGAATATTATGAGAATCCTAACATATATTAATACTCCCCCTCAAGTTGGAGCATGAAGATTATCTATGCCCAACTTGGACAATAGATTGTGAAATGGGCGATATCCGAGAGCTTTAGTCAAAATATCTGCAAGTTGATTGCGAGAAGAGACATGGCTAGTGCAAATTTCTTTAGATTGAAGACGTTCCCGAATATAATGACAATCAATCTCAATATGTTTTGTTCTCTCGTGAAAAACAGGATTAGCGGCAATATGTAAAGCCGCCTGATTGTCACAAAATACTTGCGTCGGTTGAGGGTGGGGTACCCTAAGATCTAAGAGCAATTGTCGAAGCCAAACAATTTCACTCGTAGTAGTGGCCATGGCGCGATACTCAGCTTCAGCAGAAGAGCGAGAGACAACATATTGTTTCTTTGAACGCCAAGAAATGGGGGATTCCCCAAGTAGAATAAAGTAACCAGTGGTCGAACGACGTGTCAAAGTACAGCCAGCCCAATCAGCATCACAATAAGCTCTCAATGACAAGTCGCTGGAAGAAGAAAGAAAAAGTCCTTGGCCAGGTGCCAATTTCAAGTATCGCAACACACGCATGGCTGCATCAAGATGACATTGGCGTGGTGTTTGCATAAACTGACTAAGAATATGGACAAAATAACAAATGTCCGGCCTCGTTATAGTTAAGTATAGGAGTCGACCAACGAGTCGGCGATATGATGCGGGACCAACAATGGCAGGTTCGGAATCAGATGATAAATGATTATTCTGTTCCATAGGAAATGAAGCAGGACAGGCAGCAAACAAGCCAGCTTCACGCAAGATATCTATGGTATACTTACGCTGGCTAATGACGATACCTTTTGGAGATCGAGCAACCTCAATGCCAAGGAAATATTTGAGAGGACCGAGATCCTTAATATGAAATTGAGCATGAAGTTTAGACTTGACTGTTGAAATTCATTGAGTGTCATTCCCAGCAATAATTATATCATCGACATAAATCAAAATTGCAACAAAAGAATTCCCTTTGCTGGAGGTAAAAAGGGAATAATCTGCTATTGATTGAATAAATCCTATGGCAGAAAGTGATTGAGTAAATTTTTTATACCAACTTCTCGAGGCTTGCTTGAGCCCATATAAAGACTTGCGGAATTTTCATATAAATCTCTTCATTTAAATCTCCATGTAGAAAAGCATTGGTAACATCTAGTTGGTGTAACTCCCAATTTCGAATTGAAGCAACTGCAAGTAGTGTCCGAACGGTAACAAGTTTAGCAACTGGAGCAAAGGTCTCGTGATAATTCAAACCTTCAATTTGCGTGAATCCTTTAGCCACCAAACGAGCCTTACATCTCTCAATGCTTCCATCGGGTTTGTACTTGATTTTGTATACCCATTTAGAGTCGATGGCCTTCTTCCCAGGTGGCAATGATTCCAATATCCACGTATGATTTTGTTCAAGGGCAGCAAGCTCTCGTGCCATTGCGTCTCTCCAACGTCCTTCTTGAACAGCCTGAGAAAATGTTTTAGGCTCATCCATAGAAGAAATAGCCCCTAAAAATGCTTGATGAGCAGTAGAGAAATTTTTATTAGAAACAAAATGTGACATAGGATAGGACACACCTGAGTTAGCCGATGAAGTAGGGGCAAAAGATGGGTTAATAGAAGATGGCATCTCATAGACATGATCTTTGAGACGAGTAGAAAGAATCCGATTTCGATGTGGTCGTTGTACTTGTTCTGCATCACTTGCATTTTGAGACTGATTTTCTAATACAACATCCTCCACTGAGATGCTATCTTGTTCTGGTTCATTTTGCGTAGTGGGTACTTCTTGATTAACAAGAATATCATCCACGGATTGGCCAGATGAACTATTAATTTTTCTAATAGTTACCGGTTCCACAAGCTTTTCAATTTGTTCAGATGACTGGAAATTTCCATTTAACATATGATTAGGCTCATGAGCATGGTCATCAAAAGGTGTATGCTCCAACACATCAGACTTAATGGTATCATGATCGAATGGAAAATTTCCCTCATAAAAAATGACATCTCTAGAGGTAAATATCTTATGATCTTGGAGACTGTATAAACGATATCCCTTTTTGCCATATGGATACCCCATGAAAATACATTTAAGAGCTCTAGCATCAAATTTATCTTTAGGTTTAGGATTTATATGAGCATAACATAAACTCCCGAAAACTCTTAAATGGTCATAAGTGGGTGGTTTTCCAAACAAAGTTTCATAAGGTGTTTTATTAGATATAACAGGAGTCGGGGTTAAATTTATTAGGTAGCCAGCCGTAAGAATACACTCACCCCAAAATTTCTTAGGAATACATGCTTGTAATCTTAAAGCCCGAGCCACCTCAAGCAAGTGACGATGTTTTCGCTCCACGACCCCATTTTGTTGGGGTGTATCTATACACGAAGTCTTGTGGATTATGCCATTATTTTTATAAAATCCAAGCATGGTTCTCGACAAAAATTCCTGACCATTATCGCTCCTAATTTGTTTCACCCCACAATTAAATTGAGTTTTGACCATTTCACAAAAAGCAATAAGAAAATCAGAAGTTTCTCCCTTTTGTTTCATCAAATAGATCCAAACACACCTGCTATAATCATCCACTATAGTCAAAAAATAATGTGCACCCGAAATAGAAGGCGTTATGTATGGCCCCCAAATGTCGCAGTGAATTAACTCAAAACATGTCTTGCTTTTATTCAAACTATTAGGAAAAGGTAATCTTGTTTGCTTTGCAAAATGACAAATATCACAAACAGATTCAAAATCCTTATTTGAAGTAACTAGACTAGGAATGCAAGACAAACTCCGGTGAGAAGGATGACCCAATCGCATGTGCCAAAGAGCAATTGATCCTTGACTTGATGTAGCATGTACCGTTGGAACCTGTTGATTCAGATCTAGATAATATAACCCATTCTTTTGCCTACCCACTCTAATCAGCCTCCTCGATTGAAGGTCCTGTATCACACAAAAGTCCGAAAAAAATATTAGAGCACAATTGTGGTCCTTAGTAAGTTTGCTGATGGATAACAAATTACAGTTGAATTTAGAGATTCCAAGGACATTATTTAATTTTAAACCACAAGATAGAGAAATATGTCCGATATGATTCACTGGCAATTGATCTCCATTAGGTAACCTAACTGGTTGCATAAATGAATTGACATGAATATGCTCCATGGAGGTTTCATTGTTAGTCATATGATCAGAAGCTCCGGAACTGATAATCCACGCCTAATTATTAATTGACTTACCAGATAGATTAGCAAAGTTCGAAGCTTTCCCACCATTAAGAAGGCTTATAAGCTGTTCATATTGAGCAGCACTGAGCCCTGCAATTGGTGAAGATTGCGCCTCAGTCATTGGAGCAGTTTGACAAAATTCTTCGGTTTGCGGAAGATCTTGCTTTTGCAACGAAGATTGGATGCTATTTGCTCTACCTTCTGATTTTGGTTTCCACCACGATGGATATCCAACCAATTCAAAACATTTTTCCTTAATATGTCCAGGTTTCCCACATTGTTCACAAGTGGAGCGATTTGTGATGTTCTGTTTTGGAGCTGGCGTGGATCCTTTTACCTTTATATAAGGACTCGTTTTGATGGTCATTGCAGCGGCTTCAATGGAAACGTTGCGATGTGTAGCAATCATTTGTTGTTTTTCTTCTTGAACCAGAATTGAGTATGCTTTACCAAGATTTGGCAAAGGTATCATGTTGAGTATTTGGGATCTCACTGTTGCATCGGCTGAATTCAAACCCATGAGGAACTTATAAAGTTTCTCCATCTCTCGTAATTCCGAAAATTTCTTTGATGAGCCACACGAGCATGTTGGAATATCGTTGTAAGCCTGCAATTCATCCCAAAAACCCCTCAACTTTGTGTAGTATGTCGCGATCGACATGTCATCTTGTTGGAATAAAGATAACTCTCGTTTCAGTTGATAAACTCTTGGTGCATTGTCCTGTGAAAATCGCTCTTGAAGATCAATCCAAACTCCATTAGCCGTTTCGATATAGGCAACACTATCATGAATATCCTTTGTTACAGCATTTAGCAACCATGACAATACCAAGGAATTGCACTGCATCCAATTTCCATAAAGTGGAGATTTAATGTCAGGCTTCTCGATTGAGCCATCGACAAATCCAATTTTGTTTTTGGCGTGTAAGGCATTTTGCATCGACCGCCTCCAACTTGGATAGTTTTCACCATTTAATGGACTGGAAACAAATATGTGGCCTGGGTTGTCAGAAGAATAAATGTAATATGGTGAAGTAGTATCTACTACTCCCCCTAAATTTTTACCTTGATGAGATTTGTCGGTACTTTGGGTTTGGTCTGTCATTTTTGTGAATTTTCAAGGTATAGCAGCGGTGTTTTTCTGGTTTTGCTCTGGTACCATGAAAAATTATATTATTTATAATTTATATTATAGTCCATCATAGTTTATAATTACTACATTGCTAGCGTTCAATTAAAATAATATATGCTCTAATTTAGCACAAATTAAACTTGTTATATGTTGAAAACTTAAAATGCATAAATTCTAGACAACAAATACCAAATAGTAAGTTTCTTCACATAATAAAAACAATGATCAAATAATTAACCAATTAATTTCATTCAATTAGGTCGAATTATAGCGTCAAATTTGTGAACATTTTCTTTTTCGATGCTTTATTTAATGAAAAAAATAGTCTGTAAGATATTATATTATTAATTTTTATATAATTGTCAACTATGTAATCAATTATATAAGAAAAATTGCAGGAAAAAAGTTTGTTCGAAAAAATCGCAAAACCGTACCGTACCGGACCGGAACCGTACAAAACCGAGTTTGTTGGGTATGGTTCATAAAACTCTAGTTTGGTTTTGAGTTTTTAAAAACCGCACTAATTGGTACGGTAAAAATTTTGTAAAAAATACAGCAGAACCGTACCATGTGCACTCCTAAAGGTGACCGTCGATCTTACTATTCCAAGCCCTTGGAGCTTGTTTAAGCCCGTAAAGTGCTTTCTTGAGGTGATATACTTTATCTTCTTTGTCTTTCACCTTGAGGTTGTTGCACATACACTTCTTCATCAAGTTCTCCATTAAGAAATGCCGATTTGACGTCAAGTTGAAATACTTGAAGTTCTAATTGAGCTGCAAGTGCAAGAACAAGCCGAATGGTTTCCATCCTAACCACAGGTGCGAATGTCTCGTTAAAATCAACTCCTGGTTGTTGAGAGTATCCTTTCGCCACAAGTCTTGCTTTATGCTTTCGAATGCTTCCATCTTTATGGTATTTTGTTTTGAAAATCCATTTCAACCCGATCACATCTTTGTGTTTTGGCAAATCCACCAACTCCCATGTTTTATTTTTCTCAATCATGGAAATTTCTTCTTCCATAGCCTTTCTCCAAATTTCCTCCTTTGTGGCTACTTCAAAACTTTGTGGTTCACTAGTAAAGAAAGCAATTTCACATGATTCATAAATTTCTTTTAAAGAACGAGTCTTTCTTACCGGTGAGTCGGTTTCATCATTTTCACTTTGTTGTTTCAAAGTAGTTGGAGGACTAGGAGGTGGATTGACTTCATCAAGATCATCTTTAATCTTTGAGGATTCGAAGAATTCATCTTGGTTGAATGGTTGAGTTGAATTTTCTTGCCAATTCCATGATGACGTCTCATCAAATATCACATCTCTTGATACTACAAGCTTGTTATTTATAGGATTGTAAAAGCGATAACCTTTAGATTCATCACTGTATCCTATGAAAATAAGGTTTTCACCTTTCTCATCAAGCTTGTCTCTGTTTGGGGTAGAGATATGTGAATATGCGATGCAGCCAAAAATCTTCAAGTGATCAACTACGGGTTTTTTCTTGTACCATGCTTCAAATGGTGTCTGGTTTCGAACAGCTTTCGTAGGACACCTGTTCAAAATATAAGTGGCTGTATGAACAGCTTCAGCCCAAAACTTTTTCGGCAAACCTTTTCCAAGCATCATGCTAAACTTCATTTTTTTTTTCAATTTTTGGAAGCCCGATCACCATATTCTTTTGCTTGAGAAGTTGAAGCCCTTTGTTATTTAGATGTCCATATCTCAAGTGCCAAATTTGAGATTGGTCAAGACTTTCTACTTTATAAACCAACTTTTCTCCCGAATGCATATTCATGGGAAACACCTTATTTGGGCTCATCTCAACAATAGCAATAGTGTTGTTGCATTTCTTATCATATATTTTGCATTTATCATTATCAAAAATTACTGAATAGCCTTTTCTAATCAGCTTCCCAACACTAAGGAGATTACTTGTTAACTTAGGAACGTAAAGAACATCAGATATAAATTTTTGATTACCTCCTTTAGTTTGAACTGCAATTGTTCCCTTTCCTTCTGATCGATGAAGCTTACCATCACCAAGTTTTACGTCAGAATTGAAATTCTGATCAAGGTTGACAAAAATATTTTTGTTCCCTGTCATGTGGCTGCTACACCCGCTATCCAAATACCACACTTCTTGAGGTAGTTGTTGTGTTGTCATGCAAGAGAAAAGTTGCTCACCTTCATGTTCACCGAAGTTTGCTTCATTCTTTTCATTTTTGTTTTGATGCCAACAATCCCTTTGGGAGTGATTGGAATTTTTGCATTTCTTGCACTTATGCCAACAATCTTTAGCCTCGTGGTTTGTTTTCTGACAGATCTTGCAAGAAAGACTTGAATCTCCTTCATGTTGATTTGAGTTTCTGCCTCGTTGGTTGCCTTGTCCTCTTCCTCTTCCTCGATACGATCCTCCTCTTTTTTGGAATGATCCTCCTCTTCCATGTTTCTCCCAACTGAAATTTTGTTTAGGAGAAAAATTCATTTTTGACTCAAAAGCTTGTTCAAGTGGCTGATTTGAGGATCTGCTCATCCTTTCTTCATGGACTTGTAGTGAGCTCATTAGTTCACGAAAAGAATATGATGATAAATCTTTTGACTCTTCTATGGCAGCAACAATATAATCGTACTTAGAAGGAAGACTCCTTAATACTTTGAGAACAACTTTTTTTTCATCGATTGTGTCTCCAAGACTTCTTATTTGATTTACGATTTCAGAAACTCTAGTTAAATAAACTTGCATACTTTCATTATCTTTCTTTTCCAAATTGTTGAACTCTCTCCAAAGAGATTGAAGTCTTAGTGATGTTACCTTGTCATTGCCTTGAAAACCCTCTTTTAAGAGATCCCACGCTTGCATGGCTTTTTTGACTCCATGTATTCTTGGATATATGGTTTTGCTTAAACTTTGTTGAATGAACCTTAGAGCGCTTGCGTCTCTTTTCATATTTTTCTTGTATTCCTTCTGTACTGCATCTGTCCATTCATCTTCATTTTCATCATCCGTTGTAGGGGGTTCTGGATATATCTTTTCCACAACTTCTCATAGATCTTGTGAAAGAAATAAGGTTTCCATTTGACTACTCCAATAATCAAAGTGTTCTCCTTCAAAGATTGGAACTTGATTTGGAGTGTAGGAAAACATGGTAGGGACTTGATTTGATGACATTTTGTAGACATGGGAAAAATAGGAATATAGTTTCCGGCTCTAGATACCAAAATTGTTGGGGATTGAATACAATCACAAGAACTTTGATAGAAAATTTATAATAGTAGTGCTGCTGCACTTATAAAATACTCTCTTTGGAGAAATGTGATTACAAGTTATTCTTGAACTTGACTTATACAAAATGATAGAATGCAAAGCTATTTATAGAAGAACTCCTACATGAATCTACCTGAGTACATGAACTAGAAATAAATGACATACTCATCATCTAGGCAATACATGAACCTAGTGAAAATATAATTCATGAACTTAGGAATTAATTCAAGTTTGGAACTTTCTATGACTCTTTGATTTATTTGACTAAATAAATGTAGTTTATTATTATATTATTGCAAATTATACTTCCAACAGAAGAATGGTTTCTGCGGAACTGTTTGTGTTTGTGTGTGTAGCTACTATGTAATGTAATGTGCAGAGTTTTTTTGAATAAGTAAGAATCTGAGGCTATTTCTACTTGATCTTGTTTAATAATTGGCTTTGTAAAGCTCAAATTAATCATCAAGGGGTAGTTTTCTTAGAAAATTGCAGCAACTTAGAAGATATTATAGCCAATGAACAAACCAAGCATGAATAATAATTCTAGTCAATAGTAAATGAACATTGTTCAAATCATACATGCAGAGGAAACAATCAAATTTAGGAAGTTTTACAGACTTTTCAAGCAGAACACATGTAAAAGACATTATTCGTTCGCGAATCTTTCGCGTTATTTTAAGAAATGCAAGCAAGCAATGACAGAAATGAAAGTGCAACGTAACATAGATTATACGTCCGGGTAATTGAAAAAGGAAGTACTCTTGTTCTTCCTGTGAGACCTTGTTGGTGGCTTAGCATGATATATATGCCTGCACAGATCATATATTGAGTCATTAGTTCTACTTAATTAAGAAGTACTGCCGTGATATGAAAATGGTCATGTGTGTGATGTCGGAAATAATCGAAATATATTCTTGATATGCATAAAATGAAATAATGAGCAAATGCGTAACTGGGCACTTTAACTCACTGTGATATTGCATAATGAGTATTTTACCCCTTGGTATAAATGTAAAATTCAAAGAGGAAGGCAGTGTGCTTCTTGTATAATAACACATAGAAGTATTTTGCCGTTAAACTGCCTATTTAGAATAATAATACTCCTAATTAAATACATGAAATTAAGAGATTGGTGGTCCTAATTAATTACATACCTGATCATGCTAACTCAGAAGGAGAAATGGTGAGGTTGAATGCACGGCTTTTGACTACAGTTTGCTCTGCTTCTTTCGCCATTTGTTTTCGGTCACGAATTTTTTTTGCAGAGCTAACTGCATCTTTAGTGCAGTGCAGTTTCAAAGAATGGAAGGATGTTACATCGGCCAGTTTGATTGGAATATTCTGGAGTTGTTGACAGTTCCTCAACTCAAGTATTTCGAGTTTAGGGAAAAAAATACTTGCATCATTATTAGCCATCCAATTTCCTAAGTCTGTCTCGCCAATGTACAAGACACGAAGTTTGCGGAAACCACCATCACTTACATTCCATGATGTCCCCATGAAGGCTCCCTCTTTCAACTTGAGAACCTCGAGGTTTTCCAGCTCTCCTAGGATAGACATATAAGTCCATTCGAGATAAGTATACACCAATGTCACTCTCCTCAATTTTCGTGGAAAATGGTCTTTTGGAGGAAGCCTAGGCAATTTGTTTTCAGAAGCTGAACTAGGAAATGCATCATTATAGAGCTTCAACTTCTCAAGGTCAGTCAATTTTTCCAAACTCTTAAACGATACAGTACTCTTGGAATTCAAAAGCAGGTCTAGTTTCCCACGAATTCCCAACTTCTTCACGTTGCGGATCCTATCAAAAACTTGTTCTGTGCAACTCAGGGGTGATATTGCACCAAGTGTTTGAATCTTGTCACCTCCTTCACTATCTTTTTCTATCTTGGGCAGGGTAGCAGGTACATTCGTCTTGATATGCCTCAATTGCAAAAACTTCCATATATTTGCTTTAATTTCTAAGGTACGTGATGGTGATGTTGTGTCAATAATAAGAGTTTGTATGTTCCAGAGCTTGGAGAAATCTTTTGGTAGAACAGCTAAACCGAAGGATAAAGTTATATACTTCAAATGAGCCAGTTGGTACATGACATCGGGAATTCTTGTTAATTTGATGGGTTTGGCTTCTAAAACTCTAAGCAGCTTGAAAGCTGGGGGGATGGTTGAAAAATTTTCAGGGTTGACGTCATCCTTGGAGAAACATACAAAAGAACGGACATGAGAACCCTGAAACTTTGAAGATAGAAATTTCTCGACATTGGAATGAATACAAAGACGACGATAGTTTTGTTTCTCAACTATTGGAGGGTAAAAGTTTCCTTCCTTGGATGATTTAATTTCCTGGAGAAAATTTTCTCTCTTGTATCCAGCTGCAGTTCTGCAATATTCACGTAGCATGTCATGAATGCGGCACGTTTTCACTTTACCGTTTCGTGCCGTCTGTTCTTTTCTCACTAAGTTCCTGTTAATAAGTTCATTCAAATAATCATATGCTGTTTCCTCTAAGGTTTCATTCATAGCTTGTTGTACAAATCCCTCGGCAATCCACATGCGGTTTAATTTCCACACTGGAATCTCAAAATCTTCAGGGAACATCCCAAAGTATAGAAAACATGATTTCAAGTGATGAGGCAAATTATCATAGCTCAACTCTATGATTTTCTCCATACTTTTAGTTGGATCGTCATTAGTAACGTATTCACTCACTTTACCAGAAAATTTCCCCCATGCTTCTATCGTATCACTCGTCTGATCTGATACTGAAGTTGTTTTTGCAAGGTATCCTCCACTTACTACTATGGCAAGTGGCAGCATTGCACATTTCTTCACAATAACTCTTCCCCAATTTTCTAATTCCTCAGGCCGGGACTCGGCCTTACCAAAAACTTCCAATTGGAGGAGCTCCCAACCCTCGTCTACAGTTAAGGAACGCAGCTTATGTGGAGCCCTATTATGGTTAGAAACCACACCCACTTCCTCCTTGCGACTAGTAATCAAGATTTTCCCCATCGTAGTTACCTTGGGGAAAGCAAGTTCGAGTTTACCATGCCAATCCTGAGCTGACCATACATCATCCAATACAATCAAAAAATTACTTGACTGTAGTACATTGGCAACTAATTTAGCCAACTCTTGATCAGTTTTATGATTCAAGTTATCCTTGGGTGTGGAGGTCAACTTATTCAGAAGAGTAAGAAACACATCCTTCAACGTGAACTCTTGCGAAATATAAACCCATATTCGAATGGGGAAAATATATTCGAGCGCTGGATCTCGAAAAATCATCCCTGCTAATGTGGTCTTGCCGAGGCCGGGCATACCAATAATGGAGATGACATCAAGTTCATTTGTGGGTTCATTGAGATATCGGATTATTGTATTTGCTTCGTCTTTGAAGCCCACCACATTGACTTCTCTTACTATGGGTTCCTGGCGTGTGAATTTGAGCAAGATTAGTACGTTAAGTTAAAATCAAAGTGCATGAATATAAGTAAAATATTTCATCCAAAACAAAGAATAAATCCTGAAAACAAATTAAGATATCATTTCAGAGAAAGACCTGGTATTAGTCAAGGAAAAAAACTATATTGTAATACAGCAATTTCCAAGCTTTGTTATATTACTTTTATTCGTTTCCACGCTTTGAATGATTTTGAATTTTTATACATGTTAAGAAGTTTAATATGCAAGATTCTAGTCAAATAAGTTAGTCATAGAAAGTCCCATATATACATAAAATTTGTTACTAATGGCCTATTTGGTTGAATTCTCTCGTGAAACTGAGTCAGAACCCTTTTAAGTGGAGTTTGAGAAAATTCATGAAACTCATCATAAACCTATACACAAACTCACTTCAAAATTTCTGAAACCTATAAAACTTTCATGGAATTTTCTTGGAGCAGGTCAAGCTTGGGAAACCTTCTGCTTGTTATTCAAGTTGGGTTAAAAAATTTGATATGCATTTTAAGGCCAAAAAAAAAAGAAATTCATTCTAAAACTCAGCTCCACAAACATCTTTCTTTTCTATTTAAATTAATTTGCAGTAAATGATCTTCCCCAAATTTTTGTAAAACTGAAAAATCATTTGGTCCAGAATCCATTTAATTTATTTATGGAGTTCCAAAAAATTCTTCCACAAAATTTTGTAAGAATGAGACATCCCTTCTGAAATAGTCCAAAAATCCATTTTGTTTGCTTCACAGAAACCATGGGGCTTGTTTGTTTGGCGTTTCCCAAAAAATTTTCGTGTTTGGGAAATGCCAAACAAACATGTTTTCTATTTTCTGAAATAATTTTTTCATCTCTCAATTTTCTCAAATTACTTTCTCAAAACCCAAACAAACAACAATTTTTCTTATCTCTAAACAAAACCTATACAAACTCTACTATGATTTGATATAAAGTTACCTATCTCTTACACAATTTATCTCACAACAAACATGATTTGACATAAAGTCTTACACATCTTACACCTACAACCTAATTCTTCAATCAAAAAAAAAAAAAAAAAAAAAAAAAAATCCTACATCTACTTTATTTCTCAAACTACTCTCTCAAAACTCAAACAAACAATATTACGCAAATTGAGATTATTTCACAAACATCCACTACTCTCTCAAACTACTTTCCCAAACACCAAACAAACAAGCCCCATGTATGCAAGGAATTCCAAAAATGGCTTAAGGTTTTTAATTCTCTATAATTAATATATTTTTTTTCCCCTTAGAGTCAATGTATTAAAAATCGAACCGGGCATCGAGCTTGTAGCCTTACCGGTTTTAATTCTCTATAATTAATAGATTTTTTTCCCCTTATGTTAAAAATCGTACCGGACATCGAGTTGGTAACCTTACCGGTTATTGATTGGACCAGTTAAACTGTTTTAACCATTTTCAACCGGTGTGACATCATTACAAAATAATAATTTAATTTATATTAATATATGTGATAAACCATTTAAAAAATCAATTATTATCCAACAATTTTCAAATTATTTTCATAACTTAATTAATATCTCACAAATCAGAACTATTAGATAACAAATCATCAAAGTAACAAAAAACAAAACTAAAACAAGTAATTATGCAATTCAGAATTTAACATAACATGTTCAAAAATGAATTATCGCATCAATTATATTCAACAAGAATAAAATAAATCCTCATATATCCATATATTAGACCTAATCAAAATAAACACCAAATATCCCAAATACAACTATGATAACATAATATCAAAGCAATAATACAAACTATGATATACAATATTTCAAAACAATAATTTTATTACTAATCACATATAGAAAAGAAAAATTATCAGATGAATTTTGTCACCTAAGTTCTTTTATGATAAAACATGAAAATACTTGAAATTTGGAAAAAAGAAATGTATAAGAAGTCCCTAGTTTTTTTTTTCAATAAGTAAACCAGTGGTTCACTCGTTTCATTGGTTCACTAAATTTATCAATTTTTGATCGGTTTTTTTCATTCGAACTGGACATGAAGATGACTGGTTTTTGAGGATTAACCGAAACGAATTAGGGTAATGTATAACTAAGTTAATCGTAATCAAAATCGACAAATGACTCAATTAATTGATCAAAGTCAACATTGTTGACCTTCGGGTAATGTAATTAGGTTAATCGTAATCTCACTTGACTAATGACTCGATTAATTGATCGACGTCAACATTGTTGACCTTAATGTAAAGTATAATTAGATTAACTCTAATACAAATCGATAATTGTCCCGATTAATTTACCAAAGTCAACATTGTCGACCTTAGGGTAATGTATAACTATGTTAATCGTAATCCATATCGACAAATGACTCGGTTGATTGAGCAAATTCAACATTATATATTTACCTTAAAATAATGTATAATTAGATTAATCGTAATCTATAAATGACTCGATTATTTACCAAAGTCAACATTAAATTATTTTCTAAGTATAATAGTCCTATAAATAATTAAAAATTGAATTTGTAAATTATAAATTAACCCCAAGATTTTCAAATATTTATTCAATTGAATCCAATTTCTATTATATGTAAATTAAACCTAACAAAATTAACATTTTAAAATTTGAACCATTGTGTAATTTTGATAATCTGGGGTAACTAAGGAGAGATATGCAACTCAATAATTTTATCAAGATCTCAAGTAATTTTATGAAAGAATGCAAAATTTGATTTGACCGAAAAATATTTTTCCTTGAATTTTTAGTTTATGAAAAAAGAAGAATCCACGAAAAATAATTTCAACGTGATAAAAAAATGATAAAAATCATCAATAATCAGAAATTATTTTTTGTATGCAGCGGTGGTCGCCGTCGGGAGAACGGCGGTTGTAGTGGGCCTCACACGCGGCACGCGTCGATAGTCGTGCATGGGCAAGATTTCACAACCTCCAGCTTTGTCGTTTCTAACCCGTTTCTTTGTGATTCGAGTCAGAACGACCCGGATACAAAATTGGCATTATTTCTTCATTTTTGATCGATTTTTACTCGATTAAAAAACGGAATTCATGGTTATTTAGGGAGATAATTTTTAATTAACATATTAAAGCTGCAAGATTGTGTTTATTGAATTTCAGATGCATCAAGCTTGTTGTATTAGTTATCTTGTATATACTCAATAGTTTCTAATACTTTCTAATTAGTAATAGTTACTATAAGTGACTTTACTTTAAGTTTACAAATACTGTCAATGGGGCGGATTTCAATCCGAATCCGTCCGAATTCGATCCGATTTATTAGGATAATTGCCCGATTAGAGATTCGATGGACCTGATCCGATTATAAAGATCCGGAATCCGAAACTCATGGAGCGAATATGGATTTAGGTCGATCCGATCCGTTGAAGATCCGTATCCGACAACAAATAAAA
The DNA here is from genome assembly GCA_003313485.2 of Penstemon barbatus. Lineage (NCBI taxonomy): Eukaryota > Viridiplantae > Streptophyta > Magnoliopsida > Lamiales > Plantaginaceae > Penstemon > Penstemon barbatus. The sequence continues at coordinate 15,309,903 of CM064880.1, forward strand.
AGAAAGATATATATACAAAATGATTTATAAAAATAAGTATAATTAATAATATTTCAACGTCAATTTAAGAAGATAGTAATTTATAATTCGTTTATAAATTTATTTAAACCAATATATTCATTCTACAAATATGAATATAGTAAAGAGACTTTGAAAATGTGAGCTAAAATTAAATAAAATTGAAAAGATAATAAACTTATTTTAGGAAAAAAATATTAATTTAACTTTTTAAACACAATTTATTGGATCCGAAAAATATCCGATATCCGACCAAATCCGACCAAGATCCGTTGGATTCAAAAAATCTAGATCCGAGCACAATCCGAGCAAGATCCGAATCCGACAGGATTCGATCCGATATAAATGGAGCCGGATCTGGACGAGCCTGATTCGACCAGAATCCGACCCATTGACAGCCCTATTTACAATATTATAATTAAGTTATAAAATCAACACTACCAAAAGTCAACGGTGATCGGCACATTTGATACTTCCGTCAATTTTTTTATGGAGCTTTCAATTTTGGATGAAAAATTTATAGAATTGATCCCATAATTATAATACTAGCTATGTTTATCCCACATATTTTCTGGTCGACAAATTTATCCCACAATTCACATGTTAGAAGCATTTAAGTCCCAATTGCAAAAATAATTAAATTATTAATCATAATTAATAAATTTTATATTTTATTATTAAATATCTTAAAAAATTACATAAATATTAACAATCATATTTAATAAATTTTATATATCATTATTATAATTAAAAAAAAAAAAATACAAGACCCTAGACCCCTCGCCCACCCAATCCGTAACTCACCTAACAGATGGAACTTAGCCCTCCGATGACCTAAGTTTGCCGATCCCAAACCACTTATAGTATTGTAACTTAAAGTAATATCATTTATGGTACTAAAAGTGAAATTCTATCGTAATTAATAATAAAGATGTAAATAATAGTATCAAAGTAGCTATTATTATGAAAAATGTCTCAAATAAATTATATATATATATATATATATATATATATATATATATATATATACGTACCACTTTTTCTTCATGCCCTCCTGCAACACTGAGGCTGGCTAAATCCATCTTTTTCTCCAAATCGGCAACCTTGGAACGGATGGAATTGACTTCTTCTGCGATGGGGATGAGACTGAAAGGCGCCACCGTTACAGCTCTTCGGAAGCGGCTCCTGGTCTTCGTCTTCTCCATTTCCTGTATAACAAAGGTGTCGATGATGTCCTCCGCATTGTACACGACGCCTTGTATTTGTCTGGCCAATTCTTGCAGTGTTGTGTCATTTCTCCTTATCTTCCTCGTCTTATTTAGGAAATATTGAAAGAGGAGGAGGTCATTCTTCAGATTATCCAACTCCTTGTCCAAATTTCTTACCAGATCGACGTTGTACTTTGCCAGTTCCAATAGGTTGTTAAGAAGGAATTCAACTGCTGCGTCCGCCATTGTACGTAGTTCAGATCTAATTTCGCTCTAACTAATATATATATTCTCTCTCTATATATGTGATATGTGAAGTCAATAATGATGAATGCTTAATTAGCCTCATAAATATAGCCCATCCAATGAATAAATTAATAAGTTCTCTATTTTAGACATTTGGTATCAAACTTTTAAAAAAGTCACATTTAATATCAAAATTGTAGGAATTTTTTCACATTTTTTTTATTCGTCAATTTTTGGGGGCAAAATCTTGTGCTCTTTATATGATTGGAAAACTCTTGACGAGTGCTTCGTAATGGTACAAGTTTCAGTTCATGAAACTCAATAAATAATTCGCAGAAAATTAACAAAGTTTCATGATATTAATAAAAATTAAATCAAATCACATAATTACAAGGAGTTATGCCACAATAATTTTCAGATATGACATAGAGCACGGAGCATAATTCTAACCATATAAAAAATCACCATAAAAAGTTTAGTAAATATGAAAAAAATTCCTTCAATTTTAATATTGAATGTTTTTGTATGAATAATTCAATTCTTTTTTCTCGTTCTCAACCTATCCAACTTTTGGACTTTTGGGCCAGACCAGTGTATGATATAATATTGTATTATTATTTCAATAGACTAATCCGAGTACTAAGGCTAATTAAAATCTGCGAAACTCAGCTTAAGTGGGTGAATGCAAATGCAATGAAGGTGGAAACAGCCAGGTTACCTAACACAATAAATAAACACCAACTTGCCCCCTCAGGTCATTGTTTAATTTTTCTTTGATAACATCCGTTTGCGGGAGGAGTGTTTATTTAAAATGGGGTCAAGATTCCGAGTTAATAATAGTCAACTAACCTCAGTAGATCGTGATTATCAACATGTGAACACCTTATTGGTTGTTTAATTTGTACATTTTTCAATTGGATTAATTTTGAAAATGTAACAGTTTCACTCTTTGCAAAAAAATAAGTCTAACTTCGCTCTATCAAAACATATATTGTATATTACTTCTCAACCTGATTGGATGTCCGGCGAAGAAAAGGACAATATTTTCCTTCTCAACAGTTTTCTTCCAATAAAAAGCAGTTCATTTACTTCAATTATGAATGATCTATCATAGGTCCAAGCCCTGATTCGTATCCGATCTGGATACAAATGCATAACCAAAGGGGGCACCAGAGCACGACCACGATGGCTAGGACATCAAGTTATTCACAATCTCTGTGAAGAGTTGCGACCTCAAACACCAAGGTCTCTCGGAGAACCTAGGCGACCCCCTGGAGCTCGCCATATCAGGCACCTTGTTAATTACGCAGAATATCAGCAAAAATCCACTAACTAGGTACGTGTTTTAAGGAACGTGAACTTTACTTGAAAAGAGTTGGTATGCATGCAAAGTTTGCAAACTAGATCTCCCAAATCAAGAGAGATCCTAACCATAAAAGATATCATGCATCCAGCTAGTAAAATACATCCATGGTACGATCAAACTAGCTGGTTGAGGCAAAAAATCAACGAGTTGCAGGAAGAAATCTCCCAGAGAAAGAATCAACTATGGCCTCATATGAGGAGCTCGTTGATAGAAATAGTGTCATGTAATCCCAACCGTCTGGCTGCAATAAATGTAACATTTTCGGAACTATTTATTTATGATTAATAAAATGCAATGTCTTTTAATGGTCCCATTTATCTAATTTAATAAAATATAACATTAGGATTGAAATTCGGATCACAGGGCCATGGGACAATTCGTTGACTAATCTCTAAGGTGGTTATCTAAAACTAATTCAAGATTCGTAGAATTCATTTGAGATATGACATCATGTAGGAACTCAAGCGCTAACAGTTGCCCCAAAACCAATTGGTGTTAGGAAATACGCATACTCTTCCCTTACATTGCATTTACACAAACGCCCACGATATTCGATTGTGACTCCATCCGCACACTCAATTTGGGGTGCCACGGGACAATGGATGTCACATGCACACTTAGTTTGGGTGCTCAACAGATCAATTGATTCAATTAACCTCTCACAATTGCATATACTTCAATGAACTGGAGAACTTTAGGTTCTACGAGCGTAACTGGGAGGGTCAATATACATAAGTTGGTATATATTACATGGAAATTCTGAGAATTTCAAGGGTTTTGCTTCTAAAACTCTAAGTTGTCAGAGTGAATATAAAGAGAGAATTTTACTTTTGATACCATAATTCTACCTACTTTAGGGATTTGATACCATAACTTTTTATACCGATACATTTGATACCATAACTCAAATCAATTTTGCACATTTAATACTTCCGTCAAATTAATGACGGAATTGCCACGAGAATGTCACGTGGCCGTTAAAACATTACACATTTGATACCATAACTTATGTTGACTGATAATTTACCCCATAACATTTCAGGTTATCAAAAAAAGCCCCACATCTCAAAATTTAGTTACGATTTTAGTCCACATTGTTGCCAAATTTCCAAATTGACTTGAATAAGACCACGTGCTGACCAATTTAGAAAATTTTACTTATTTTATTTAAATAACTAATTTAATTTATAAAAAATATTAATAAATTAAATAATACATTAACATAAATATCACCAAAATTAAGAAAACATATTCTTTTTAAATATAAAGTTTATATAATAGAATTAATATATTTAATATTTATTAAAATAATAAATTATATAATTTAAAACTATTTAATATTTATTAAAATATTAAATAATAAATAATTTTAATTTTAAAAAAAATCCCACCCCACCCACCCCACCCACCACCTCCCCACCCCTCCCCCCTACCCTCGATTCGGCGGTCTGGGTTTTCTGTCCCAGGCCACCGCCAATGGCCTGGAATCAGAGAACCCAGGCCGTCGGCCTGGGTTTTCGATCCAAGCCACTGCAGCCAAGGACCGAAGATCACAGGCCGGCTGGCGGTGGCCTGGGACTGATGACCCAGGCCGCAGGCAGCCGGCCTGGTAATCGGGGTAGGGAGGGGGGTGGGGAATTTTCTTTACTTATAATTATTTATTATTTATTATTTTAATAAATATTAAATAGTTTTAAATTATATAATTTATTATTTTAATAAATATTAAATATATTAATTCTATTATATAAATTTTATATTTAATTAAAAAGAATATGTTTTCTTAATTTTGGTGATATTTATGTTAATGTATTATTTAATTTATTAATATTGTTTATAAATTAAATTAGTTATTTAAATAAAATAAGTAAAATTTTCTAAATTGGTCAGCACTTGGTCTTATTCGAGTCAATTTAGAAATTTGGCAACAATGTGGACTAAAATCGTCACTAAATTTGGAGATGTGGGGCTTTTTTGGTAACCTGAAATGTTATGGGGTAAAATTATCAGTCAACCAAAATCACAATTTTCCACCCAAATTCAGATTTAAATTTTTCTAAATTGGTCAGCACGTGGTCTTATTCGAGTCAATTTGGAAATTTGGCAACAATGTGGACTAAAATCGTCACTAAATTTGGAGATGTGGGGCTTTTTTGGTAACCTGAAATATTATGGGGTAAAATTATCAGTCAACATAAGTTATGGTATCAAATGTGTAATGTTTTAACGGCCACGTGACATTCTCGTGACAATTCTATCATTAATTTGACGGAAGTATTAAATGTACAAAGTTGAATTGAATTATGGTATCACTACAAGAAAAATTAATTTTAGTGATAAAATTGTATATGACAATGTTAAAGTTGTCACTTCTTGTATACATTAAGTGACAAGAACTCTAATATTGTCACTAAAATGGTTTTCAAAAACATATTAGTGACAAGAATTGCAAAAAAGTTGTCACTATTGACATTTAGCGATACCCCAAAAGTGACAACCAAAATGTTGTCACTAAACCATAGTGACAATATTTATTGTCACTAGGTTGTTACTAAAAGGGTGTCACTAATTGTCAATAGTGACAACTTAAGTCACCATATATTTGTCATTAATAACTATTAGTGACAATTTAAAAATATATTTTGTCACTATTGCAATTGTCATCAATATTATTATGACAAAATATATACTCTTATCACTAAATGCATACAAAAAGTGACAACTTTCATATTATCACTTAATTTTTTGTCACTTAAGCTCATTTTTTTTGTAGTGTATCAAATGTGTCGGTATAAAAAATTGTTGTATCAAATACCTAAAGTATGTAGAAATATGGTATCAAAACTGAAATTCTCTCTAGAATATAAAATGATTCACTTAGCTAGAACAAAGGATATCATTTCAGAAACTACTTAGCCAAACTATAAGAATTCAAAAATATTGAAATGTGGAAACATAAAAATTACCAAGCTATTAAAAGACAATATAATTACTAAGGATATGATCCGATTATGAAGATACTTTACCATAATACGTACAGCTGATATTGAGGTTGAATATATAAATAGCATTTTATGAAGATAAGTAACATCAGTGAATTACTATTTTTACCATCAATTTAAGAAGATATTTAGGTAATAATCCATGCATAATCTAAGAATCACAAATTTATAGGGTGGTAAATCAATCTTACCCATTTTTCAACTAATTTCAACAATTTCATCCATTTTTTCCTTAATTTAACCTAATCTGACCCCCTTTTTTTCACCAAATGTATCTGTTTTCTCACTCAAACTCTTTTATTAGATGATAGTCATGGATAATTTTGGAATTCAATTTATTTCTTGATAAAATTAATATCGTTAAAGGATAATTAACTGTAATAAATTTAATGAGTAATTTTTCAATCATAGATGGTAGTTTGTGTTATTACTCTTAACTTCATAGGTAGTTTGAGGATTAATTCTCCCTATTAAATATTTTATGGTGATCAAATTAAAAAATAATTAGACCGAAAGGATATGTTCTCTATAGTTTTTTCTATAAGATCAAATATAAAACGATCTTTACATTAGGCTTTGGCAACTACCATCCGTATTATTCATTATTTAATACCTAAGTACCTCAATACAAAAATTGCCCCTCAATGTCCTTTTGGACTATTTTCAGGCCAAAAAAGAAGGAAAATAAAATAAAATCATACACTCTACACATTTCGTCCCTATCTATATGAAGACATAAAAGGCCATTTGTTTCTCTGTCCATGTCCAATTGTCTTTATCTATTAACTGTCACTACAAGAATTGGTACTTTTAGCCACGGCTCAAAGCCGTAGCCAATAGTAGTGCTGGGGTGGCCAATTACCATTGGCCACGACAAAGCCACGACTTTCTTCCGATTTATTAGAGAGGGTAGCCAATACATTGGCCACAACTAAAGGTCATAGCCAATATTTTGGCCACCCTAGGAGCCGTAGCTTTTAATGCCGTGGCATTTGGCAAGGAAAATTTACTTTTAAATATTGGCCACAACCTTTTAGCCGTGGCCTATGGGAGTTTTCTTTTTTTTCCTCCTGAACCTTCCAGGTTTAGCTTATTTGGATGGAAAATCACTATAAAATGTATCTTGGCACAATAAACAATTGCATCTAACAACTATATTCAGCTTATTTGGATGAAATCCACTATACAATACATCTTGGCACAACAAACAATTGCATTTAACAACTATATTTCAACTGGAAAACAAGTGCATCTAACCATATTCCAATTCTCAAACTATTTAACAATATCACAACTCTCAAACTATTCAATATTTTCATTTTTCTTCTCAATATACAAAATATTTTGTACACAACAAAAAGGTTATTAGGATTCACATCATTGCTCAAAATCCTGTAAGTGCAAGAGATATAAGTCATAAACCAAAAATGGAAAACCAAAAGACACTAGCTAATCCAAGATGAGACCAAAACACGGTGTCTAGGACATTATTTTCCGAGAACCTACAAATTCAGCGAATATTTGTAAGCAAACTGCAAACAAGAGCTAATGAATGCATGAGTAACCTTGTACATAAGTAGAAGATCCCATACCTTAATTCCTTCTTGATTTCACACTTGAATTACGTTGTCAACAAGCATCTGTCAGTAAGAAAAAAAATTGAAACTCATTATCAATCATTTTACAAGCTAAGGTTACATATTCAATTGAAATTCAAACTGCTCATACTCTTTCTATGTCAATTTCAACTAAATAATAGTAATATTGTAGAATTATTGCATCAAAATTATCCAGAATACAAAGCACTATCCCAACCCCACCACCTAAAAAAAAATCAAGAGAAAAAAAGATTAATTATGCTTTAGTTGTTTGCAAGAAATTGAGAATTCAGAGCCTTAGAACAAAGCATAACTTATCAGGATCATTATCTTCACCAAACACAATCTCCTCTCATTCTTAAAAGACTTGTTTTAACTCTACCTCACTAACCACATGGTATTATCATTCATAACACTCCATTTTACCCGAAGGGTCGTGGGATTTTAAGGACATTCATGTTTCAGCACACTAGAGCATAAGGTTCATATTATCACATATGGCATCCCTATAAATTCTTTCATCACCAAGATTCACAATAAATCATCTAAATAAGAAATTACAGTTTTGTAGAAAAAGGGACCAGAGGAACATCCCTATGGAACTTGAAATATAATTTTGTCATCAATTTTCGGACCAATTTGTCAAATCTTACCATGATTTGTTTTTACAGACCATTTGATGTGCCACTTGCATAAGCTCCATATGTACTAGATGCATCATGAACCTGCATTTGAATTTTATTTAAGAAATCTATTATTGCAAAATAGAACAGAAGCTAATTAGTAATCAACAACAATTAAGCTAACCACAACAAAGTTAAAAGCATATATCTCCCACAATGAGTAAAGACAATGATAAAAGATCACAAATAGTAAAAACTTGGAAGCTAAAAAATGCAAACATTTCATAGCAACAATTGAATACCCACATCAATTAAATATGGAAGAATACAATCATATTTGATGGTTTCTTTGGATTTGATATCAAGATGCCACCCATCAGATCAGCTATAACTGCAATCAACAGTTCAGTTCCGTGAATTAGCAAGTCGATTGTAAACTTCTTATTTAGCAAGTTGATTATGAACTGACTAAACTCTATGTCCATACAAGACTTTCAAGTATCATAAAATTCATGGGTCAATTTACATGTCAGAATCATTTTGAAGAACAAAGATGCCCTTCAAAAGACTCTTTTAACATACTGCATTCCTTCTTTGAGATACAAAATCTGCATTCCAAGTTTCTAAATGTTTCCTTATCAGTGTTTCAGAGATTCTCCTTCAACTAAAGTTCTTGGCTACGCCGACTATTGTAAGATATACCAATTAATATCATGAAGACTAAGTAGCACATATTACATATTATGATGGATAAGAAAATATTAGGAAATTTAAGTATGATTTAGACTTAAGCCAAAAAGCACAAACGTTCTACGAATTAAGGACCAGGAGGGGGGTGGGGTTCAGGACACAACGAAAATGTGTAGGGAAAATAGAGTTCACATGGCATGTTTGAAGTTAAAAATCTCACATCTTGGTTGAAGAACCTTCCTCTGAGAAAAATCCCTTAAAGCGTTTTTTCCCAACTAATTCAGTGCCTGTAACATAAAATTACACATCTGCCAAAGCACATTGTCAACAAAATTTCACACTTTCGCACAAGTTATAGCCATAGAGATTGCAACATAACTAGACAAAATGTCACCAACATATCCATTGTAGCATTTTTCTTTAAGAATACCACTACGGCTTGAATGTGGGAGTTATTTGAAGTAGACCACAAACTTTTGCACTGAACCTTTGTGAGACAAAAGAAAATACCTGGAATGACACTCAAAATCAGTTCTAAGATTTCAAAGGGGTTGAACATTGTCACTTGAATCGATTTTTCTCATCAACTCCCTCTACAGCCTGCGACAAAAAGTTGACAATCTTAAGATTTCTTCACTGATTCATACTGTAGAAAACATTAACATGAGGTAGTCAAGGTTTACCTATAAAGAATCTTCATGCTGGATTGAAAATTAAGCAGCATAACTGTTTACCAAGTCAGCTGGCTAATTTACAGGACTATAGTATAACATATAGAGGCTTATAATCAAATTATATCAAATCAAGTCCACATACATATATGAACTACAAATATGTTTTGATATCACACGATTCAGACAAAGTCGCATTTATCAAATGATATTAAATTATGATAAACACGAATGCAAATATCACGAGCAGACATTATGATTAAAATAAGACCATCAAACTCAAAAATATTGGGGAAAACTAAAAAGAAGAAGAAGTTCTAACTGAAGTAGTATATAAACTACATTTATGTTATTATTGCGGTTTTAATTTCATAAAATCGAGCAATAATATTAGGAATTTGTCTGCCATTTTTAAACAAAAATTCAGCCTAGAAATTATTTTTACTTCTCATGAGAGGGAAAGAACGAGAGAAGTAAACATAAACCTAATTTTGATTAATTCCATTGAAGTGAAAGTGAGAGGTTGAAGCTTAAGCTCAAAACTCAAACCTAATTTTTCAAGGCTATGGAGCTGCGAATGTGAACAGACGGCCGAGACGGAGGTGACGCATAAAATAATTTCCAGTGAGAATCTGATGAGCGAAAAGATTGCGGATCGGAGGTGATAAGACGGTCGAGGCGGCGGAGCTGCGAAGCTCGGGATGGAGGAGACGGTGAGCTCGAGCGGCGGAGGTGAAATTGAAGAGGACAAAATGAAATGTTGAAAACGGTTGACAAAAAGTAAAAACGTTTAAAAGTAAAATAAAAGTAAATAAAAATGGAGTAAAAGTTGAAAAGGAAAAGTAAAAGAAATGTTTTAATTGTTTAAATTGGGCCGTGGCATTTTCTATTGAGCCATGGCAAATGTTTTTTAAACACGGTTTTATTCTGCCGAAGTCAATATAGGGTGGCTAATATTCATATTTCTAGTAGTGTGTTCTTTACCATTTATTCTTCTCATAAGAGCGATCTAAGCGAACTTTTAGAGTGAATAGCAAATTATCTTCACATGCCCTATGTTTTGGCACATTTTTTATTTGTTTTGGAGCTATGACTCTATTTTTGACACTTTAAATATTTGTGTTTTGTTTGAACAATGAGTTTTCGAGATATTTCATTTATTTTTTTGAGAGAATTGCATTTTTGGTACACAGTTATAGGTCAATTCCCACTTTTGGTACACAACTTTATGTGTCCAACACATTTGGTACACCTCTTTAACAAAGTTCGACACATTTGATACAACTGTTAAATAAATTGCAAAATCACCGTTAATTCCGTTAGTTCGACACATTTGGTACACCTCTTTTACAAAATTGACATGTGGGCGGCACATGGCTGCCCAAAAAAAAATTAAACTTGATAAACTTTTATAAAAATTATCATATGTATTTATTATATTTATCATATCAAGTTATATAATGATAAAAAATATGTATTTATTATTTATATGACATGTAAAATATAATAAACTATATAATGTCATTTATAGTTTAATATTGCAAGAAGAATAAAATATAATAAAAAAGTTACTTTAATTTATCATATTTATAAAAATTATTAAAAAATATGTATTTATTATTTATATGACATGTAAAATATAATAAAAAAGTTTATCATGTTTCAATTTTTTCTATTTTTTTTTCTGGGCAGCCTTGTGCCGCGCGCATGCCAATTTTGTAAAAGAGGTATACCAAATGTGTCGAACTAACGGAATTAACGGTGATTTTGCAATTTATTTAACGATTGTACCAAATGTGTCGAACTTTGTTAAAGAGGTGTACGGCCAAATGTGTTGGACACATAAAGCTGTGTACCAAAAGTGGGAATTGACCTATAGCTGTGTACCAAAAATACAATTATCTCTTTATTTTATTGAGAGTTAAATAAACGTAAACTACCTAATCACCTTTTAAATACTTCCTTCGTCCTATTAATATTAATATATATGATGTTATAACTTTTTAATCACCCGGTCAAACTTTTTAAATACTTCCTTCGTACTACCTAATCACCTAATCACCCGATCAAACTTTTTAATCTTTTAAATGACTTATCATATTAAATTATTTACATTTATAGTGTATTTAAACATTTTAAATATTAATATATATAATGTCATATAATATTATCAACTTATTAGTGAAATATATTAATTAAATTATTTAGTATAGTTTTTATAAATTTAGTCAAATTAACTAGTTAAACTGTATCAAGGGATAAATATAATTTGGCCGGAGGAAGTATTGAAAAAAAATAAAGATTTTGCACAACCTAAAAGGAAAAGGATTGGGCCGAATTATCTAACTCAGAACGACTTGCAAATCAAAAATTGTAGTCCAAACCAAAAATTTGTATTCAACTACTGGCCCTAAGTTAATTGGGTCTAAGTCTAATATTTCGTAGCCTAGTCACCACAATTAGGGCTGTCAATGGGTCGGACTCGGACCGGATCAGGGCAGATCCGGATCCGAGTCCGATTTTCATTTCTTCTATCCGGATCTGGATTCAGACCCGCTCGGATCTGGAATATTAGCAATCGGATCCGAATCCGGCGGATATCCCGGATCCGGATAAATTATCTGGATCCATTTAACAAGCTATTTTTTTTTCTCGTTTTCCTCCAAATCACTTGCAGATTCCATCATCATGAATTAAAAATGTAAACTTTTACTTACTTCATCGAAACTATTGCCTAAAAATTGTAGAAGATGGAATATGATGGACAAATATAAACGATAAAAATTAGAACAAAAGAATAAGAAAACTCAATATTGAGAAATGGAAGAGAAGATAAAAATTGAAGGATGAATGGTTATGGTTTGATTTTTCTTATTAAATAGTATAAATTAATATGTTGTAGACCCAATTATTTATTTGGTCAGTCCACCAACATCTCTCATGCATTTCTTTTTAAAATTATTCTTAATATAGTAAAAGATTTTAGTGGAACATAGATAGTTTTATTTTTATTTTTATTTAAATACATAATATATAAACAACATATAGTAATATATATCGGATACGGATATGTAACGCAAATCAGCCTAGATCCATATTCGGTCCATATAATTCGGATTACGGATCTTCTTAATCGGATCAGGTCCATCGGATCACTAATCTGACAATTATCCTAATAAATCGAACCGGATTCGAATCGGATCCGGATTGAAATCTGCCCCATTGACAGCCCTAACCACAATTATGTTGACCGAAGAGAATCAAGCCACAACAAAAAAAGAATGCATATTTCTTGCAAAATAACCTACCATAAACTAATGAAGATTAGGCCGAATTTACCTGTTTTTGCTAACCTGATTATAAGTTTAGGGAAAATATATATTCAGATCTGGCTCCACAAAAATTATTCAGTTACATGGCAAATAAATTGCACTAACTTTTTGATTGGTTACTCTTTTAAGAATTTTATTCAATCACAAAATAAATATATTGCACTTACCCTATATTACCATATATTCAGGTTCGACCAAACCTAGTTTAGATAAGAATTTCCATTTGTTTACCTCATAGAAAAATGATGCGACGAACTGACAGGAACTAAAAGCATCTTGTTTATTTTGGAAGAATACGGATTTTTTTGGGCTAAATCACTCGTATGGTTCCCTTAAATATAAAACATTGCCACATAATTTATACACTACATGGAATTTTTGTAAGCAATTATATATTGTTATTATACAGTGACTTGAATGAAAAACCTAAAGAGTCATTAATTAATTGCTAGATTTTTTTTTTACATAGTTTTTTTGACATCAACTTCTTAAAGTATAAATTATGTTCACAACTTTAGAAGTTTCAGTTTTCCCTCCAAAAATAAGGATTTTATAGGTACAATGGTAAAATTGTGGTATATAAGGGTAGAAATGTAATATCCTTGAGTATCTTAGAGGCTTTTTTTATTTTACCCGAAAAACTTATCGACGTTAACTTTGTATCCATCTATTTGATGGGATGGCCTAAGAGGTGACTATTATTTTTAACCATTAACTGATGGATGACCTTTAGAAAATCATGATACCTGAAGATTTACAAATACAATGATACACTATTTAGTCACAAATATTAAATATCTTTAAATTTTTAATTACTTAAATCTTCAAATAAGTTGGATATTCGATATACTAGAGTATTCATATTACAAATCTTACTAGAATCGCTCGATTTTTATCCGAAGCCTGTGATTTGGTTTTTTATGCAGCAAGTAGGAGAAAATAATTCTTAATTGTTGGTACAAAAAATAAAACAGCCGATTCAGTAGCATGGCCTACAATAAAGGCCCGATGTGTCATTGTGTTAATATAAAAGTGGCTCGGAGGCACCGGCGGAGCTACAACCATGCTAAGAGGGGTGCATGGACCCCCTGATATTTTAGTGCTATCAAGTTTAATTGTTAGATTTGTTTTATTAAAAATTGATATAATACTAGGATAGTTTTAAGTTTATTGTTAAATGGACCTCACTAATTAACCATTAAAACTCTATAGTAAAGGGTTTAATTTAACAATTGATATTCATTAATTTTTATTCAAGTAGAATATATTGAAGTAATGTTTTTTTATTACATTACTTTTCTAATTGAACAAAATTATTATCATAATTTATTTGTTTGTATGAAATATTTAACAATACCAAAGATCATTCGATAACTATGTACATAAGGATTATGTATTTGATATTGCTAAGAATATTTAAATAGTGAAACAATTTTTACGGGTCTAAATTTACATATATATTTATGTTAAAGTATAAATTATTTTTATTCAAGTACAACCAAATTACAAAGAAAAATAACTATCATAGAACTAGTATTTAAACTAGAAGAAAACTCATATTAGAAGGAGTTGAACTCATGACCTCTTAGTCTTAGTACCTTACCAACGGACTACGACCTCATTGATTCTATACATTTCTATTGTAAACAAGACATTTTTTTTGGGGTCAACTCATTGTGACCCTGATAAAATAATTGTCTGGCTACGCCACTGCTCAGAGCTATGTTAGCAAATTGGTCCACTACAGAAACGAGACTTCATAAGTTCATGAACTTGAGCATGGAAAAAAAAAGGGAAGACTTATCAAAGTTTGAATATAAGAAGATGTCATGCGTTCAAATCTACAAGCCACCCAAGAATATGGCATATAAATTGTCATATTAACTTTAGCATAAAAAAACCTTAGTCCGGTACAATTCATAAGAAATTGATGTCAAAATCAACTCCAATGAGATCGAATCAAGCTTCAACTAAGAGTTCAATTAGTTTGAGTTGGACTTTCCATATAATGGGCCACTTATAATTTCATATCTAGGAAAATATAGGGCTTTTGGTACTATGCATCCTGGAATTATAGGGTTTTGACATTTTGTAACTTAACTTAAAAGTTTTGATATTTTGTATCCTGAAAATATAATTTAGTTGGCACTTTGTACCCTAATGTGTATTTTGAAGAAAAAATTCATTGATTGAAGGGCATAATATTTATTTTCGAATATTTTTGACACTTTGTACCCTAAAAATATAGCTTTTGACACTTTGCACTCTTAAATATTCTATCTTGGCACTTTGCACCCATAAAATATAATTTCTGACATTTTCAACCTCGACTTAATATGATAATCTAAATATTGAAAATAACATGCAATATAATAATATGTTAGATAAATGTGTATTTTAGATATAAAGTAAACAATTTAGAGGATACTTGAAATAAAAAGAAGACAATGTCTTTTTTCAAACTAAATTTTACTGAGAGAAAATATTAAAATAAGTTATTATAAAGTAAAATAAAATTAGAATAATAAGTTTATGATTGTTGTGCATAGAAATGACCTTTTTATCTGTACATCGCCATTCAAGAGTTTGTTTCTTTTAAGAAAAATACATTGAGGTGCAAAATGTCATAAAAATTATATTTTTAGGGTGCAGAGTACCAATAAATTTAAATCGAGGTGAAAAATGCTAATATTTTATATTTTTAGGGTGCAAAATGCCAATATTTTAGATTTTAAGAGTGCAAAATCAATATTGTCAAGGTGCAAAGTGAAAAAAAATTGAAAATAATTATTTTATCCTTCTACCAATGAATTTTCACACTAAAATACACACTAGGGTGTAAAGTGTGAAAAAAAATATATTTCCAAGATATAAAGTACCAAAAACTTTTAAGTCTGTAAAGTGCCAAAATCCCATAATTTCATGTGCAAAATACCAAAAATCCGAAAATATACAAGGAAATACTAGTAACTTTCAAAAAACCTTCCTTTCCCAATACCAAAAATCACAGGATATTTTACACAGCATATAGTGAATTATAAAAAGACCACTTGGTCATTCAAGACTCAAGGCTGTATTTGGACGGGTTTTGGCCCGGTTTCGTGGATTTCGCGAGACCGAGCCAAAACTCATCCAAATGAGTTTTTGTCAAACCCATAAAACCATTAAAAACCTATAAAACATTGATTTGACACCTGCCATCTACTTTTTTCCTCAAATTTCACTAAAAAAGACATGGATTTGACACCTATAACCTACTTTTTTTCCTAAACTCCAACATCCAAACTCAATCCAAGTGAGGTCTCAAAGGTTTCATCGAAACCACCCAAACCAATTTTTTTAAACCGAAACCCGCAAAACCGAGCCAAAACCCATCCAAATAGACCCCAAGATTCTGAGTTCTTTTTTGTTTTTTTGATAATCAACCACATATCAACTTCTGTCATTCTATCTAGTGCTCTAATAATTGTACCCATGTGGGCCATCACTACCCAAAAATTTCACCCAATTCAATGCCTTCACAAAAAGACACAGTAAAAGTAAAGGCCGGTCTCACCTTTTCCAACCTCATTTCCATTAGCTCATTTCCCACTTCAATTCTTTAACATTTCTCCAATTTTAGCATCCATTTCACAGTAAAGGTCCCACCTTTTTTTTACTCATCTTTAATGTCCGTGTGAGAGTTCATTGACAGACCAATGGCTTATGCTGCTGTGGTACGACTGTTTATTTTCATATTATTCGTCTCTTGGCCTTGAGATTCGCTGAATTAAGTAATGGAAAAATGCAAATTTAGTCACCTAGCTTTAACTCTAGTCATACAATGGTCACCTTAGTTTTATGAATGACATATGCAGTAACCTAATTTACAAATAGCGACACAATACATCATCAGATAAGTTGCAATTGAGGAACGGAAGTCCCACTTCATCAACATTAGTCACCAAAGAATCACGTTTTTCAATTTTGCATCTCCAAAACCTTAACTTCAAGTGTAATTACTGATTTTATTGTAAAAGTGCAATGGCATTTACAGTGTTCACTAGGTTAATAAAGACTCCACTGCAAGATTTACATTATCCTAATTTTTGGAAAATATCACACTAATTGTCGCTCAAGTTCAAATATTTTACTCTTTTATCTCTCGAGTAAAAAAATTACGGACTGATATTCCTATTACAAAACATATTTTTTAAATTGACCTTATCTCTGATAATTTTTATGCCAAAATGACTCTATGTGACATTTACATGACTTTTAAGAGGGTAATTTGGGTACTTCAATTCCTGGATTACACTTACCTAAACTCAAAGCTCTCAACAAAATATTGTGCACGGTCAAGCTAAGGAAGACTCTTACTAATTTGAGCTGATTAAGTGTAATTCAGTAGATGAAGTACTAAATTACCTCTCTCAAAAGTCATGTGAATGACGCATGAGGTCTTGCTATGAGATACGAAAGCATAAAAATTATATTATATAACCGTCAATTGCCTCTTATTTGATGATGGATTGTCCCACTAATTTGTAAATTGGGTGACAAAATATGTCATTTATGAAACAAGAGTGAACATTGTATAACTAAAGTTAAAATTGGTAGACTAAATATGCAATTTTTTCCAATAAAGTAACAAGACTTTTAACTTACTTGAACATTACCATGTGCTAAGTTTTTAAATAAAGCAACTTGACATAACTAGTTGCAAATATAATAATTCCACCAATGTTGTAAGATGTTCATTGACTTCATTTCACCCATGAACTGAACCTTTTCTCATCTTTCATGTCTGTATGAGAGTTCATTGACCAGACCAATGGCTTATGCAGCTGTGGTTTGTCTTCACCAGATTCTTGAGCAGCAAATCAACCTGCAATCTGATCAATTTCCAAAGCCTGAAATCGAACATCTCCGGATCAAAGTCAAGTCCTTGATAGACTCACTTGAAAAGATATACCCTGTATCAAACAGCAACAAGAACATAGTCAAGGATTTGGAAACACGAATCCGAGATGCGATTTACGCAGCCCAAGACACAATCGAGTCTTACATATCAGGACATGACACCAAATCAATCTTCGAACAACAACTACAAGTTGTAATAGAGTCAATTGATCCCTTAACCGAAAAGGCGGAGCAGATAAGAAATAATCTGAAGACAATATTGCCAGCTGGTGATTCTGTTTCATCATCAAAACCCAAAGTCGGCAGCAAGAATAAGATCGTGGGGCTCGAGGATGATGTGGAGGAGCTTATTGGAAAGCTCACTGGAGAGCCTTCCAAGAAACTCGAGATCGTGCCAATCGTCGGAATGGCTGGTATTGGTAAGACTACTCTCGCTACAGCAATTTATAATGATCCACGTCCGGAGAAACATTTTGATACTCGTGCTTGGGTAACGGTATCCCAAGAGTATCGCGCACGAGATATTTTCTCGGGCCTTTTAAGTTCGATGAATAAGCTCGATGAAAAATCGGGTCAAGAAATTGATCAGGACCACTTAGCAACTAAACTACATCAAAATTTGATGCATACTCGTTATTTCATTGTAATAGATGATATGTGGGATAAAAATATTTGGGACAGTATGAGAAGATTCTTTCCGGAGAATGAGAATGGGAGTCGAATTGTTCTAACTACTAGGCTATTAGAAATAGCTCTTTATGTCAACTCTTCTAAGCTTCTTCATAAGATGCAATTTTTGAGTGAGGAGAATAGTTGGATACTACTATCCCAAAATGCATTTGAAGATGCTCGGTGCCCTCCTCATTTGGAGGAGATCGGAAAAGAAATTGCGAACAAATGTGGAGGTCTTGGTCTTGCACTTGTTGTCGTCGGTGGACTACTCTCCAAATCAGGCCACACATTAGACTACTGGAAAGTTGTGGCGGAAGACATAAATTTGGCTATAACGACGAACGATACTCTGTGCTCGGATATAATATCTTTGAGTTATAATCATTTGCCTAGTAAATCAAAAGGATGTTTCCTTTACTTGGGAGCTTTTCCCGAGGACTACGAGATTCCTGTCTCAAAACTTATCAAATTATGGATAGCCGAAGGATTTCTAAAGCCACAGGGATCATCAAAGACCTTGGAAGAGGCGGCGGAAACATATTTGGTGGATCTTGTTGAGAGGAATCTCGTTATGGTTCGCAAGTGGAGATCCATGGGCCAAATCAGAAGCTGCAAAATCCACGATCTCGTACGGGATCTGTGCATGAAAGAGTCTACCAAAGAGAAGTTTTTTCATGTCATAAACAGATATGTCGAAAGTTTTCCAGAAGGCACAAAAATTCAACGCCGTATATCTGTTCACAAGAATATTCTCATGTGCATTTCAGACATGTATAAGTTAGCCCAGTCGATTAAACCTGCACGCAGTCTTCTATATGTCGGCCCACACCATCATCATCCAATACCTTCCAATTTATCTTTTGATCTCCTCAGGATATTAGATGCACTTACAGTCTACTTCATTGATTTCCCCTCCGAAATTGTTGACATCATTCATTTACGATACCTTTCTTTAACTTATAACGCAAAGATACCCGCTTCAATATCCCAACTCCAAAACCTTCTAGTCTTGATAATCCGCCATCATCCCAAGATAATATTTGTAGGAACATCAGTCCTGCCAGTCGAAATATGGAACATGCCAAAACTAAGGCATCTTCAGTTCGTAGAAAGCGATTTGCCTGATCTTCCTGAAGAAGAGAGCAGCTCTGTTTTTCTTGAGAACCTTCAATACCTTTCAAATGTGAATGCTTATTGTTGCACGGAAGAGGTTCTTCGCAATGTTCCAAACTTGAAGAGGTTGGGAATATGGATTGATACACCGGGAGATGATCCTTTACCTTTTCACGTTGATCAACTTGAACACCTGGAAAATTTGAAATTTTTTGTCCTGAATCCAGATCCCGACACTAAGATTGTCTTCCAGCCGGAACTTGCATTCCCAAAGATGCTGAAAAAGTTGAGTCTATGTGGTTGTGGAATTCCTTGGGAAGAAATTACAGTTGTCGGACAGTTGGAGTTTCTTGAAGTGCTAAAACTGAAGGAACTTGCCTTCCAAGGTACAGAATGGGAACCAAATGAAGACGAATTTCTTGAACTGAAATACCTACTGCTTGAATACATGGATTTGGAGCACTTAAGAGTTTATGATGATTCCAGCTGCTTTCCAAGCCTCGAGTCCCTTATTATTCGGCATTGCTACCAATTGGAAGAAATCCCTATGGCGGTAGGAGACTTGTCGTCGCTTAAACAGATTGAATTGGTTGATTGCAGCCCTGATTCTTCAGCTTCAGCAAAAGAAATTCAACAGACACAAAAAGAAAACGGAAATGAAGAACTTAAAGTTCGGGTATATTGTTCATGGGAATGAATGAATATATTGCTTCTTCTTCTTCTATAAATGGTAAGTTTGTTTTCTAATCACACCCATTATTCGCTCATTGAGGTTTTGAACTAATAATTACGTATGTCCTTTCTTAATCTTGTACATTCAGGAAAAGAACACATTGCGAAGGAATGAGGTAATCAGTGTTTCGGTTTCATTACCATTTTTTGTTTTTGCAGTATTTAGAGAATGTCTCAAGCCCTGAAGGTGCAGGCAGTCACCTCTAGCTGCCTTTGAATGTGTCGCTCGTCGCTACATTTGCTTGTATCTTTTTTGATTTTGTGAGGAATTTTGATGGATTTATGAACTTTGATGAGATATTGTTGTCACATTAAGCATGTATGCTTATATTATATAAACAGTGACTAATTTTTTTACTAGTTGGTTTCTTATTCTTGTTTGTGTACCAAAGCTACACTCAGTATTCTCATATCATGTTGTATAGTCATTAAAAGCATATAGAAAGAAGGGATACTAAGTCTATTTGGTTTAGATCAAGATTTGTTGGTTATGTAAGGAGGAGTAAGTAAAAGGGTTTTTTGCAAGTCGAATCTAAGATATGTTTAATGGCAATTTATCTCTACGTGATATAAAAAATAGGTAATTTATCTTCGTATGAAATGAAATAATGAGCAGTTTATCTCATTGCTAGTGGAGATGTTGCACAAACATTCTATAATGCGACTGACACTTCATTTTCATGCAAAAAATGACCAGTTTAACCTTAACCTTCAGAATATTTTCACCTCACTTTACCCCCATGATATGAATAAGTGGGCTATTTAACTCACTTCGATATTCTATAATGAGCTTTACCCCTTGTAAAAATGTGAAAATTAATGTGCTTAACACAGGGAGTCCTATTCACGGCGATCTGGTTGAATTGGGAGAAGTTGTCGGTATTATTACGGGCCAATCGATTGGAGAACCGATTATTCAATTAACATTAAGATATTTTGTTCTTTTATTTATGTTAGTGAGTTAATTATCAGCCTATTTAAAATAACATTGGGAGTTAATTTGCTATTCTCTAGTAAATAAATTGACTATTAACAAAGAAACAGGAATCCCATCCCAAATTAGGAAAATACATACTACTAGATGATATATATGATACATCCATAGGTTTAATTCATATAAGAAATCATACCTAGTGTCCAGATGAAATAGTGAAAACAGCACGTCTCCGAGTAGTTATAAATTGGAAGCGGCGGAAACAGAGAAGGCGCCGGAAGCAGCAGAGAGCTAAATTGTGAAGGGGAGCTAATATAATTTGGACGAAAACCAGACTATTAATTTTGTTTTAATTCCGGTATTAAAGTTTAAGAAAAACTTTTCTCTACAAGGTTGGTGACAAAAGGGTTTTTTTTTCCTCTTAGATTCCATTTTTTTAAGACAGATGAAGAAAATTGTTTCACTAATAAGGTATAATTTTGGGTAAAAATGGAATTTTTGGTCCTTTTTACAAAGTACCGACTACGATATTTATTTTTATGCCATGCATGTTTGCTCCAACTACAAATTTTGGACATTTACCAGCGATTTTGGATAATATATTTTCGGGCATGAAGAATGTGTCTACTATGTTTTCTATAACTGCAATTTAGGACATTTACATGCAATTTTGGTACATTTTTCACTTGTGAGATTTATCGCGTGATTTGAACTTGTAAATTTGGAGTTAGAATATGAAATTTTTAATTTTTTAGTTCACTTGAAAAATGATATTTCAGGCTAAAATTAAAAAAATATCGGTCAGATTAGATATAAATTGATGATTTTCGGTCAAATTTTATATAAATTGATTATTCAAGCTATAAGGTCTGAAATCGATGATGATGATACAATAAATGACATATATTATCGAGATACCACAATAAAAGACCAATTTTAAAACACAGTCAATCTAGAGGTCCTAAAATAAAATTTTGCAATGGAATCTTGTTAAGCCTTGATGGTTAAGATGTCTTGTTTCATTCTATCATTCTAGAGGTTCAATGTTCAAATCCCTCCCTCTACAATTTTTCAAAGTAGTTTTAACGTTAAGAAAAGGCAATAAATAAAAAAAGGATTACACCGAACCCTGGCAGACCCGGTTCATTGGATCGCCTGTTCGCCTCGGTACAGCCACGGTCCCATTTGAACCGGTTCGATTAGTCGATCCGATCCAATTTTCATAACATTGATGTAGGGATAGATTTTACAAAATATAATTGTGTCGAAGCATTAGATTCGTTCCCCTTTATTATTGAACGTATGAACTAAATATAATAAAATCGATAATTTTATATTTGAACAAAAGCTAAATGATCTATATGGATTAGTATTAGCACGGTTTTGCTTGGTCATAGTTCTGAAAAATTTGTGAGATTGGTTTTATAAATTACGATTTAAACTAAGTTTAAATGTGGAGGTTCATGAATCAATGACTTCATAGATAAATTACTGAAGAATTGATGTTAACCCAATTGATTTCTTTAACAGCCTCTCTATATTGACTGGAAAATTTGATATCAAAATATCTACCAAGTGGGGATAAATAAATAATAGTTGCCCTTTTTAAACTTATTGTTTTACCTAATAAATAAATTAATAAATAAGGTGTCATTCTTAACAAAAAAAATAAAGAAACTCTACACACAAATACAGAGAAACTAACTTTTGAACTCAATCTAAAGTCCTACACAAAAGAAAGTACTTGGGACTATTGTTTACACAACATATGATTATGGAATTCTTGCCCATGATTAAACCCATATTATTACTCTCAACATTTCTTGCAGTTGTAGCAATATTTGTAATCAAGAACTTTTTTTCAACAAAGAAGGAGAAGAAAAAGTACCATCCAATTGGGGGCACCATATTTCATCTTATGCTCAAGTTCAACCATATTTATGACTACTTGACTGATCTCACCCACAAGAACTTGAGCTTCAGAATCCTTTATCTTGGCAAGAGTGAGATTTTCACTTCAGATCCTGCAAATATTGAGTATTTCCTCAAAACCAATTTTGCAAACTATGGCAAGGTACGTTCTCCGACCACTTTGTTACTTACAAATATCTAGTTATTCGACTGATTTAATGGATCGTTATTATTAATCTAATATCATAAAAGGCTATAAAATGAGCACCAAATGAAGCTTATCTTCATGCAGGGTTCATATCACCATGACATTTTGGAAGATCTTCTAGGAGATGGGATCTTCACAGTCGACGGCGAAAAATGGCGGCAACAACGAAAAATTTCTAGTCATGAATTCTCAACTAGAAACCTAAGGGAATTTAGCAGTGGTGTATTCAAAACCAATGCAGCTAAACTTGCCGAGATAGTTTCTGCAGCTGCAACCTCAAATCAGACAATAGAAATTCAAGTAAAGTTGTTACCTTTCATTGATATACTCCAAAATTTGGAAATCAGAAGAAAATAACAATACTTTCCCAATTCCAATTTGCAGGACTTGTTCATGAAATCTGCAATGGACTCGGTTTTTAAGGTTGTACTTGGTGTTGATCTAGACAGCTTGAGTGGAACAAATGAAGGTGCTCAATTTTCCAATGCTTTTGATGAAGCAAGTGAAATGACATCTTACCGCTATGTAGATATATCATGGCCAGTAAAGAAGTTTCTTAACATTGGATCCGAGGCCAAATTGAAGAAGAGTATGTATGTAGTCGATGACTTCGTTTGCATGGTTATTGAAAGCAAGATCGAACAAATGAGGAAACCAAACGACAATCTCCCGGTAAGTATAACCAAATAACAACAAAATTGTGTTTTTAGTAGAGACATGACTGGATCCTTAACACTATTGGTCCCGTGCTTTATATAGTTGCACTTCTGGTACCAAATTTCTAATTAAATTTTTGCAATTTTGTTCCCTCACTTTACAAAATTGTACTTTTTGTCTCAATTTTAAAAAAAAAATGGAATTTTTCGTCCCAGTCTGGCACTTTTGGTCCCAAAGGATTGTGTTAGTCTTACACTTTTTGTCCCAAACTAGATAGGAAGAAGGTGATAGGACCAAAAGTGCAAATCATTTTACAAAAAGCGGTTCAAAAGTGCAATTTTGTAAAGTAGGGGACCAGAAGTGCCGAGTGTTCTGTCCCGTGGGACTAATATAAGATTCCCCCACCAAATACCTTTTGTTTTTGTATAGTATGATAATACTAGTAAAGGGTGTGTGCAATATAGGTGACTAAAGGAGATATCCTTTCAAGATTTCTTCAAATTGATGAAACAAATCCAAAGTACTTAAAGGATATAATACTAAGTTTTATAATTGCTGGAAAAGACACAACAGCTAGTACTCTTTCCTGGTTTTTCTACATGATGTGCAAATACCCTTCAATACAAGAAAAGATCGTAAAAGAAGTTAGAGAAGCCACAAAGATTAACAAACTTTCAAGTATCGAAGAGATAGCACAGAGTATTTCTGAAGAAGCACTAGACAAAATGCAGTTCCTCCATGCAGCTATAAGTGAAACTCTTCGATTATATCCTGCAATTCCCACGGTAAATACTCTACAAGTCTATGTAGCAACTACATGGGAAAATTTCAAAAATGGTCATATTTGGCCAAAAAGTCCTTTTAAGATTCGGGCTGACAATTAATCCTGTAACTAAATTATATGTTGCGTATCAGGATGGAAAGATGTGTTTTTCAGATGATACATTGCCGGATGGATTTAGTGTAACGAAAGGGAATTTGATATGTTATGCTCCTTATGCTATGGGAAGGATTAAATCTTTATGGGGTGAAGATGCAGAGGAGTTTAAGCCAAATAGATGGCTTGATGAAAATGGAAAATTCCAACAAGAAAGCTCATTTAAATTCACAGCTTTTCAAGTAAGATTTTTTTTTTCTTTTTTTTTTATCAAAATCTTTAATTTTGAATTTAATTTTTCTACATAGACTTAGATACCTTAAAATAGAAAACATGATAATTAATATGTGTAGGCAGGGCCAAGAATATGCTTGGGAAAAGAATTTGCATACAGACAGATGAAAGTATTTGCATCAGTGTTGCTGAGTGCATTCTCATTTAAAATGGCTGATGAAAACAAAGCCGTGAATTACCGAACAATGCTAACACTGCAGATCGATGGCGGCCTCTATCTTCTAGCTAACCGCAGGCATTAGTTTTTTTTTTTTTTTTGTTGTGTGTGTGTGTGTGTTGAGTATTGCTACCTTGTAAGAAAATATATATTTTAAGTTTTTGTGTGTTTTTACAAAAATGTTACACAATAAGAAGTTTTTATGTTCCATGTTTGAATGGAGAATGAAAATATATATATTTGTTGGTCTCAAGTGGTCAGATAAGGTCTAGAGGGGGGGTGAATGGACCTCTAAACTTTTTGTGAAATTTTAACTTTAAAACTTTTACTTAACTGTTGAATAGACTAAGCTGATATAGAATAGTAAGTTTACAAATCTGATCGCGAACAAATCTTTGAACAGCTTTGTCGACTACTAATCTGATAGTTACTTAGCTGATTTAGTTAAAATCAGCTTTAATACTAGAGTACTTGCAGTGGATTTTCAAAGTGTTTTTCACAAGTAAACTTAGTAGTTTGAAAATTTTATCCCCAGTTTTGTAAACTCCTTTAAACTCTTTTCAAACAGCTTTGAATGTGTTTAATGCAATCTGAAAATATGCAAGTTGAAAGCAAATGTAAAAACACAAGTAATTTTTATAGTGGTTATATGGATTTAAATATCCTTTAGTCCACTCTTCCAAGTCACAAAGATCTTGGGTTATACTAAGAACACAAAGTAATTAGTACACTCCATTTACGCCAAAACAACAAATGAATCTGGCCGTAAGCTCACAATATGAAATCACTAAGAAAACCTATCCTCCGAAGGTAGATCACTCACAAAGATGGATCTACACTTCTCACAACACTCAAACAATTTTTCACTCAGAAAATGTGTTTGTCTTTTATCTTCAACTTCGGCTTCAGTCAACAAATGACAGAGCTGATGAGTGAGCTGTTCTTGAGACTTAAGAGATTTTGCTTCGGATTTCTTCTCAGATATTGTGTTGTTATTCTTCTCTTTGTCTCTTCAGCTATTTATACTCGTAGGTTTGAAAAATGTCCGTTGAAGTGAGACAGAATTCAAAATCCTCGGGTACCGGTCCTTAATTTCCGCGAACGGCTCTCTGCACAGTGTCCGTACTGTTAACAGTACTTTTCTGCAGGCAGCATTAAATGCACCAAGCTGATAGGAAGTCTTTCTTCAATCATTTGTCTTTAATAACCTTGTACTTCAGCATTTATTACTTCCAGGGGCATTTATTACCGTTGGGAAGACTTCTTGATCTTTTCCACTTGGCTGACGAAAGTGCAAGTCTAATGACGAACAAAGCTGATCCCAAATTTGAACAAATTTGATTTGAGTCGGCTGATCTTCACCAGTCTGATTTCTTTCCTTCAGCAAATCAGTAGTCTTTTGGACCTTGAATTTTGACCCGTCTGATGTCTTCTTACTTGGTCAAAATTCTTCTAAGGGATATCAGCTAAGTTAACTTTTACTTAGCAGATTTGAAGTTTTGGAAATAATCAAAACCTCCATTTACTAATTGTCTTCAGTGCTTTTCATCTTCATCCTTATCCAACAATTTCCCCCTTTTTTATGATGATAAAACTTTAGCTAAGTGTTTGCTATAAATTTTGCATCGGACAATACATGGCATCAAGGAACTGTTTGCGTATAAATTTAGCATCGAGGAATGCCTCGACGACATCGAGCAACCATTGGCATCAAGAAGTGCCAAAATATTGTTTGCGATAAAACCGACATCAAGGGGTGCTTGTCATCGAGGGGTTGATATCGAGGGATGTTTGGCATCGAGGAGTTGCAGAACACTGTTTTTGTAAACCGGTCAGCAGACACCTCGACGAGCCAATAGCTCGATGTAAAATGCCTCGATATTATATAAAATGAATGCGAGCGTGCCAATGTTTGTGCGTGCAAACATAACGATTTGAAAATAGACATGTTGATATCGATAAATTAACAATGTAAATGTCCTGACAAAGACATGTTGATATCAAAATAAGTTGTCCTGATAAGGCTGACTTCTAAACGATTGTGACAGAGTAGGCAAACACTACCCCTAGTTCTTTTCTATGCCTGCCTGGCCGCAGGACTTAAACAATTTATGAAAATCTCTCTTTAAGTGCCAAAAACTTATGACCAATCGATGGCCTGCTTAACATATCAGCGGATTTGAAAATCAACAAATGCCTTGACAATCAATCAATTTAAATAAACACCTTGACAAAAACATGATCTTGACAAGAAACAGCATATCAATGGAAATCAATTGACGTAAAGTATATTTATGTAAAAGAGTCAAGACGTACGAGCCAAACGACTTCCATTAATAACAAAAGAATATTGGCAAGTTCCCCGATGTACAAACATTACAAAAATATACAAAACGATGAGTCTCCTGTTTCGGCATAATCTGCCAGATGAGTTGATAAATCTTTTAAGTTCTGAAAATTGACTCCTTGATCGGCAGGTAAACCCGCCGATGAGCTGATAATGCATGATAAACGACTTGTTGACAGAAAGTAACATTGACGACGGGAGACCCACCGTCAATGGTTCGCCCAACCTTGATGGATGGCCATCAATCGGGCTCCTGATCAGCGGGTGGCCACTGACCAAGGCATCGACAGAGCAGATGGCTACTCAGCCGATAGTCGTCAAGCAGATGGCTACTTGACGACGAGCTCATCAAGCAGATGGCTACTCGATGAGTTTGTCATATAAATACGTGGGCACTTACATGACGGTTACCAGCGTGCTACTTGGTTGATACGAGTGGTTTCGCTCGAGTCAGTGTCAGCTGACGGCGGAAGAGAGCGGCGGCGGCGGCGGCGGCAAGACTTCAGGCTGTCAGGGATCACTGGTGGCTGAGGTGACAGACTGATAACTTGACAGAAAACAGCTGTTAACTGCCTGCTATCAAGGGGTTTCGCTCGAGACAGCGTCTGGACAGCGGAAGCAGCGGCGGCGGCGGCTTAGTATCGGCGGCGGCGGCGGCTTAACGTCTGCGGCGACGGCGGCGGCGGCTTATTTTTAGCGGCGGCGGCGGCGGCGGATTCTGGGCAGCGGCGGCGGCAAGACTTCAGGCTGTCGAGGGTTGCTGGTGGCTGAGGAGTGACGGTTGATATCAGGGGTTCTACAGGGTGTTTGCTGAAAAAGAAGCAGCGGAGCGCTGGACTTCCGGAGAGGCGTTGAGCCGATCAGTGTTAGACTGAGATTTGTTGATTGAGTTTTGTGTGTGTTCCCTGCGCGAATGGCAGTCTCGAGGTATTTATAGTGGCTGATCGATGGGCTGATGGCTGGAAAAAACTGCTCCCTTGATAGCCACTATCCCACTACTTCCACTATTTTCAGATTTCCCCACTATCTCCATTTTCTCCACTAATGGTGGTTACTTCTTCCCTCTTCTTTAATTTTCAGATTTGGCCTTGTGAGGAAGAAAACGTGTGCTGCAATTACTTGGTGTAACCAATTTGAGATATACAAGGAAGTAGTTATTCTCAATCTCTACATCACGTGGACTTTCATTTGTGATTATCTCTTAGTTATGATTAATTAAACTAATTAATCACGTGGCCTTATCTCTTTAATCTATTCAAGATATGGTTGAGCCAACATTAACAGCCAATTGGGTCTGCATATTTGGGCCATTAATTAATTAACTTGGCCCGTTAATTAATCAACCCATTAATGAAGCCGAAATAATAATATCTCCTAATGGGCCATTTCTTAGTTCACTAATTGTAATTAATTATCCAATTAGTTACTTGGTTTATTGGCCTTAATTATTATATGGGTCGGCCCAATTAATTAATTAATTGACTTAATTAATTAATTTAACTAACTTATCGTGGCCAAAATTAATTAATTATAAAACTTTGGGCCGTATCTAAAATTGGGCTCGTGACCCGTTTAATTTCGGTCGGATTGATTTCCGGATCAAAGTGGGTCCGATCCTGATCCAATTCACTTGGCTCGGTTCGGCCCATTGCCATTCTTGGTGATCATAGAGCCGTCATTCCTCGATTAATCGAGGGTGATTTTTTGGGTACAAACAATGCCCCCCGTAAGTCGTATTCGATGTAATTAATTTAAAAATTAATTTTATCGAATTAGACTTAGATGAAAGTTTTTCACTCTCTTTTAAAGATGAGAAATTGGGACAATGCTTCATTTAATAACTAACTATCGGCTTTATGAAACCAGAACTATCAGGAGATAATAGACCATATTACAATGGCCTTGATGATGGCGGATCTCTTGATATCAAGACATCTCTTG
Source organism: Penstemon barbatus (assembly GCA_003313485.2). NCBI lineage: Eukaryota > Viridiplantae > Streptophyta > Magnoliopsida > Lamiales > Plantaginaceae > Penstemon > Penstemon barbatus. The sequence goes on from CM064880.1 coordinate 15,339,402, forward strand.
ATATCAGGACATCTATTGATACTAGCGCGTCGATATCAGTTGGCCTCTCGATATTGAATAGTAATATATCGGGAACTTAGCAGTCAGCCAAAATTTCGGCAGTTAACCGAATTCACTTCTTCAAGTGACTGGTTTGATGAACAAGGCCTTATTTTATTTTCAACTCTCGTTGATGCAATGGCCTGATGGCCATAGACTGGTTTTCATTTCCTTAGTAGAATTTCTTTTGGCTTGGTTTATCTTGCATTTTTCAAACCGAAACCAAATATAACCAAGTCCAACAATCAAAGCCATTAATTTCACAACTCAACAAACAATTTTGCAAGGCAAAACACAACTTTCTTGTCAACAAGGCTTAATTAAAAATCGAATCAACCCAACAGACTTAAGCGAAATTCCTTGATGTAAAAACTTGAAAATCGGGGAAACGAAAATTTAAATTAAAACGAAAATACTTGGAATTTTTTTTTTTTTTTTTTGAAAATAAATATATCTACTAGTATTAATTTTAAAAACTTAGTCTAACAAAACAGAAAGGAAAATAAAAACAAGACTGAAAATAAACTTAACTTATACTTACAGAGGTATCGGCGCATTGAAGTACTCTTGACGCCGTTCGATTTCCAGCTCCAAAGCCCGCTGATGTTCCAGACACATCGATTCCCAAAGGGTGGGTCTAAACTTTTTCAGATATCTGCCATTAATGGGGTCTCGACAGAGATTCCCATCTGGCTTTTTCAAGATGTAGCCACCCCCTCGAGTTATCGAGAAGATTTCATATGGTTCTTGCCATGTCGCGCTCCATTTACCATATTTTTTCTCGCGCTGATGGAGTGGCAGGACAGTCCTCCAGACCATGTCCCCGACGTCAAAGTGTTTCCTGCGTATCTTTTTATCGTAGCATCGGGCAACTAGCCTTTTTTGTGCCTCGATCTTGTCTAACGCGGCAACCCTGATCTCGTCGAGCTCATCGAGCTGCTGGAACATACTTTCAGTATACTCTTCGGGCGTCAGCTCGTTTTGCTGCATCACCCGCAGAGATCGGACGTTGATCTCCATCGGTAGAACGGCTTCCTGTCCGTACGTTAGCTTATACGGGGTGGTGCCTGTACTTGTCCGTTTGCTCGTCCGATAAGCCCATAATGCCTCTGACAACATCAAGTGCCAAGCTCTTGGGTTCTCTCGATCATTTTCGAGATAATGTCCTTGAGGACTCGATTCGAAGCTTCGCTTGGCCATTCCCTTGTGCATAGTACGGTGTTGAATGGACCAATTCAAAACCCATTGATCTGGCAAACTCCTTGATTTCTTGACCGACGAACATCAGTCCCCTGTCAGTGACAATGGTCTGTGGCAGACCAAACCTGTGAATGATTAAGTCCTTGATGAACTTCATCACCTCGGCCTGATTGGCCTGTTTGAGCGGTTTGGCCTCTACCCACTTAGTAAAATAATCCGTGGCCACAATAATGTATCGATGGTGTTTGGAAGACGAGGGATGGATCTCCCCGATGATATCGATGGCCCAGCATCTGAAGGGCCATGGCTTGATTATCATGTTCATTTCCTCGACGGGCATCCTTTGGACTACCCCGAAGCGTTGGCACTTCTCACAACCCTTGCCAATTGAATACAGTCTCCCACCATCTTTGGCCAGTAATAGCCATATCGGCGCAGCAGCCATGCTAACTTGTGACCATTCTGATGGGCCCCACAAATTCCCTCATGAGCCTCCATCATAATCTCATGGCCTCTTGCTGATCGACGCATAACAGGAGCACGCCGTCGTGGCTTTTTCTGAACAGTTGATCACCTATCAAGACATAATTGACTGCCCTGAGCCTCGTTTGTCGAGATGCTCGGTCCGACGGATCAGCCAGATATTTTCTGATCGGCTCTCTCCAGTCATCAGGGTCCTGAAACACACTCAAAACAGTCAGGACGTTGTCTCGATACATAAATGAAGGACAGTGTCGTCTCCTGACGACGTAGAGGGATTCCTCGATGTCATCAGGGAGGTCAACACCAGTCGCTAGTTGGGCCAAACTGTTGGCCTCGCTGTTATTTCCCCTCGTTACATGGTAACATGTAACATCGACAAACTCCGACAACAAGGACATCGCAGTTAAATAATATTTGTCAAGTGTTGGGTTTCGGCATTTGTAAGTACCTTGTATTTGCCTGATAACCAACTGCGAGTCCCCGACGACAATGACAGACTTACTGTCGAGCTCTCTAAGCATTTCCAATCTAATGATCAAGGCTTCGTATTCGGCCTGATTGTTAGTACATTCAAAATCAAATTGAATTGATAGCTTAGTCTTTATATTTGACGGAGAAATCAAGACTATACCTGCTCCAGACAGCTTGTCGGTTCTAGACCCATCGAAGGCCAGTGTCCATGGCCTGATCTCTACTGTCATCGAGTCCAGTTCCTTGAGAACGGCTTGATCGATATCGAGACATGGATGGTCAACCAGAAAATCAGCCAATACTTGGCCTTTGACTGCTTTTTGCGGTACGTACTGTAATTGATACTCCATCAGTTGGATGGCCCATCGACCGATCCTTCCCCTCATTACAGGCTTAGCTATCATGTACTTTATCACATCAATACCAGAAATAACTAATACTTTTACAGGCAACATATAATGACGTAATTTCTTGCAAGAGAAAAACAAAGCAAGGCATACCTTTTCTATCGGGGAGTACCTCTGTTCTGTTTCTGTCAAGTGCCTGCTCAAGTAGTAGATTGCTCGCTCAAACCCATCATCGTCGTCTTGTGCCAGAAATCCGCCGACGGTGTCATCCGTGGCAGATATATATAATTTCAAGGGTTTCCCCTTGACAGGCGGCATCATTACAGGCGGCGTTGTCAGCTTATCCTTGATTTCCTGAAACGCCTGCTCGTGCTCAGTTTGCCAGCAAAACTCTTCTTTGTCCTTCAATTTCAACAAAGGCGAGAAGACCTTCGTTTTTCCAGCCAAGTTAGAAATGAACCTCCGTAAAAAGTTAACCTTGCCAAGGAATTGTTGTAATTCCTTCTTCGTCGACGGAGGTCTGGCCGTCAAGATAGCTTTGGACTTGTTTTTGTCAATCTCAATCCCCTTGCGATGCACTAAAAAGCCAAGAAAATTGGCTGACGCAACTGCAAACACACATTTCAAGGGGTTAAGCTTTAACTTGTGTTTCCTCATTTTGGCAAATGACTTCGCCAGATGTGTTAGATGTTCGTCGTAACTAGCCGATTTAATAATGATATCATCGATGTAAATTTTAACAAAGTCATCGATGTACTCACTGAAGATGCAGTTCATGGCTCGTTGATAAGTTGCTCCGGCGTTTTTGAGTCCGAATGGCATCACTTTCCATTGGAAGGTGCCTATTCCGCCGGGACATTGAAAGGCCAGTTTTGGCACATCGTCAACAGCCACAAAAATCTGATTGTAACCTGCACTTCCGTCGACGGCTGTCAGGAACATATTGCCAGCGGCAGCATCGATTAACATGTCCGCCATTGGCATCGGGTATTCGTCTTTGGGAGATGCAAGATTTAGGTCTCTGAAATCGATGCATATCCTGATTTTCCCGTTCTTCTTCATCACGGGAACAACATTTGCTACCCACTCCGGATATCGGGCCACCTCGATAAAACTGGCCTTTAACAGCTTCTCGATCTCCTCCCTGATCAGTCTGCAGACCTCGACAGACATCCTTCGCAGGGGCTGTTTACGGGGTAGGTACCCTTCAAGTATCGGAATACGATGTTCTACCAACTCCCTGCTTAACCCAGGCATCTCGTCGTAATTCCAGGCAAAACAGTCCTTGTACTCCGTCAATACTTGGATCAATCGATCCTTCTGGCCATCATCAAGCAATGCGCTGATGTAAGTTGGCCTATGATCATCTTCGCTGCCTAACTCAACCTCGATAACAGGATCCTGTACTTGGATCTTGATGTCGTCAAGCTTGGCTGGCGCCGTTGCTAACTCCTCTAATTGAATTTCATCGCCGACCGACGGTGGCGTTTCTTCTTCGAAGATGAGATCACCTGTATAGCATTCGGCCACATAGGCCCGAAACCTCCTGATTAAATCGGCACATGCTTCCTGCTGCGGCCCGATAACAACAATCTCATCAATTTCCAGTCTGTCGGCCTTATAGGCCGATGGTCTTTCGTCATCAGGACAGTTCATTGATCCTGACAGTGTTCTTCTTGCGGCCCTAATTCCTTGACGTTGCAGGGCCGAGTTAGCTCCTTGGCTAAACAAGCCATTTCCAGTTTTGTCAACTTCTTGCTCGAAGTGACTTCCTTCGGTCGTCCGTATTTGTCCTGTCCGATAAATCGATAAGGCCCTACATCATCTCGATAATACGCTGCCTCGACAGCGTTGATCTTGGCAGTGAATGGCCTGTTGTCGGCCATGATGATTTCAGGTTCGGGGGCGTCTCCCCAAATTAATAAGCATTGATGCAGGGAGGACGGTACACAAAGGGCTGAGTGTATCCAGTCCCTCCCCAGCAAGGCGTTGTAAGAAGTGGCAGCATCAACCACAAAGAAAGCGATTTTCAAGCTGGTTTTTCCAATCTTTACCTCGACGGGTAAGATTCCTAACGTATGAGCCTTTCCTCCTGTAAAGTTGCTGACGATCACTTTCGTCTCCATCAGGTCCTCGCTGACTTTACCCAGCTTGTACATCGTCGATGCAGGCATTACGCTGACGGCTGCCCCATTGTCGACTAGCATTCTGTCGATGGGTTTTCCGTCGATATGCCCTGATATGTATAATGGCCTGATGTGTCTGGCCATAAAAGACGGTGGCTTCTGGAATATAGTCTCGATCCTCTGATTCCAATCGGTCTCTTTCTCGTCGTCGACCGATAACAGCTCTAAGTCCTCTGCCATTTGTACTACTGGCATACCCTCATCCCAAAAGCCATCAGTGGAGTACTCCAGTTCCTCGTTGACGAATTCAACAAGCTCAGAGTCAACGGCGTTGCACTCCATCGTCGTCGAGCCGTCTGTCGGCTGACTGGTGGCAGCGCCTTCCACTGTTTTTGTTTCTGTTTTCTTGTCGATCGCTTGCTTATCGACCAACTGTTTCTCGATTCCTTGCTGCTCAGTAGGTCGATCGACCTGTTTCTCGATTTCCTGGCCAGATTTGGCCTCGACGGTCTGACCAGGTTTGGTCTCATTTTCCTTACTGCCTTTGTCATCGTCAAAAATCTCGGCAAACTTTGCCTTGAGATCATTTCCATCATCGTCATCAGACATCAAGTCATCTTCCGCCATTATCTTTTCTATATCGATTGTACCAAATTGGGCTTTCCCCGGAGTCCACTTGGAAGTGTCGATTTGCATCGAGGTCTTGGCCTCGAAATTGATCCCTTGGCCAGATTTGGCCTCTATCGCTTCCTGTTTCTGTTTCTGTTCCACTGACGGTGGTTTCTTTATTGACTCTTTCATCGGGGCTTTCCCCTTAGCAATTTCCAGTTCTTTCTGTTGGCGTAAGAAACGCCTATATTGAGTTCGGGTCATCTGGTCAACCCTTCGATCGCCAGGGAACTTCGGGTGTCTGACGGATACCCATCGGTCCACCTGTGTATCGGCAGGGGTGTGGACAGTTCGCGGCCTTGATGAGCCTGGCGGAGTAGTTTTTGGTGACGGACCATGGGTCCTGTCTCTACGGCTGGCGGTCGATCTGACCTGCCTGACTGGTGTCTTGTCAGGAGATCTCTCCCTGATTCTACTGTTTCGGCTGGTACCTTCCTGATGCTGTCGAGGCATCCTGGTTTTAGCCTGTTCCCGGCGTTGTTCCGCCGTTGGTGTTGCATGTTCAGTGTTTTTCAACGGAGCTGGGGCCTGATATGACCCCGTGGGTCGAGGTGGTGGTGGTGGTGGTATAACCTGCGGCTGTGGGGCTGTCTGAGGCGTTGCCTGCGGTTGCGGCATCGTCTGATAAGGATACCCTGTTGGCACTGTGTTTAACCAAGGCATATATGGGCGGTATAATGCTGGATTGAGGAACAATGGAATGGTTGCCAACTCAGTTTGGCATCTTGCGCATAGACCCATCTCCCTGATCGTTGGTGAGCGTTCTGGCTCCTCGTCGACGTACAAATGTTCCCCGGTTGCTGGATCCGTGACCATCAGCACATTAATCCCCACTTCATTTTGTTGGAAAGGATTGGTGTCAACCGTCATCGGTTTCGTGATCTTCCAATCCGGAGCAAACCTTAGGATGCCCTTGTCAAGGTGGTCCTGCACCATCCACCTGAACACTAGACACTCGTTCGTCGTGTGAGTCCAAACATCATGATATTTACAATACGTTTTACCTGCTATCTTCATTGATGATGGAATCACGTGATCTCCTTTGAGCCTCAGGATCTTGTCGGCCAACAGCTGATCGAATATGGCCTCTGTCTTTGAGACATCAAAGGAGTAGCGTCTCTCTCTGTCAGTCTTATACTCAGCATCTCGTCGTACCAAGTTATTTGGAACCTTTATGGTAGGCTGAGGTTCCTTAGGCTTGGCGAGAGCCGGACAGACAGTGTTCTTTGGGCAGACGACCTCTGCCAGTCCGATCTCGATACCCTGTTGCTCAATCGGTCTGCTGACCTGATTGATCTGCTCCTCGTTGGACTCGGCCATGCCCACTTGATAGTAATTCCCTCTGGGCTGCCGACTGTTTTCATCCCTTAGTACTCTCTCGTAACGGACCGCGTGATCGGTCAACTCAAAAAGGTCTTCGTTGTATTGCGCCATCATAATCTTTCTCAACTCGAAATGCATGCCATGGATGGCAATTTTGATGCATTCCTTTTCTGGCAGCGGGATGGCGCAGAACCCTCTGGCCCTGATGAATTTCTTCATGTATTCTTCGACAGTCTGTCCTGTCAGCTGCCTCATATTCGACAGCTCGATGACAGACACCTCGAGTGGGGCCTGATAGTGGTTCATCACGAATATTTTTTCCATAGATGGCCAGTCGGGGACCGATCCAGGCTTCAAATTGGCGTACCAGTGGAACGCCATTCCCGTCAGGGAGTTAGGGAACAGTTTCAATTTCAGATCGTTAGTCATGTTGCCACATTCCAAAGAAAATCGAGCAAGATGCTCCATGGCAGACTGTGATCCCTCGCCAAAAAACAGAGTAAAATTCGGCGGCCTGTAGTTTAATGGGAACGGGATCTGATCGATATATTCCGGGTGAGGCTTATTATACCTCGCTGCCCTGTTTCCCTGTCTCCTGACGAACATTTCTTCGGCCTGATTCACCGTCAAGAGGTCCTCTGGACCCTCTGCAGCTCGATGAACAGTCCTGTCATAGGCCAATGAGTTGGCCTGATGTCCTTCTTGGCCGTATCCGACGGCCTCCGATCAGTCCTCCTCGGACCTGCCCCCCGAGTCTGGGCGATTCCTTGTTTTAGAGGTACTTCCTCTCTTATCCGGGACATTAGATTGTCCATTGCCTTGCTTGAAAGGCGTCTCGTCTCTCGATGAGCTTCCCCCGATATGGATTGTAGGGCCTTTGCCCTTGTCAACAGCAGTTCTCTGCGGCCCAGTCCAGGCCTGCGCTTGTATGCCGTTGTCGAGAGCATTGATGCTCTCTGCGAGTGATGTCATCTTGGCTTCCAAGTGCATCAGGGAGTTATTTACAGTGTTGCTGGCTTCTGTGTTGGCCTGACTAGCAGCAGTGGCCGAGCTTAGCATGTTTTCAAACTTGCTGACAACGTTAGACCATTCCTCCTGTTTGGTCTCAAGGTCCCTAGTGAAGTTACGGACCTCTGCAGTCAGCTCCTCGATTCTGTCGGTTCCTTCCATAGTTAGTGGAACCGTTGATAGATTTTCCAGAATATGTGTCAAGTTAGAACGTGTCCTCGTTAAGGTAGATCGAGTCTTTCGCGTTATCGGTGGTATCATTTGACAACAGCAAAAGATTAATCACTTAGTATCAACTGATTGATTGTTTGGCAAAGAGATTATCAATTGTCAGCTAGCCAAACTTGGCTGAAATCGTTTTTATGGCAAACTCAATTAAAACACAGAATCATTTTCATGCCCCCCGAGCCATAAAAATGTGTGGATGGCTGGGGTTTTGACAAAAATATTTTCAGGTCCCACTGGGCGTGCCAAAATATTGTTTGGCTGAAAATCTTTTTCGGCGGAAAGATTATGGTGATTTTTGTATGAGAGATTATCAAGTCCCACTGGGCGTGCCAAAATATTGTTTGCTATAAATTTTGCATCGGACAATACATGGCATCAAGGAACTGTTTGCGTATAAATTTAGCATCGAGGAATGCCTCGACGACATCGAGCAACCATTGGCATCAAGAAGTGCCAAAATATTGTTTGCGATAAAACCGACATCAAGGGGTGCTTGTCATCGAGGGGTTGATATCGAGGGATGTTTGGCATCGAGGAGTTGCAGAACACTGTTTTTGTAAACCGGTCAGCAGACACCTCGACGAGCCAATAGCTCGATGTAAAATGCCTCGATATGATATAAAATGAATGCGGGCGTGCCAATGTTTGTGCGTGCAAACATAACGATTTGAAAATAGACATGTTGATATCGATAAATTAACAATGTAAATGTCCTGACAAAGACATGTTGATATCAAAATAAATTGTCCTGATAAAGCTGACTTCTAAACGATTGTGACAGAGTTGGCAAACACTACCCCTAGTTCTTTTCTATGTCTGCCTGGCCGCAGGACTTAAACAATTTATGAAAATCTCTCTTTAAGTGCCAAAAACTTATGACCAATCGATGGCCTGCTTAACATATCAGCGGATTTGAAAATCAGCAAATGCCTTGACAATCAATCAATTTAAATAAACACCTTGACAAAAACATGATCTTGACAAGAAACAGCATATCAATGGAAATCAATTGACGTAAAGTATATTTATGTAAAAGAGTCAAGACGTACGAGCCAAGCGACTTCCATTAATAACAAAAGAATATTGGCAAGTTCCCCGATGTACAAACATTACAAAAATATAGAAAACGATGAGTCTCCTGTTTCGGCATAATCTGCCAGATGAGTTGATAAATCTTTTAAGTTCTGAAAATTGACTCCTTGATCGGCAGGTAAACCCGCCGATGAGCTGATAATGCATGATAAACGACTTGTTGACAGAAAGTAACATTGACGACGGGAGACCCACCGTCAATGGTTCGCCCAACCTTGATGGATGGCCATCAATCAGGCTCCTGATCAGCGGGTGGCCACTGAACAAGGCATCGACAGAGCAGATGGCTACTCAGCCGATAGCCGTCAAGCAGATGGCTACTTGACGACGAGCTCATCAAGCAGATGGCTACTCGATGAGTTTGTCATATAAATACGTGGGCACTTACATGACGGTTACCAGCGTGCTACTTGGTTGATACGAGTGGTTTCGCTCGAGTCAGTGTCAGCTGACGGCGAAAGAGAGCGGCGGCGGCGGCGGCGGCAAGACTTCAGGCTGTCAGGGATCACTGGTGGCTGAGGAGGGACATACTGATATCAACGAGTTGACAGACTGATAACTTGACAGAAAACAGCTGTTAACTGCCTGCTATCAAGGGGTTTCGCTCGAGACAGCGTCTGGACAGCGGAAGCAGCGGCGGCGGCGGCGGCTTATTTTTAGCGGCAGCGGCGGCGGACCTTGGGCGGCGGCGGCGGCGGATTTTGGGCAGCGGCGGCGGCAAGACTTCAGGCTGTCGAGGGTTGCTGGTGGCTGAGGAGTGACGGTTGATATCAGGGGTTCTACAGGGTGTTTGCTGAAAAAGAAGCAGCGGAGCGCTGGACTTCCGGAGAGGCGTTGAGCCGATCAGTGTTAGACTGAGATTTGTTGATTGAGTTGTGTGTGTGTTCCCTGCGCGAATGGCAGTCTCGAGGTATTTATAGTGGCTGATCGGTGGGCTGATGGCTGGAAAAAACTGCTCCCTTGATAGCCACTATCCCACTACTTCCACTATTTTCAGATTTCCCCACTATCTCCATTTTCTCCACTAATGGTGGTTACTTCTTCCCTCTTCTTTAATTTTCAGATTTGGCCTTGTGAGGAAGAAAACGTGTGCTGCAATTACTTGGTGTAACCAATTTGAGATATACAAGGAAGTAGTTATTCCCAATCTCTACATCACGTGAACTTTCATTTGTGATTATCTCTTAGTTATGATTAATTAAACTAATTAATCACGTGGCCTTATCTCTTTAATCTATTCAAGATATGGTTGAGCCAACATTAACAGCCAATTGGGTCTGCATATTTGGGCCATTAATTAATTAGCTTGGCCCGTTAATTAATCAACCCATTAATGAAGCCAAAATAATAATCTCTCCTAATGGGCCATTTCTTAGTTCACTAATTGTAATTAATTATCCAATTAATTACTTGGTTTATTGGCCTTAATTATTATATGGGTCGGCCCAATTAATTAATTAATTGACTTAATTAATTAATTTAACTAACTTATCGTGGCCAAAATTAATTAATTATAAAACATTGGGCCGTATCTAAAATTGGGCTCGTGACCCGTTTAATTTCGGTCGGATTGATTTCCGGATCAAAGTGGGTCCGATCCTGATCCAATTCACTTGGCTCGGTTCGGCCCATTGCCATTCTTGGCGATCATCGAGCCGTCATTCCTCGATTAATCGAGGGTGATTTTTTGGGTACAAACACTAAGTACCTGTTTTACCTATACTAAAGTTTTGATCCTCAAAATTTTCTGAGATAGAAAAAGTGTGTTGGAAACAGAACTTTTACTTTTTATTGATAATATGATAAAAGATTACAAGTTACAATTTCTGTTCAGATAAGATGACTGAAAAAGAAATAAAGGAAACTGATTACAAAAGATTTGCCTATACTAGTCATCAGCTTCTTCATCATCTCCTTCAAGCACTTCTTCATACTAATAAGAAGATTCTTCATCATCTTCATCAGCCTTCTCATCCAAAAACAGATTGGACTTAACAGCTTCCATTTTAGCTTTGATCTCTTCTTCTCTAGATATTTCGTCCATCTTCCTCTTGATCCTCTCTTCATTTTTGTACTTGGTATAGGGCTCTGATTTATCTCCATCAGAATCCTTGGATTCTTCAGCAGCTTCATCTTTGCCTTCTACTTTTTCAGTCTCTTCAGCAGCAGCTTCAGTCTTTTCAGGTTCAGTGGCAGCAGCTTCCTCAGGTTGAGTTGGCTCTTCCTTCTTCTCTTCCCCGTTTTTGTCATCATCAGAAGTGGTGACACTAGCAGGTCTGATAGGAGGGTTGAGTGCAACAGACTAAATCTTCATAGCAGCACATAAAGCCTTCAAATTCTGATTGACTACATCATGACTGGCAGTTAGATGATTGAGAGAGGTGCTGATGGTGTCATTTTGATCATTGAGGCAATCAATGTTGAGTTGCATAGTGGAAAGTTCTTCATGGATAACATCTCCAGCTTTGTTAAGTTCCTGCAACAGCCCAACATTAACAGCTTTCTCTTCTTCACTGATTTTGATGAAGGTTGCAGTGAGATCAACTATGTTGTTTTCAACTCTCTTCAAAGCAGTATGAAGATGGTTGACATCAGCCTTCACATCTTCAATGTTTCTATTCATTTCTACAACACTTTGAGTCATCTGCCTGGTATGATCCTCAGGCAGAGGAAAGTTGTCAATTGCATTCTTGATCGTCCTTGCAGTAAGTAGTTGCATGCTCTCAAGTTGTAATTTGTTGGATTCTGCCAATTCTTGCTACAACTTCTTCAACTGCGTGCTGTTCCTCTCTTCCATTTCCTTCATAGAATTTTCCATTAACAGCTGGAAGGCTTCCATCAGTGATGAATGCAAATCACTTGATGAAGCAGAATGAGCAGCAGCTTGATCTTCTTCACTCTCCTGGTGGACAGGAGCATCCTTCAAGTCAGTCTCCTGATCAGCTTTGGGCTCCTTAGCTTTCCACTCAAGTGCTAAGGGTTCTTCAGCAGCTATGGGCTGATCAGTAACGTCTTCAAAGTCTTACTTATGATTTTGCCATCATCAGTAAAGGTTGTTGTTTGACGGATTTGTCTTACAAACAGGCCACAGACTTGGAGTAGGGGCCTTTACCTTAGGCATCTCATAGTAATCTCTCACTTCTTTGCCAAATGTGATATGTTGAATGCTTGGCAGCGAGGGCAGCTCACTTGATGAACCCTGCTGATATCTTCACAATAACCTTAAATTTAAAGTATTATATCTACAAACTTTTTAGACGTATGATTTTCTCGTGCAAGAAAAATATATAAAGCAGAAAGAAGTTTTAAACAAAACACCACCTTTTGAAGAGCACAACTAATACAAGTGCATATATAGGTCCCAAGAACATACAAGATAAGCTAGTGGACCATTTCTGAAGTCACAATTGATATCTACTACTACTTCTCTATAATGATTGGAAAAATTGATATCAAAATGTCATAGTGTCTATCAAGTGTGGATAAATAAATAATAGTTGCCCTTTTTGACTTATTGTCTTACTTGATAAATTAGTAAATAAGGTGTCATTATTAAGAACAAATTAATCAAGAAACACTACACACAAATACAGAGAAACCAACTTTTGAACTTGAACAACTAAGTACTTGGGACTATTGTTTGTGCACTAACATATGATTATGGATTTGTTGCTATTATTACACTCAACTTTTGTTGCAGTTGTAGCAATATATATAATCAAGGTTGTTTTATCAACAAAGAAGGAGAAGAAAAAGTATCATCCAATTGGGGGCACCAAATTTCATCTTCTGCTTAATTTCAGCAACTTATATGACTACTTGACTGATCTCACTCACAAAAATTTGACCTTCAGAATCCTTTGTCTTGACAACAATGAGATTTTCACTTCAGATCCTGCAAATATTGAGTATTTCCTCAAAACCAATTTTGCAAACTATGGCAAGGTACGTTCTCCGGCCACTTTGTTACTTATTACAAATATCAAGACTTTTAGTGTAAGAATTATTCTCTTAACCAAACGAGGATCCAATCACGATCACGTAATAAGAACGAACAATCGATCTATCTCGACACTTTTGTCAAGATTGTTATATTGTGGTGTCTCTCTTGAAACATCTGGGCAATAATTTGACATAGTTTGGAAACTTTGAGATTAATCACATGAACTTTGTCTTAGTTAAAACATCTTCTACTCCAATTGGTCATCGTTGTAGTGGAAAAGATTAATTCCCACAACATGGCAAAGCCAATTTCAAATCATCGTCGAATATCAATGGGAAACAAAACAAAAATTATATAAATAAAGAATTTAAAACATCTAATATGTCTAATTTTTTTGACTTATTTTATGGATCGACATCAACAATCTAGTTACATAAAAGGCTATGTTTATGCATGGGTCATATCACCATGATGTTTTGGAAGGTCTTCTAGGAGATTTATCGCGTGATTTGAACTTGTTAATTTGTAGTCAGAATATGAAATTTTTAATTTTTTAGTTCACTCGAAAAATGATATTTTAGGCTATAATTAAAAAAAATCGATTAGATTGGACATAAATTGATGATTTTCGGTCAAATTTTACATAAATTGATGATTTCAAGCTATAAGGTCTGAAATCGATAATGATGACACAATAAATAACATATATTGTCGAGATACCACAATAAAAGACCAATTTTGAAACACAGTCACTCTAGAGGGTATAAAATAAAATTTTGCCGTCTTTATCCTTTGACTCCATTTTTTAAGTTGCAATGGAATCTTGTTAAATCTTGATGGTTATGATGTCTTATTTCCTTCTAGAGGTTAAGTGTTCAAATTCCTCCTTCTACAATTTTTTCAAAATATTTTTAACATTAAGAAAAATCAATAATAAAAAAAGGAAAAAACCAAACCGCTGGCAGACCCAGTTCACCACGGTACAGCAGCGGTCCCATTTGAACCGGTTCGATCAGTCGATCCGATCCAATTTTGAGATAGATTTTAGAAATATATAACCGTGTCAAAAGCATTAGACTCGTTCCACTTTATTTTTGAACGTTAGAACTAAATATTATACAATCGATAATTTTATATTTGAACAAAAGCTAAATGATCTATATGAATCAGAATTAGCACGGTTTTGCTTGGTCATAGATCTGAAAAGTTTGTGTGAGTGGTTCCAGTGTAAATTAGAGAAGAGTTGATGTTAAGTTGTTAACCCAATTGATTTCTATATTAATGACTGGAAAATTTGATATCAAAATATCTATCAAGTGGGGATAAACAAATAATAGTTGCCCTTTTTAACTTATTGTTTTACCTAATAAATAAATTAACAAATAAGGGGCCATTATTAACAAGAGTAAATCTCGTTTTTGGTCCTCCTTATGGATTGACTTTTATACTTTCATCCCTCTTGAAATTTTTTTAGCAGATTGATCCCTCTTACCAATGTAGTATGTTAGTCTCTTTTAAATACAAAATACATCACTTAAATTCAAAATATATTTTAAAGTGGACGAAAGTTATTTTGAATTTAAGTGATGTATTTTGTATTTAATAGGGACTAATGTGTTACACTACATTGTTAAGAGGGACGAATTTGTTATACAAATTTAAGAGGGAAGAATGTGTTATAATAGGGAAGAATGTGTTACACTACATTGATAAGATGGACCAATCTGCTATAAAAAAATTTATAGGGACGAAAATGAAAAATTTAACCCATAAGAAGGGCCAAAAATGCTATTCACTCTTCTTAACAAAAAATGAAGAAACACTACACATAAATACAGAGAAACTAACTTTTGAACTCAATCTAAATTCCTATACAAAACAAAGTACTTGGGACTATTGTTTACACAAAATATGATTATGGAACTCTTGCCCATGACAACATTTCTTGCAGTTGTAGCAATATTTGTGATCAAGAACTTTTTTTCAACAAAGAAGGAGAAGAAAAAGTACTATCCAATTGGGGGCACCATATTTCATCTTATGCTCAAGTTCAACCATATTTATGACTACTTGACTGATCTCACCCACAAAAACTTGACCTTCAGAATCCTTTGTCTTGGCAAGATTAAGATTTTCACTTCAGATCCTGCAAATATTGAGTATTTGCTCAAAACCAATTTTGCAAACTATGGCAAGGTACGTTCTCCGACCACTTTGTTACTTACAAATATCTAGTTATTCGACTGATTTAATGGATCCTTATTATTAATCTAATATCATAAAAGGCTATAAAATGAGCACCAAATGAAGCTTATCTTCATGCAGGGTTCATATCACCATGACATTTTGGAAGGTCTTCTAGGAGATGGGATCTTCACAGTCGACGGTGAAAAATGGCGGCAACAACGAAAAATTTCTAGTCATGAATTCTCAACTAGAAACCTAAGGGAATTTAGCAGTGGTGTATTCAAAACCAATGCAGCTAAACTTGCTGAGATAGTTTCTGCAGCTGCAACCTCAAATCAGACAATAGAAATTCAAGTAAAGTTGTTACCTTTCATTAATATACTCCAAAATTTGGAAATCGGAAGAAAATAACAATACTTTCCCAATTCCAATTTGCAGGATTTGTTCATGAAATCTGCAATGGACTCGGTTTTTAAGGTTGTACTTGGTGTTGATCTAGACAGCTTGAGTGGAACAAATGAAGGTGCTCAATTTTCCAATGCTTTTGATGAAGCAAGTGAAATGACATGTTACCGCTATGTAGATATGTCATGGCCTGTAAAGAAGTTTCTTAACATTGGATCCGAGGCCACATTGAAGAAGAGTATGAATGTAGTCGATGACTTCGTTTGCAAGGTTATTGAAAGCAAGATCAAACAAATGAGGAAACCAAACGACAATCTCCCGGTAAGTATAACCAAATAACAACAAAATTGTGTTTTTAGTAGAGACATGACTGGATCCTTAACATTATTGGTCCCGTGCTTTCGCACTTCTGGGCCCAAATTTCTACTTATCTTTTTGCACTTCCATCACTTTACAAAATTGTACTTTTTGTCTCAATTTCTAAAAAAAAAATTGGAATCTTTCGTCCCTGTTTGGCACTTTTGGTCCCAGAGGATATTCTTAGTTTTACACTTTTTGTCCCGAATAGATGGAAATGAGGTGATGGGACCAAAAGTGCAAATCACTTCACAAAAAGTGCAATTTCATAAAGTATGGGACCGGAAGTGCCAAGTGTTCTTTCCCGTGGGACTAAGAAATACAATTCCCCCACCAAATACCTTCTGTTTTAGTATAGTATGATAATACTAATAAAGGGTTTGTGTGAAATAGGTGAATAAAGGAGATATCCTATCAAGATTTCTTCAAATGGATGAAACAGATCCAAAGTACTTAAAGGATATAATACTAAGTTTTATAATTGCTGGGAAAGACACAACAGCTAGTACTCTTTCCTGGTTTTTCTACATGATGTGCAAATACCCTTCGATACAAGAAAAGATCGTAAAAGAAGTTAGAGAAGCCACAAAGATTAACAAACTCTCAAGTATCGAAGAGATAGCACAGAGTATTTCCGAAGAAGCACTAGACAAAATGCAGTTCCTCCACGCAGCTATAAGTGAAACTCTTCGATTATATCCTGCAGTTTCCTCGGTAAATGATCTTGTAACTAGTGCTCGCTCGCAAAAAAGTCCTTTTAAGATTTGAGCTGACAATTATATATTGTGTAACAGGTTGGAAAGATGTGTTTTTCAGATGATACATTGCCGGATGGATTTAGTGTAAAGAAAGGGAATTCGATATCTTATGTGCCTTATGCTATGGGAAGAATAAAATCTTTATGGGGTGAAGATGCAGAGGAGTTTAAGCCAGATAGATGGCTTGATGAAAATGGAAAATTCCAACAAGAAAGCTCATTTAAATTCACAGCTTTTCAAGTAAGGATTTTTTTTGGGTTTTTTGCATTTTGCACCCCCGAAATATGAGAAATATGTACATTGCACCCTTGAAATATAGATTTAGCACTTTGCACCCTCAAAATATAAAAAATGCAGCACTTTGCACCCTATTTTATTTTTAGGCAAAAAATTCAAGGGCAAAATAGGTAATTCAATTATAAATCTTTGGAACATTGCAACCCCATAACTTGAAAAATTGACACTTTGCACCCCCAAAATAATATTAGCACTTATCACCCTCGAATTAAGAACAAATCAGCAATTTGCACCCCAAAATACAATAAATTGACACTTTGCACCCCAAAACACATAATTAACATTTAACACGAGAGAATTTCACTTTTGATACCATAACTCAACCTACTTTAGGGATTTGATACCACAATTTTTTCTCCCGACACATTTGATACCATAACTCAAATCAACTCGACACATTTGATACTTCCGTCAAATTGGAAACAGAATTGTCACGTGATTGTCACGTGGCCGTTAAAACTTTGCACATTTGATACCATAACTTATGTTGACTGATAATTTTACCCCATAACATTTCAGGTTACCAAAAAAGCCCCACATCTCCAAATTTAGTGACGATTTTAGTCCACATTGTTGCAAAATTTCCAAATTGACTCGAATAAGACCACGTGCTGACCAATTTAGAACTTTACACATTTGATACCATTACTTATGTTGACTGATAATTTTACCCCATATTATTTCAGGTTACCAAAAAAGCCCCACATCTCCAAATTTAGTGACGATTTTAGTCCACATTGTTGCCAAATTTCCAAATTGACTCGAATAAGACCACATGCTGACCAATTTAGAAAATTTTACTTATTTATTTAAATAACTAATTTAATTTATAAACAATATTAATAAATTAAATAATACATTACCAAAATTAAGAAAATATATTCTTTTTAAATATTAAATTTATATAATAGAATTAATATATTTAATATTTATTAAAATAATAAATTATATAATTTAAAACTATTTAATATTTATTAAAATATTAAATAATAAATAATTTTAATTTAAAAAAAAATCCCCACCCCACCCACCACCTCCCCAGCCTTCCCCCCTACCCCTAGATTCCCAGGCCGGCGGCGGCCTGGGTCTTCTGTCCCAGGCCACCGCCGGCCTGGGTTCTTCAATCCCAGGCCACTGCCGGCCTGGGATCTTCGGTCCTAGGCCGGCGGTGGCCTGGGAATCTGGGGGGAGGGGTGGATTGGGTTGGGTGGGGTGGGGTGGGGATTTTTTTATTAAATTATAATTATTTATTATTTAATATTTTAATAAATATTAAATAGTTTTTAATTATATAATTAATTATTTTAATATATATTAAATAGATTAATTCTATTATATAAATTTAATTTTTAAAAAGAATATGTTTTCTTAATTTTGGTGATAGTTATGTTAATGTCTTATTTAATTTATTAATATTGTTTATAAATTAAATTAGTTATTTAAATAAAATACGTAAAATTTTCGAAATTGGTCAGCACGTGGTCTTATCCGAGTCAATTTGGAAATTCGGCAGCAATGTGGACTACAATCGTCACTAAATTTGGAGATGTGGGGCTTTTTTGGTAACCTGAAATGTTATGGGGTAAAATTATCAGTCAACATAAGTAATGGTATCAAATGTGTAAAGTTCTTCTAAATTGGTCAGCATGTGCTCTTATTCGAGTCAATTTGGAAATTTTGCAACAATGTGGACTAAAATCGTCACTAAATTTAGAGATGTGGGGCTTTTTTGGTAACCTGAAATGTTATGGGGTAAAATTATCAGTCAACATAAGTTATGGTATCAAATGTGCAAAGTTTTAACGGCCACGTGACAATCACGTGACAATTCCGTTTCCAATTTGACGGAAGTATCAAATGTGTCAAGTTGATTGAGTTATGGTATCAAATGTGTCGGGAAAAAAAGTTGTGGTATCAAATCCCTAAAGTAGGTTGAGTTATGGTATCAAAAGTGAAATTCTCTCCATTTAACACCCTCAAATTAATAAAAAAAACTCAAACCCCTCATTTTTTCTGGAAAAGTTGACCATCGAAGTGAAAAGAATTTAAGGCAAGTTGCTGATTTGTTCTTAACTCAATGGTGATAAGCGCTAATTTTATTTTGGGGGTGCAAATTGCCAAAGATTTATAATTGAATTGCCTATTTTGCCCTTGAGTTTTTGTTTGAAAATAAAAAATGGTGCAAAGTGCTCTATTTTTCATATTTTGAGAGTGCAAAGTGCTAAATCTAAGTTTCGAAGGTTCAAAGTGCCTATTTTTTTCTTTTTTTTTTATCAAAATCTGGAATTTTGAATATTTTTTTTTGACATAGACTTGGATACTATAAAATAGAAAACATGATAATTAATATCTGGAGTCGAATATTATTTATGTAGGCAGGGCCAAGAATATGCTTGGGAAAAGAGTTTGCATACAGACAGATGAAAGTATTTGCATCAGTGTTGCTGAGTGCATTCTCATTTAAAATGGCTGATGAAAACAAAGCCGTGAATTACCGAACAATGATAACACTTCAGATCGATGGCGGCCTCTATCTTCTTGCTAGCCGCAGGCATTAGTGTTTTTTTTTTTTTTTTGGGTTGTCAGTATTTCTACCTTGTAAGAAAATATATATTAAGTTGTGTGTTTTTAAAAAAATGTTACACAATAAGAAGTTTTTATGTTCCATGTTTGAATGGAGTAGGAGAATATATAGTTTCTCTTGGTATCATATTGGGTAAATAGCATAAATTCTTGTGTTTGGCCAAGCATACATGCATGGATTAATCATTATATTGGGTAAATAGCATAAATTCTTGAAAAATTGATTTGTGTTGCTCTGCTAAAATGTTCGAAACAAAATTTAACTGGATTAAGCTTGATTAATGTGGAAAATTGTAGATTCTAAAATTTTGAAAAGTGCACATACGTTGTACGTGTCTAATTTTAATTATATGGGTATTTTTCATAAGTTAGAATAAAATTAGCCATTTTTATGTCAGAATATATCATACTCAGTATATTTATGACTGGTCAATTTTTTTTATGAAATATATTTTATTAATAATTATTGGTTTATAAAAAAATTATGGCTTTGAATAGATGTAATAAAATATAAAATGATGACTAATGTAGTTATTACTTCTTATAAAATTGGTTCTAAAATAAGATCATAAGAACATTATTTATTTCATTCCATCATAGTAGTTTTTATGTAAATTTTATCCGTTATTCATAGATGACACATGTTTTATTCGTTTCTTCATAAATTTTCCCGGAACTTTCACGATTTCACGAGCATTTTTTCTTTTGGGTTTCACCAATTTTTTACAAATTTCACCATTGTTTACCAATTTCACACGAAGTTTCCATCTATTCGTATGTTTTCGCTGTCTTTTAGAGATTTTTTTCGCTTTTTTATCGATTATATCATTTTTCGTTGTTTTCCCGTGTTTCCGTCGATCTTTTTTTCAGTTTAAACAATTTTCTTCCAATTTCACTTTATTTGTGTCGGTTAAAGTTTAACTTGTTTTCACTTATTTCACTGATTTAACATGTTATTCACCTGAAATTTTCATTGATTAAACATGTTTTCGCCTACTTCAAGCTTTTTTGACTGATTTTATCGGTTTATTTAAAGACTTCACCCAAACTTTGATCATCGATTAATATGTTCTCAATGTTTAAATTTTTTTGATCGGTTTTTTTTAGCGATTTATCTCTTTTTTTATTGATTATAATATTTTTCAATGTTTTCTCATTTTTTGTCGAATTCTTTTTTTTTTCCAGTTTAAATCATTTTTCTATCGTTTTCACCAGTTAAACTCTTTTTTTATCTGATTTCACTCGTTTTTACCATTTTAACCCGTTTTTATCTATTTTTCATGTTTTTTCACAAATTTCACATGGTATTCACCTAAATTTTCATTGATTAAATATGTTTTTACCAATTTTACATCTTTTGACCGATTTTAACCTTTCTTCACTGACTTTACTAAATTTTACTGGATCACTAGTTCCATCATTTTTCTAGTTAAACTTTATTTTTCTTTTTCTTAATTTACTTATTTTTATCATCTTAAACATTTCACTAATTTCACATGTTTTTTTTTTATCTATTTCACTTGAATTTTCATTGATTTCAAATTATTTAATTTTTTTTCAACGATTTAACAAACTCTTCATATATTTCACCCGTTTTTCACTGATTTCACCAATTTGTTTCCTATGTTTTCACAAATGTCACCCGAATTTTCATTGATTTCACTTATATTTATCGATATCATTGTCATTTTTTATTATCAATTTTACCTATATTTTCACATACTTCACCAGTGTTCATAAATTTCATCCAGATTGATTTCACATGTTTTCATCAATTACATAAAATTTATTTGATTGGTTTCACCAATTTTCATTGATTTTCATCCTTTTTTTCACTTTATTCACACATTTTTCTCGAAAAGATTTCCATGAAAATTTGAGGTAATGTTTCTCATGTCAAATAAAGATTACTTAGTTCACGTGATAAGATTTTTTTTCATTCATAGATAAAATGCGGTTCTACTTTAACAGATTTTATGTTATTTAAGAGAACTGAACTTTTTAAGGAGTAACATATTGTACTAAATCTTTAAATGAAACAAATAATATTTTTTACATAACAACATATTTATAATACGTTATAATAATTTTAAATATATAAATTTAGCAACTGTTCAAAATAATAATTTTTTTTTTTTTTTTTTATGTGCTATAGGAGAACAATAAAGAAATTGTAAAAGTGATGTAAGAGTTGATTTTTTAATAATTAGATTTAATGTAGGAAATAACTATAATAAGACTTCATGTCTAATTTGAATATATTTTTATTTTTCTTCCATATTCATGGTGCTTGGTTAGAAGAAGTTACAAAATTTTCTAAAAATATTTTCCTACCAAATTTTTGATGAGAAAATTTAAAGAAAATTCATATTTAGTTATATTTTATTTAATATACCTTACAACTTGAATAAGGGCATTTTTGTCTTCACAAGAAAAGAAAAAAACTTTAATTATTCACATTTTTAGAGTTAGTATAGATTAATATTTATTAAATTTAGAAATACTAATTTTTTGTCCCAAACTATATCAACAAGCTGAATTTCGTAAATTCGCTCATGTGTTATAATAACGTGACAGTTTACCCCTTTGTGTTGTCATAAATGTGACAATTTACCTCATGTATTATAAAATAAATGTAGCAATTTACCCTCTATGTTATAAAAAAATTGCATACACCCACTCTCAATTTATACAATTGAGTTACACTCTCCTGTTCAAAGGGATAAAATACTTCTTTAAAAATTTCACAGGGGGTAAATTGCTTCTTTTCAAATTACAGGGGATAAATTAAATATTATGAATATCATAGGCAATAAATTGCCATTAGTCCATTAAAAATTTAACAGATGAATCGTCTTTTCCATCAAATTATAAATTTAATAATTGACTAAATTCATGCAAAATGACAAATTGTTAGACGAAATTCGGCAAATTAATATTGTTGGAGACAAAAAAATCCAAAATTTACATGCAACTAGTTTTGGACGAATTATAATCTTGTATAATTGTTCATGTTAAAATTTACCAAGTCTCGACATGTAAGTAGACATGTGACAAATGGACCATATTTCAAAATAATATAAAATTATGGGATAAAATTGACTAATTGTGATATAATTTGGGATGAAAATTTAAAATCATATCAATGATTTGTTTAGAACATTTTCTGCAATTTTACACTTAGTATCTAACCAATAGAATTCAATGCACATGCTTAAAAGCTTGACATTAAAAAATGACGTGAGCGTCGTCAATGGCAATCCTCACTTGAATATATGATAATAATACATGTGACGACGGTGTCAGTTAATTAAATTTCATATATTTAGCATAGATTAATACAGGTTTAAAAGTACTTAATTAATCTAACCAATAAAATTCAATGTACATGCTTAGCAGGTAGACTCGGATGTACTTACTACTGTTAAATAATAATAGTAAGACTTATCATTTATTAAGGCAAAGTCAATAATAGATCGTTTTGTTATAAGATGTGAAGAGAAGAAAATTGAATAAGCATACTATATAATAAAGGGGCAAATATTAAGAAAAATATAGAAGTTTTTTGCAAACATTTCAAAGCATAGAAAAGTTTGATGCAAACTTCCAAAAGTACAAGGAAGTTTTTTGCAAACGGTGAAAAACACAATGAACTTTTACGCAAACTTTAAAAAACACAAGAAAGTTTTCTGCAAACTTTAAAAAACAGAAGGAGGTTTTATGCAAACTTTAAAAAACACAAGTAGGTTTTATGCAAACTTTAGAAAACACAAGGAAGTTTTCTGCACAGATTCAAAGATACAAGGGTATTCTTGTCATTTTGAATGAAAAAATACGCCAGAAACAAAAAAAAAATCGCATTTTTGGCGCGTAGAATACACGCACGTCAAAAAATTGATGGAGGGAAACAGAATGGGTGTAATTTGCAGGGTTTTTAAAAACACAAGGAAGTCTGGTGCAAAAAAAAATTCACAGGGTAGTTTTTTACAGGTTTCCGATATCACATGGTAGTAATATGCATTTTCCCCACCTTTTGAAGAGCACAACTAATACGAGTGCATATATAGGTCCCAAGAACATACAAAATAAGCTAGTGCTCCATTTTTGAAGTCACAATTGATATCTATAACTGCTTCTCTATAATGATTGGAAAAATTGATATCAAAATGTCATAAAGTCTATCAAGTGTGGATAAATAAAGAGTGAATAGCATATTAACTCCCTGTGTTATTCATAATAGGCAATTTAACTCCTTGTGATAAATAAAAGGGCAAAATACCTCCTTGTGTTATCCTAAATAGGCAATTTAACTCCCTGTGTTAAGAAAAATGGCAAAATAACTCCTTGTGTTTTTATAAAAGAAGCACATTGTCTCCCTCTAAATTGCTTATTAATTCATATCACAAGGAGTTAAATTGTTCATTATTTCATTTCACAGAGAGATATATTGCCTATTTTTATATCACGAGGAGGTAAATTGCTCATTATTTCATTTCACATGGAGTTAAATTGCCTATTTTTATTTCACAGGGAGGTAATTTGCCCATTAAACATATCACAGGGAGTTAACTTGCAAAAAACCCGATAAATAAATAATAGTTGCCCTTTTTGACTTATTGTCTTACTTGATAAATTAGTAAATAAGGTGTCATTATTAAGAACAAATTAATCAAGAAACACTACACACGAATACAGAGAAACAAACTTTTGAACTTGAACAACTAAGTACTTGGGACTATTGTTTGCACAAACATATGATTATGGATTTGTTGCTATTATTACACTCAACTTTTGTTGCAGTTGTAGCAATATATATAATGAAGATTGTTTTATCAAGAAAGAAGGAGAAGAAAAAGTATCATCCAATTGGGGGCACCAAATTTCATCTTCTGCTTAATTTCAGCAACTTATATGACTACTTGACTGATCTCACTCACAAAAATTTGACCTTCAGAATCCTTTGTCTTGACAACAATGAGATTTTCACTTCAGATCCTGCAAATATTGAGTATTTCCTCAAAACCAATTTTGCGAACTATGGCAAGGTACGTTCTCCGGCCACTTTGTTACTTATTACAAATATCAAGACTTTTAGTGTAAGAATTATTCTCTTTACCAAACATACGAGGAATCCAATCACGATCACGTAATAAGAACGTTCTATCGATCTATCTCGACACTTTTGTCAGGATTGTTATATTGTGGTGTCTCTCTTGAAACATCTTGGCAATCATTTGACATAGTTTGGAAACTTTGAGATTAATCACATGAACTTTGTCTTTGTTAAAACATCTTCTACTCCAAATGGTCATCATTGTAGTGGAAAAGATTAATCCCCACAACGTGGCAAAGCCAATTTCAAATCCTCGTCGAATACCAATGGGAACCAAAACAAAAATTATATAAATAAAGAATTAAAAACATCTAATATGTCTAGTTTTTTTTTTTACTTATTTTATGGATCGACATCAACAATCTAGTCACATAAAAGGCTATATTTATGCAGGGGTCATATCACCACGACGTTTTGGAAGGTCTTCTAGGAGATGGGATCTTCACAGTCGATGGTGAAAAATGGCGGCAACAACGAAAAATTTCTAGTCATGAATTCTCAACTAGAAACCTAAGGGAATTTAGCAGTGGTGTATTCAAAACCAATGCAGCTAAACTTGCTGAAATAGTTGCTGCAGCTGCAACCTCAAATCAGACAATAGAAATTCAAGTTATGTTGTTACCTTTCATTAATATACTCCAAAATTTGGAAATCAGAAGTAAATAACAATACTTTCACTATTCCAATTTGCAGGATTTGTTCATGAAATCTGCTATGGACTCAGTTTTTAAAGTTGTACTTGGTGTTGATCTAGACAGCTTGAGTGGAACAAATGAAGATGCTCAATTTTCCAATGCTTTTGATAAAGCAAGTGAAATGACATGTTACCGATATGTAGATAAATCATGGCCATTAAAGAAGTTTCTTAACATTGGATCCGAGGCCACATTGAAGAAGAGTATGAATGTAGTCGATGACTTCGTTTGCAAGGTTATTGAAAGCAAGATTGAACAAATGATGAAACCAAATGACAATTTACGGGTAAGTTTGACCAAATAACAGAAAAATTGTGTTTTTAGTAGAGACATGATAGGATCCTTAACACTATTGGTTCCATGCTTTATATAGTTGCAGTTCTGGTAACAAAAAAAAAAATTGAAATTTTTGCACCAGTTTGGCACTTTTGGTCCCAGAGGATTTTGTTAGTTTTACACTTTTTGTCCCAAACTAGATGAAAATGAGGTGATGGGACCATAAGTGCAAATTTGTAAAGTAGGGGACCAGAAGTGCCGAGTGTTCTGTTCCGTAGGACTAAAAATACAATTCCCCACCAAATACCTTCTGTTTTTGTATAGTATGATTATACTAATAAAGGGTGTGTTTGACATAGGTGAATAAAGGAGATATCCTTTCAAGATTTCTTCAAATGGATGAAACAGATCCAAAGTACTTAAAGGATATAATACTAAGTTTTATAATTGCTGGGAAAGACACAACAGCTAGTACTCTTTCTTGGTTTTTTTACATGATGTGCAAATACCCTTCAATACAAGAAAAGATCGTAAAAGAAGTTAGAGAAGCTGCAAAGCTTAACGAATTTTCAAGCATCGAAGAAATAGCACAAAGTATTTCCGAAGAAGCACTAGACAAAATGCAGTTCCTCCATGCAGCTATAAGTGAAACTCTTCGATTATATCCTGCAATTCCCACGGTAAATACTCTACAAGTCTATGTAGCAACTACATGGGAAAATTTCAAAAATGGTCATGTTTGGCCAAAAAGTCCTTTTAAGATTTGTGCTGACAATTAAGTTCTGTAACTAAATTATCTCTTGTGTATAGGATGGAAAGATTTGTTTTTCAGATGATACATTGCCGGATGGATTTAGTGTAATAAAAGGGAATTTGATATCTTATGTGCCTTATGCTATGGGAAGGATTAAATCTTTGTGGGGTGAAGATGCAGAGGAGTTTAAGCCAGATAGATGGCTTGATGAAAATGGAATATTTCGACAAGAAAGCTCATTTAAATTCACAGCTTTTCTAGAGAGGACATGTTATCCCAATTATAAAACATGTTTCATAATCTTGAATATATTTTTTTGACATAGATTTGGATACTTTAAAATGCAGAATTGATAAATAATATGTGGATTGGAATATGATTTATGTAGGCAGGGCCAAGAATATGTTTGGGAAAAGAGTTTGCTTATAGGCAGATGAAAGTATTTGCATCAGTGTTGTTGAGTGCCTTTTCATTTAAAATGGCTGATGAAAACAAAGCTGTGAATTACAGAACAATGCTAACACTACATATTGATGGAGACCTACATCTTCTTGCTAGCCGCAGGCGTTCGTACATTTTTTTTTTTTTTTGGTGTGTGTGTTGAGCATTTTGACCTTGTAAGACAAGAAGAAATTTCAAGATGGTGTTTTTGTGTATTTTTACAACACAAGAAGAAGTTTTTATGTTTCTTGTTGGAATGGAGTAAGAGAATGTATCTTTTCATATTGGATTAATGGCAAAGCCTACAAGAAAGGTCTATCTTATTCTTTTTTCTTTTTGCATAAAACCCCTTATATTTTTATTTTCCTTGCACATAAATCCTCTTCCGCTCACCTCCGTCCAACATCTTTCGAGCATGATTTTTACGAGCTCCATGTGCGATTGGGCTTAAATTTAAAGTATTTTATCTTCAAACTTTTTTGACGGACGATTTTTTTGTGCTGGAAAAATAAAGCAGAATAAGTTTTATGCCAACAACACCTTTTGAAGAGCATGATGAATATGTCAATGAGATCGTATCTTAATGATAATTACTGGCAAAACTAAGGTCCCAAAACCAAGAGGTCTTGGGTGCAACTCTCACGAATGTGAGTATATGACAGTTATTGAAATTAATTTTGATGTAACGATTTATTATTAAAGTAGCACGATGAATACATGTGCATATCCCCAGAACATACACAAAAAGCTAGTGGACCATTTTTGAAGTCACATCCACTTTTGGGTTCCAAAAAGGATCAAAATGCAGCCCCACTGAAGAAATCAGAGGTGTTCCCTTTGCTTTCACAATTTTGATTCTAACACCATGTGCCTCCACAATTCCCAATTTCAATTTATGAAGTCTTTTGTACCCAATTGTAGTTTCTTTTACAACTTTAATCCCATCAACATAAACTTCATGTTCTTTTACCCTTTGGCCTAATCCAATTGCTTCTTGGATTCTAACCACATTGAACTTAATCTTCCCACTTTTTGCCTTGAATTCAATCCAATAATTCTCTTTCTCTTCTTCATTTGGAGCCCAATACGTCCATAAATGGTCATCATCTAGCACATTTTCGGGTCCGAATCCACCATTTTTACCTCCACGGGTACCACTTACTACCATGTGACAATTTCCGGCCAAATTGGATGAGAAAATCATATTTATTGCTCCTCTAAGTTGTTTCAATGTTTGGACATCGGATTCAGATATCAATCCAGTTGTATTTGGTGGTACATTGAGAAGTAACACACAATTTCGGCCCACGGATTTGTAGTAAATATCTAGTAGTTCACTTAATTTTTTTGGTTTTTGTGATTTATGCCAAAACCATCCTTTTCTTATAGAAACATCACATTCGGCGGGTATCCAATTAGTTCCTCTTGAGTCACCCGTGTTGATATAACTGCAATTATGACAGAGAAATTGCCCCTAGTTAGTTGGTTAAATAATGTCACATTTATCGTGCTAAGTTAGGTTCAACAATGTCACACTCAGCTGTAATTTGAAAAAAATAACATTTTATCCCACTTTAAAAATTTTTACAAAATAATTTGCTTTATTTTAGCGGAGAATGTATATGGCACTCACTGAATATAAGAGTGAACATGAAAAGTGTTGCATAATAAGACAAACATTCCTCTAGGGAGTAAAGTGAAGATAATGCATATCACATAGAGTAAATTGCCATTAACTCCAAAGAGAAATGAGTAGTGCATCATCACTATCATTGTATCTCATAACTCATATTATTGAGTTTATTGGTGACTTGCAAAATATTGTTTTCCTTTTTGGGAAATTCTTACCCAGACCGGGTTTGCCGATCCCAAATTAATTATATGGCAAGTGTAATTCACTTGCTTTGGGATTAGATGTAACTTCCAAGAAAGTGAACAATTACAAAGCAAGTGCAATACACTTGTTTGGTGGTTGGATGGGTTTGGCCAAGCCAGGATTGGGCAAGAATTTTTCTTTTTTAAGGAAGAAAAATAAGATTTCTCTTTGTTAAATAAATAGATTTATTAGGGGAAATTGCTTTTTTGTACCATAGGATAGACCTACTTGCAATTTTGGTACCATTAGGGATGAAAATGTAAATTTTGTACCACAGGATAGGGTTTCATTGCAACTTTGGTACCAAACCCAATTTTTACTCAAAGTTAATGATAATTTAATCCCTATGAAATGCATAATGTTCAATTTTACCCCCTTGTGGTTTATAAAAGAGCATTTACCCCCTTAAATTTAGTGAAAGTTTCACATCGCCTCCCTAATATTTTTATAGGCGGCACTTTATCCACTTTTATTATGATAATGTGACATTTTACCCCTTGTGTTATGATAAATATGGCAATTTATCCCCCTATGTTATAAAATAGTTTGCATGCCTACTCTCAATTTCGGCAAGTGAATTACAATCTCCGAATGATCGGGTAAATTTCTTCATTAATAATTTTACAGGGGTAAATTGATTTTTTTCCAAATTATAGAGGGGTAAATTGAACATTATGCATTTCGTAGGGGGTAAATTGCCATTAGTTTTGTAGAAAAATTGGATTTGATACCAAAATTGCAATGAAAACCAGCCATATGGTACCAAATTTGCATTTTTGTATCCATTGGTACCAAAATTACAAATTAACCTATCCTATGGTACCCAAAAAACAATTTTCCCGATTTATTATATTCCCTTATGTAAGGAAAAGTAAAACTCGAAAACCCACATAAAATTTATTTTGGCAATTACACAATTAAGGGGTAAATTTAGTTAGTCCTTAAAGATATGTTTGATTCTTGAATTAATGAGTAAAATATGATAAAATGTATCACTTGATGCTAATAAATATTTTTCTCGACGTTTTACTCACTAAAATTCAAGAACTAAAATATAGCATAAATTCACAGATAATTCTTGTATTATATTCATTTTAGGAACCATTTATTGAAGTATTAAATTAATTTAGTTTTGATGTTGCTTACTTAACAATGCTAGCATTGCCGATTGATAGAGACGTGGCATTGATGGTGGACCAACACGTGTCCCCGGCGTATCCTTTCTCATTCCCGACCCATCGGACGTCCGGTCCAGCATCGGAAAATATATTGATAGTACTCTGTAATTCTTTCACCATTGAAAACCAATCATTGAAATAATATGTCATGTTTGTTGCATTTGAGCCCTTTGCTCCATCAAACCATATTTCTCTTACACCCCCATATCTGCAAACAAACAAATATGTACTACTCTATTAGTTTCATCCAAAAAAAGTGATTAATTACTTTAAATAATTTGTATAGCATCAAATACGAAAATACCCCGACTTGTGTTTTTAACTGACATAAATCATATATGTTATTTTTATTAGTAAAAATCTAAATTTAATGTAATAACACGTCAAATGCGTGCATTTACCACACTTTTAGGACGCATTGTACTTCATTTGTTGTAAGTGTGAGTATTCTTCATGATTTGTTAGGGAAGTGACAATTATACCCGAGTGTGTTATTTTGCGATTAAATGCAAAACACCATTGTTCACTTAAGAAAATTGCAATAAAAAAGAATATTGACTTAAAAGATTGACAATATTCTCTACGTTCTCCTTAAACATGTAACTATATGTTGGCGCAATAAGCTAATAAAATATTAATTTTCCGCAAAGGAATGAGCTTACCTATTGAGAAGTTCTTGTAGTTGAGCTAAGTAATATTCATTGTACTCCTTATTTTGTCCATATCTTGAATCATGCCTATCCCGAGGTGAAAGGTACAATCCAACATCAATTCCACGGGCCTTGGCTGCATTAACAAACTCTTGAACCACATCTCCATGCCCATTTTTCCATGGACTTCCAATCACAGAATGATTTGTGTACTTGGAAGGCCACAAACAAAAATCATGATGTTTGGTCGTCAATATCATCAATGAGATGCCGGCTTGAGCTACAGTGTCAGCCCATTGGTTGGCGTTGAGACCCGTCGGGTTGATATACGAGGGCTTTCATGCCCGGTACCCCATTCGGAATCCGTGAAAGTATTGACACCAAAATGAAGGAACATTATGATCTCTCTTTGTTGCCATTTCAATTGGGAATATGAAGGTAAGGGAAGGATTGGCAATGGTGGAGTTGTTTTTATTTGTTCAGTTAGCGAGAAGACTAATTGGAATAGGGTAAAGAATCTGAAAATGCACAATGAACTATGGGATTTAGTCATAATGGCTTCAATTTTTGTTTCAATTAATCTTCATGGAATAAATATGAAGTGATGAAAACAAGAAGAGTGGTGGAGAAATGAAAGGGAAATTCTAGTAAAATCTTAGTTAGTTGAATCCAAGATATTTTACTGGGCACGCGTAATACACTCGTTATGTGGTTGGACAATATTTCCAAAAGGAGTAAGTACCAACCACTAATAGAGAGTGCGATGACAACAAGGAAAGCAAGAGGCTACGGCTAATCAAGGGAAAATTATTGTGATGATATGTGAAGGTGCACAAAAGCTAGTCGGTCATTTAAGCTGTTAGATGAGTTGGTCATTCAATATGATATCAGAGCTCAGGGTCAAAGAGATCTCTTGTGTTCGAATTTCTCCGCCACCCATTTTTAAATTCCACATATTAGACTCAGTGGCGGAGCTAGCAGTGATTTATTGGGGGGGGGGGGGGGGGGTGGAATTTTTTTTCTAACAATGCATTAAATCAAGAAAATAATAAGGAAGCAATATTATAAATAAAATAAAATAAATCCTACTCTTTTTACAATTACAAATACATATTTTTTTGAAGCAGTGTAAATAAATAAAAAAAAATATGAAGAGTGCAATAAATAAATACAATTATATAGAGAAGACATTATAAAGAAAATAAAAAAAAAATAAAAAAACACATTTTCTTTACAATTAGTAACGATCTTTTTTAGGAACAATGCATTAAATAAAGAAAATAACTATATTATAAGAACAATAAAATATCGTATTCCTTATATAATCATTAAGAAAGAAAGAAAAATTAAAAAAAGACATAAATATTGAGATTAAGAGCGAAAGAAAAATTAAATGAAAAACATATATATTAAATAAGGAGAAAAAAAAATAAAAAGAAGGCATGAATATTGAGAATAAAAGACTAAAAGGAAGTGTGCCAAGAAATATTTGAACCCTATCCCATTACAAACATAGGGACGCCTTATCCAACCGGCCAAAGGTTTATAATACAATGTTTCTACTACTGCTAATATTTAATATAAATTTCTTTGGGTCCTAACATAGCCACTGATTAGACTTGAATAAATAAAAGATCGACGTAGAAAATGAATGGGCTTAATTCCACTTTGCACCCTATAAATAGGAGTATTTTTCACTTTGCACCCTATAATTTTTTTTATCCCACTTTGCACCCTACAAACTACAATTTCACTTCAGATTGCACCCTCGAGTAATTTCAGGTCATTTTAATCGCTGGAGTAAGGATAAATTTGTCCAATCACATTAATAACCATCCTAATTTCCATCTAAAAACAATAAAAGGTCAAAATTAGATATAATTAATGTCGTAATATACTCAAGACATTTGCAAATTAAAAATGTATGCTACTCCACTCTTCACCCAAATCCAGATGGTTGTACTGTTACTGTGTTGGTTAATTTCCCCCCTTTTTTTTTTTTTTGATTGACTTATTTTGAAATTTTGCGACATAATTTTATGTATGTGTCATGAAATTCACATGTTATTTTTTTGTGCATTTTCTTTTTTTAAATATTCTAGAATACATATATATATATATATATATATATATATATATATATATATATATATTGGATGCAAATCTTGATCTGCATATATTAAAGTCATACGTAATTCTTTAATCTCTTTGACCCACATTGTTCATTATTCTGTATTAATATTCTATTACTTCTTTGCTTGCTCCATTATTATATAGTATTTTATTCATTGTTTTTCTAGTATTTGAAATATTTTATATATGTTGTAATAAAATAATAATAATTTCTATTTTACTTTTATTAATTATTTTTTTTAAGGGGAAAGAAAACTACGAAAAATAAATTGGGATGTTTATTCATGTGACTGGATGAATTTGCCTTTATTCCGGCAACTAAAATGGCCTGAAATTAATTGAGGGTGCATTTTGAAGCAACATTGTGGTTTATAGGGTGTAAAGTGGGATAATTTTTTTTGTAGGGTGCAAAGTGGAAAATGCTCCGATTTGTAGGGTGCAAAGTGAAATTAAGCCAAATGAATGTGAAAAAATTCCTTTAATTATGGTATTAAATATGGTTTTTTGAAAGTTTGATACCAAATCTCTAAAACAGATAAAATATTGTTGTGAAAAATGCAATTCCCCGTGAAGTGAAACAACCCCCAATGTCCTTTATCTTATGTACTTGATAGAGACTTTCTGTTTTGTATTTATACCCGAAAATAAAATAAAAAACTTTTTGTATTATCATTTTTATAACCTCATTATTATATCCATAGGCAGTACACCTCCATAAGTCAACGAAGAAGTTATTACCAACCCTCGTAAGCTAGTGATACAGGAAGGTGCCCATTTGAGTGCTAATTAATGCTCATAGTAAGTTGGGGTTGCCTTAACTTAGTACATTTTGTATTGGGTACACATAAGGAACCTCTTTATTTGTTATTGAATTGAAAATGAGAAATTGTTCTCAAAAAAAGAAAAAAATTGAAAATGAGAAATGAGATTTCAATCTCAGCCTTTAAAAAATTGGACCGGCTACTTATTAAGTAGGTGATTGAGTTGAGCAGATTTTTAAATTCTTTAAATTAATCAAACATTAATTAAGTTAGGATTTTTGGCACTTTGCACCCTGAAATTATAGGATTTTGACATTTTGCACCATAACTTAAAAGTTTTGGCACTTTGGACCCTGAAAATATAATTTAGTTGGCATTTGCACCCTAGTGTGTGTTTTGAAGAAAAAATTAATTGATTGAAGAGTATAATAGTTATTTTCGAATATTTTTGGCACTTTAAACCCTAAAAGTATAGATTTTGACATTTTGCACTCTGAAATATAGAAAATTGGCACTTTGCACCCAAAAAAATATAATTTCTCGCATTTTTAACTCCGACTTAATATGATAATCTGAATTATGTAAATAACATGCAATATAATAATATGTTAGATATGTAAACGTGTATTTTATATATATATATTAAATAATCTTGAGGATACTTGAAAATAAAATGAAGACAATGTTTTTTTTAATTTAAATTTACAGTGAGAAAATGTTAAAATAAGTAATTATAAAGTAAAATAAATTTAGAATAACGAGTTTATGATTTTTATGCAAAGAAGTGACCATTTTATCTCAAAATCGCCAACATTCATGAGTGTGTTTTTTTTTAGAAAAATACATTAGGGTGCAAAATGTCATATAAATTATATTTTTAGGGTGCAGAGTGCCAAAAAATTTAAGTCGAGGTGAAAATGCTAATATTTATAATTGATTTAATTAAAACTCTTAGGGCTCAATTTGATACTCCAAATTGGACTGACTAAACCTTTTTTTTTTTCTAAAAAGTGGACTTAATAAACTCATATTTTGAAATTAGTGGTAAATTAACATTTTATTAAATAAATTTTCAAAAACTTCAAACAAGCCCTTAACACCACCACCACGGCACCACCTCCAGCCGGCGGCGACTGAAGTCGCGTCCAGTCACGACTGAAATGGTGGTGGTGGTTGAATGAGGCGGTGGTGAGATTTTAGGATATGGAGTTGGAAGGGTTTGGAGGAGATATTGGTTGGAAAGGAAGCTGCGGGGAAGGGGAGAAGGAAGGGTGGGGTGGGGTGGGGTGGGGTGGGGTGGGGGTTTACGGTTGAAATGGGGTTGGTGGTTTGGTAGAAATGAAGACCTTATTTCCATTTTTTTTTTTTTGTATTATTTAGATTAAAAAAAAATTTGGATTTTTTTTTATTACCTATTAATCAGGTTGTCTTGAACAATAATGACATGTGTCTACTGATTAGGGGGTTCCTTACATGTGCACAACTCAATATATTCCTAACTGAAGAATACTCCTAGTAAGTTATATCTCATGTGCTCATGAACTAACTGCTAATTTTGAGTTTTGAGGTTAAAAAATGCCTTTTCTTATTTAGAGGTATTAGAAAATGTGCATGTACGATTATACTTGTCTAGTTAATTTCTTGGTATTTGTTTAAATTAGAGTAAAATTAACTTCATTATGTAAAATAAAACACATTGATGATTCATATTCAATTTTTTTTCTATAATTTTTTTTATTAAAATTATTATTTTATATTAAAAAAATAATGGCTTTCAAATTGTAATATATATCTATACTAACTCTAAAAGTATGAATAATTTAAGTTTTTTTCTTTTTTTGTGAGGACAAAAATGTCCTTATTCAATTTGTAAAGTATATTAAAAAAAATATAGTTAAACATGAATTTTCCTTAAATTTTCTCATCAAAAATTTGGTAGAAAAATATTTTAAGAAAATTTGTAACTTTTTTTCCTCCTAACCAAGCACCATGAATATGGAAGGAAAATAAAAGTATATTCGAATTAGACATAAAGTCTTATTATAGTTATTTCCTACATTAACTCCAATAATTAAGAAATTAACTCTTACATCACTTTTACAATTTCATTATTGTTCTCCTATAACACATAAAAAAATAAAAAAACACTATTATTTTGAATAGTTGCTAAAATATATATTTAAAATTATTATAACATATTATCAATATGTTGATATGTAAAAGATATTAGGGTAAACACCACATTTGGTCCCTCTTATCAGTAACTTTTTACAGAGTGGTCCCTTTTATGTTTTTTTTCCCAGTTTAGTCCCTACTATGTATTATTTGTTTCACTTTAGTCCTTTTTAGGTGTTTCAAGGCGGTTCCGATAACATATGATATGCTCATAAGGGCAATTTCGTCATTGCAGGTAAACTAACATGGATATTTTCATCTTTCTAATCATTTGAAAAAAAAACTATAGATTTGATCTCTTCCAAACTAGGCTTTCATTCCAGTCCAACTTAATCGTCCATTTCATTCCAAACTAAAGTTTTCTCCCAAAATCTTCTTCAAACACCAAAATTGCTAACCAATTTAAAAATATTTCAAATGGTCTCAATAGTGAACGGATGAAAATGTCCTAAAAAATATTCATATGCATGATCACGTGTTATCAGAACCACCTGATAAGGACTAAAGTGAAACACATAATTCATAGTAGGGACTAAAGTGAAATAAATAATTCGTAGTAGGGACTAAAGTGGGAAAAAAAGATAAGAAGGACCACTCTGTAAAAAGTTGTTGGATAAGGATGAAGATGAAGGCACTGAAGACAAATGTATAAGGGAGGTTTTGATGCATTCCAAAACTTCAAAATCGGCGAAGTATGGAGTAACTTAGCTGATGTCCCTTTAGAAGGAATTTTGACTAAGTATAGAAGACATCAAAAGAGTCAAAATTTCAAGGTCCAAGACTTCTGATCTGCTGAAGGAAAGTTATCAGACTGATGAAGAACAGCCGACTCAAATCAGATTTGTTCAAGTTTGAGATCAGCTTAGTTCGCCATCAGACTTGCACTTCCGTCAGCCAAGTGGAAAGGATCATAAAGTCTTCCCAACGGTAATAAATGCCCCTGGAAGTAATAAATGCTGAAGTACAAGGATATTAAAGACAAATGATTGAAGAAATGCTTCGCATCAGCTGGGTTCATTTAATTGCCTGCAGAAAAGTACTGTTGATAGTACGGACAGACTGCAAAAGAGCCGTTCGCGGAAATTAAGGACCAGTACTCGAGGAATTTGAATCCTGTCTCTCTTCAACGGACATTTTTCAAACCTCAAGTATAAATAGCTGAAAGAGACGAAGAGAACACAACAACACAATCTCTGAGAAATTTTCGAAGCAGAACTCTTTAAGTCTCAAAACAGCTCACTCATCAGCTTAGTCATTTGTTGACGAAAAGCGAAGTTGAAGAACAAAGCTAAACACATCTTCTGAGTGAATTTGTAAAACTGAGTGTTGTGAGAAGTAGATATCCATCTTAGTGAGTGATATTACTTCAGAGAGTAGGATTTCTTTGTGATTTCTTACTGCGCACTTACGGCCTGTTCATTTGTTGTTAAGCGTAAGCAGAGTGTACTGGTTACTTTGTGTTTCTAGTATAACCCAAGATCTTTGTGACTTGGAAGAGTGGATTAAAGGATATTTACATCCATATAACCACTATAAAAATTACTTGTGTTTTTACTTGCATTTTTACTTGCATATTTCAAGACTGCATAATACACTTTACTTAACTGTTTGAAAAAGATTTAAAGGAGTTTATAAAACTGGGGAAACATTTTTCAAACTACCGAGGATACTTGTGAAAAACACTTTGAAAATCCGCTGCAAGTACTCAAAGTATTAAAACTGATTTTAACAAAATCAGCTAAGTAACTATCAGTTTAGTGGTCTACGAAGCTGTTCAAAGATTTGTTCGCGATCAGCCGAGGAACCTACTGTTGATAACAGCTTAGTCTGTTTAAGTTAACAAAAAGGTTTTAAAGTTAAAAATTGTAAAAAGTTTAGAGGTCTATTCAATCCCCCCCCCCCCTCTCTCTCTCTAGACCTCATCTGACCACTTGGGACCAACAAAAGTTAATGATAAGAGGGACCAAAAGTGATATTTACCCAAGATATTATTTGTTTCATTTAAAGATTTAGTACAATATGTCACTCCTTAAAAAATTCAAATTCTCTTAAATATCATAAAATCTGTTAAGGTAGAATCGCATTTTACCTATGAATGAACAAAAATGCTTATGATTTAGTTAACTAAGTAGCCTTTATTTGACATGAGAAACATTACCTCAAATTTTCATAGAAATCTTTTCGAGAAAAATGTGTGAATGAAGTGAAAAAAAGGATGAAAATCAATGAAAATTGGTGAAACCGATCAAATAAATTTGATGTAAGTGATGAAAACATGTGAAATCAATCTGGATGAAATTTATGAACACTGGTGAAGTATGTGAAAATATGGGTGAAATTGGTAATAAAAAATGACAGTAATATCGATATATATATGTAAATTCGATGAAAATTCGGGTGACATTTGTGAAAACATGGGAAACAAATTGATGAAATCAGTGAAAAATGGTGAAATATATGAAGAATTTGTTAAATCATTGAAAAAAGATTAAAGTCTGTGAAATAATGTGAAATCAATGAAAATTCAAGTGAAATTGATTAAAAAAAACCATGTGAAATATAAGTTAAGCTGATAAAATTAAGTAAATTAAGAAAAAGAAAAAAAAGTTTAACAAGAAAAACAGTGTGAACTAAACCAGTAGATTTTTTTTTTTTTTTAATAAGAGAAAATAAAAATAAATCGATGAAAAATAGGAAAAATTATGGACAATAGGTTATAATTGATCAAGAACGAGTAAATCAGTAAAAAAATATAAAACCAGTTAAAATCAATGAAAATTGAATTAGACTAAATAATATAAGAAGTGAAATGGCTTAGGTCGGTAAAGAAATATCTTTCAAATGTTATGGTAAGTGAAACAATTTGAAATATACTTAAAAGTAATTGAAGATGTATAATTATTTGAGTTGAAAATTCGGTAAAGACATGTGAAATCGACAAAAATTCAAGTAAATTCACAAAAAAAAATTGATGACATCGTGATACGATGAAATGACATAAAAAATGACCAAATATGTGAAAAAGGGGTAAAATCAGTGAAAAAGGACGGTGAAAATTGGTTGAACTGGTAAAAATGAGTTAAATCAATAAAATGAAAAAATTTCGACCAACAAAAACAATGTCAACCCATTAGAAAAATGGTTTAATCCTAAAAAAACTAAACAAATCAATGGAAAATACCCATGATGAAGTTAATAAATTGAATATCAGTCATTAATATGTGCTATTTTTATGACATAATGAAGTTAATTTTACTCTGATTTACAACAAAATACAACTGCAATTAAATAGACACGTACAACGTATGTGCACTTTAAATCGGTGAAAAAAACACATGTGAAATCGTAAATACATTTGAAATTGAAAAAAAGGATGAAAATCAATGAAAATTGGTGAAACCGATCAAATAAATTTGATGTAAGTGATGAAAACATGTGAAATCAATCTGGATGAAATTTATGAACACTGGTGAAGTATGTGAAAATATGGGTGAAATTGGTAATAAAAAATGACAGTAATATCGATAAATATATGTGAATTCGATGAAAATTCGGGTGACATTTGTGAAAACATGGGAAACAAATTGATGAAATCAGTGAAAAATGGTGAAATATATGAAGAATTTGTTAAATCATTGAAAAAAGATTAAAGTCTGTGAAATAATGTGAAATCAATGAAAATTCAAGTGAAATTGATTAAAAAAAACCATGTGAAATATAAGTTAAGCTGATAAAATTAAGTAAATTAAGAAAAAGAAAAAAAAGTTTAACAAGAAAAACAGTGTGAACTAAACCAGTAGATTTTTTTTTTTTTTTTTAATAAGAGAAAATAAAAATAAATCGATGAAAAATAGGAAAAATTATGGACAATAGGTTATAATTGATCAAGAACGAGTAAATCAGTAAAAAAATATAAAACCAGTTAAAATCAATGAAAATTGAATTAGACTAAATAATATAAGAAGTGAAATGGCTTAGGTCGGTAAAGAAATATCTTTCAAATGTTATGGTAAGTGAAACAATTTGAAATATACTTAAAAGTAATTGAAGATGTATAATTATTTGAGTTGAAAATTCGGTAAAGACATGTGAAATCGACAAAAATTCAAGTAAATTCGCAAAAAAAAATTGATGACATCGTGATACGATGAAATGACATAAAAAATGACCAAATATGTGAAAAACGGGTAAAATCAGTGAAAAAGGACGGTGAAAATTGGTTGAACTGGTAAAAATGAGTTAAATCAATAAAATGAAAAAATTTCGACCAACAAAAACAATGTCAACCCATTAGAAAAATGGTTTAATCCTAAAAAAACTAAACAAATCAATGGAAAATACCCATGATGAAGTTAATAAATTGAATATCAGTCATTAATATGTGCTATTTTTATGACATAATGAAGTTAATTTTACTCTGATTTACAACAAAATACAACTGCAATTAAATAGACACGTACAACGTATGTGCACTTTAAATCGGTGAAAAAAACACATGTGAAATCGTAAATACATTTGAAATTGATAAAAAAAAAAAAAAAAATAGGGTAAAATTTATGTAAAAATGATGAAAAAGAGTAAAATTGGTCAAAATGAAGGTAAAGTTGGTGACAATATGTGACATCGATGAAAATTAATTCAAATGGAATTTCTAAGAAAAATGATGGAACTAGTGAAATCCAGTAAAATTGGGTAAAGTCGGTGAAGAAAGGGTAAAATCGGTCAA
The DNA here is from genome assembly GCA_003313485.2 of Penstemon barbatus. Classification (NCBI taxonomy): domain Eukaryota; kingdom Viridiplantae; phylum Streptophyta; class Magnoliopsida; order Lamiales; family Plantaginaceae; genus Penstemon; species Penstemon barbatus. The sequence continues at coordinate 15,379,696 of CM064880.1, forward strand.
AAAACGTAAAGTTGGTAAGAACATATTTAATCAATGAAAAGTTTAGGTGAATAACATGTGAAATTAGTGAAAAAACATGAAAAATAGGTAAAAACGGGTTAAAATGATAAAAACGAGTGAAATCAGTTAAAAAAATAGTTTAACTGGTGAAATCGGTAGAAAAATGGTTTAAACAGGAAAAAAAATTAAAAGAAATCAACCCAAAATGAGAAAACATTGAAAAATATTATAATCAGTAAAAAAAAGGGATAAATCGCTAAAAAAACAAACTGATAAAAAAAATTAAATATTGAGAACATATGAATCGATGAAAGTGTGGGTGAAATTTGTAAAGAAACGGATAAAATCAGTCAAAAAAGCTTGAAGTCGGCCAAAGTATGTTTAATCAATGAAAAATTTAGGTGAATAACATGTGAAATCAGTGAAATAAGTGAAAATGAGTTAAACTTTAACCGACAAAAATAAGGTGAAATTGAAAGAAAATGGTTTCAATTGGAAAAAAGATCAACGAAAAATAGGAAAACAATAAAAATGTTATAATCGATAAAAAAAAAGCGAAAAAATCTCAAAAAAAATAAAACAATGAAAATATATGAATTGATGAGACTTCGGATGAAAATGGTAAATAGTGGTGATGTTTGTGAAAAAACTGGTGAAACCAGTAAGGAAAAATGCTCGTGAAATCGATTAAAGTTCGAGTGAAATTTATGAAGAAACGGATAAACACGTGTCATCGATGAATAACGGATAAACTTGACATGAAAACTACTATGATGTAATAAACTAAATAATGTTTTTATGATCTTATTTTAGAACCAATTTTATAAGATGTAATAACTAAATCAATCATCATATTATATTTTATTACACCTATTCAAAGCCATAATTTTTTATAAATCAATAATAGTTAATAAAAATAAATTTCATAAATTGATCAGTCATAAATATATGATATATTATGACATAAAATTGACTAATTTTATTCTAGCTTACGAAAAATACCCATATAATTAAAACTAGACACGTACAACGTACGTGCACTTTTCTAGTCTACATAAAATGCTTGAAAATCTGTATAGGGCCAAAGACTTTGCCTATGATATTAATACTATGGTTTTACTTGAACACTTATATAAAAGGTAGATATCATTATTTATTTTAATATGGAATAAAAAATGAACTATATATATATATATATATATATATATATATATATATATATATATATATATATATATATATATATATATATATATTACATAATTTTTTTAATATATTTTTAAATATACAGACACGTTTTTTTGTCGTATCGAATCCTATAAATTTTGAAAATCCGTATCGCCGTACTCATATCGTATTATACCGTATCGAAGTATCCATATCCGTGCAATCTAGCTAATAACCTATGACTTGTCCAAGAAAAATTACCATCCAATTTTCATAACATTGATGTAGGGATAGATTTTATAAGATATAATTGTGTCAAAAGCATTAGACTCGTTCCACTTTATTTTTGAACATTTGAACTAAATATAATACAATCGATACTTTTATATTTGAACAAAAGCTAAATGATCTATATGGATTAGTATTAGCACGGTTTTGCTTGGTCATAGTTCTGAAAAATTTGTGTGATTGGTTTTAGTAAACTACGATTTAAACTAAGTTTAAGTGTCGAGGTTCATGAATCAATGACTTTATAGATAAATTACAGAAGAGTTGATGTTAACCCAATTGATTTCTTTAACTGCCTCTCTATATTTGACTGGAAAATTTGATATCAAAATATCTACCAAGTGGGGATAAATAAATAATAGTTGCCCTTTTTAACTTATTGTTTTACCTGATAAATAAACACTACACACAAATACAGAGAAACTAACTTTTGAACTCAATCTAAATTCCTACACAAAACAAAATACTTGGGACTATTGTTTACACAACATATGATTATGGAATTCTTGCCCATGATTAAACCCATATTGTTACTCTCAACATTTCTTGCAGTTGTAGCAATATTTGTAATCAAGAACTTTCTTTCAACAAAGAAGGAGAAGAAAAAGTACCATCCAATTGGGGGCACCATGTTTCATCTTATGCTCAAGTTCAACCATATGTATGACTACTTGACTGATCTCACCCGCAAAAACTTGACCTTCAGAATCCTTTATCTTGGCAAGAGTGAGATTTTCACTTCAGATCCTGCAAATATTGAGTATTTCCTCAAAACCAATTTTGCAAACTATGGCAAGGTACGTTCTCCGACGACTTTGTTACTTACAAATATCTAGTTATTCGACTGATTTTATGGATCGTTATTATTAATCTAATATCATAAAAGGCTATAAAATGAGCACCAAATGAAACTTATCTTCATGCAGGGTTCATATCACCATGACATTTTGGAAGACCTTCTAGGAGATGGGATCTTCACAGTCGACGGTGAAAAATGGCGGCAACAACGAAAAATTTCTAGTCATGAATTCTCAACTAGAAACCTAAGGGAATTTAGCAGTGGCGTATTCAAAACCAATGCAGCTAAACTCGCAGAAATAGTTGCTGCAGCTGCAACTTCAAATCAGACAATAGAAATTCAAGTAAAGTTGTTACCTTTCATTAATATACTCCAAAATTTGGGAATAAAAAAAGTAACAATACTTTCCCAATCCCAATTTGCAGGATTTGTTCATGAAATCTGCATTGGACTCGGTTTTTAAGGTTGTACTTGGTGTTGATCTAGACAGCTTGAGTGGAACAAATGAAGGTGCTCAATTTTCCAATGCTTTTGATGAAGCAAGTGAAATGACATCTTACCGCTATGTAGATATATCATGGCCAGTAAAGAAGTTTCTTAACATTGGATCCGAGGCCAAACTGAAGAAAAGTATGTACGTAGTCGATGACTTCGTTTGCATGGTTATTGAAAGCAAGATGGAACAAATGAGGAAACCGAACGACAATCTACCGGTAAGTTTAACCAAATAACAGCAAAATTGTGTTTTTAATAGAGACATGACTGGATCCTTAACACAATAGGTCCCGTGCTTTATATAGTTGCACATCTGGTCCCAAATTTCTAATTAAATTTTTGCACTTTTGTTCCCTCACTTTACAAAATTGTACTTTTTGTCTCAATTTAAAAAAAATGGAATTTTTCGTCCCATTTAGGCACTTTTGGTCCCAAAGGATTGTGTCAGTCTTACACTTTTTGTCCCAAACTAGATGGGAAGGAGGTGATAGGACCAAAAGTGCAAATCATTTTACAAAAAGTGAATCAAAAGTGCAATTTTGTAAAGTAGGGGACCAGAAGTGCCGAGTGTTCTGTCCCGTGGGACTATTATAAGATTCCCCCACCAAATACCTTCTGTTTTTGTATAGTATAATAATACTAGTAAAGGTTGTGTGCAATATAGGTGACTAAAGGAGATATCCTTTCAAGATTTCTTCAAATTGATGAAACAAATCCAAAATACTTAAAGGATATAATACTAAGTTTTATAATTGCTGGGAAAGACACAACAGCTAGTACTCTTTCCTGGTTTTTCTACATGATGTGCAAATACCCTTCAATACAAGAAAAGATTGCAAAAGAAGTTATAGGAGTTGCAAAACTTAACGAACTTTCAAGCATCGACGAAATAGCACAAAGTATTTCCGAAGAAGTACTAGACAAAATGCAGTTCCTCCATGCAGCTATAAGTGAAACTCTTCGATTATATCCTGCTATTCCCACGGTAAATACTCTACAAGTCTATGTAGCAACTACATGGGAAAATTTCAAAAATGGTCATGTTTGGCCAAAAAGTCCTTTTAGGATTCGGGCTGACAATTAAGTCATGTAACTAAATTATATGTTGCGTATCAGGATGGAAAGATGTGTTTTTCAGATGATACATTGCCGGATGGATTTAGTGTAAAGAAAGGGAATTTGATAGCTTATGTGCCTTATGCTATGGGAAGAATCAAATCTTTATGGGGTGAAGATGCAGAGGAGTTTAAGCCAGATAGATGGCTTGATGAAAATGGAATATTTCGACAAGAAAGCTCATTTAAATTCACAGCTTTTCAAGTAAGAATTTTTTTCTTCTTTTTTTATCAAAATCTTTAATTTTGAATATATTTTTTCAACATAGACTTAGATACTTTAAAATAGAAAAACATGATAATTAATATGCGGACTGGAATATGATTTATTTAGGCAGGGCCAAGAATATGCTTGGGAAAAGAGTTTGCATACAGACAGATGAAAGTATTTGCATCAGTATTGCTGAGTGCATTCTCATTTAAAATGGCTGATGAAAACAAAGTCGTGAATTACCGGACAATGCTAACACTTCAGATCGATGGCGGCCTCTATCTTCTTGCTAGCCGTAGGCATTAGTTTTTTTTTTTTTTTTTGTGTGTGTGTGTGTGTGTGTGTGTGTGTGTGAGTATTTCTACCTTGTAAGAAAATATATTTTAAGTTGTGTGTTTTTACAAAAATGTTACACAATAAGAAGTTTTTATGTTCCATGTTTGAATGGAGTAAGAGAATAATGTTAAACACCGACAAGTCTCCGTTCCTCTCTTCTGAGTTTCTCTCTCAAGTGTAGAACATGATTTCCTTGGGTTCCTTTCCCATTCCTGCTTCCTTGTGAAGCTTTACTCCCTTTTCCAATGGATGAACTAAACAACCTCATGGATCACTCACTCTCTATCCAACCAGCCCCCACCCCACAGACCCCTACCAATCAAAACTCATCCCAAATATACACAATAGTAGCCAAAGTCATCTCCACCAAAGAAATAAATACGGCAGCTTTTAAAGCTACTCTTCTCAAGTCCTTCAAAGCATTAAATGAAGTTTCTGTCAATGTTTTAGATTCCTTTACTCTTGCTTTCATTTTCAGCAACTTAAAGGACTACTCTAAAGTACTAAATAACGCCCCCTGGTCCTTCCGCGGCCTCCACGTGGTCACCAAACCTTGGAGTGAAGATCAAACTCTCCAAGACTTAAACCTTAACCTCTCACTCTTTTGGATCCATGCTTTCAACCTTCCGGTCAATCTCATTACGCGCGCCACCGCTACTGAAATTGGCAACTTCGTCGGTAAGTATGTCAAAGACGACCTCAACAACGAAAGGAATAGATGGAGAAATTCCCTCCGTTGCCGAGTCGAAATTGACATAACTGAACCCCTCAAAGATTCATACACCCTCCACACCTCCACCGGCAGGCCCATCTTCGTCGATTTGAGATATGAAAGACTCTCCGACTTCTGTTTCCACTGTGGCCTCATCTCCCATAAAATCTATTCATGTCCCCTATCTCCTCTACCGGATGCCCCTCACCTCTTTGGCCCATGGTTGAAAATGGATACACCCGTCATTCCCAATCCCAAATCCATACAAAGAAAACTCAACATTTCAGATTCCTCTACTGTCCCTGTAACCGGCAACCTGGAATCCAGCTCCCTCAAACACTGCCCGAATCCCCAAATCCCCTCCGAATCAACTCGCCCACCCTGCCCGAATCCTACTCGTGAAACAACTCTGCCCGAACCACCTACCCGAATCCCAACAAACCCGCCTCCTTTTCCTGACACATCCCCTCTTTTTCACACCAAACATGTCAACTCTTTACCAAAATTACCCCCTTTCCCTCTCTCATCTGAGCCGCATCACTCGCATCCCGAGATTTCTACATCAAACTCCAACTTTTCATTAAATGCCAAAGATTGTCTTTTTTCCCTAGAGGAGATTTCCCTCCAACGCTAGTGATACAACATTTAAATGGGCAAACAAAACACTCTATGGGCCTATCTCACTCTCGGCCCACCTAAACTCCTCTTCTTACCCTATTTCAAACTCGGCCCCTTTTGACTTGTCTTACACCAAACAGGCCCAATCCCATAACCTTCTATATCTAAACTCTATCAAGCCCAATCCCCCTACACTCTCTTAAAAGGCCCAAAGCCAATAACTCAACTGACTTGCCTTGCTCCAAAAAAGCTAAGGACCAACTTTGCAACTCTTTCTTTCCAGAGACGTTTACCTCGCCTTCTCCTTCATTCTCTGCTGAAACAAATATTCCCACTCAAACCTTACATCTCGACCCCATAAATCAATATCTTCCCAACTCCAGAGCCGAACGAAGAATCGTACGAATAAAGCACCTAGCCAGAAAAATCAACTCCTATCCTTCCACATCATCACAAAACTTAGCAGCTCCAACCTTTAACTCAAAAAGTTCCGTAATCATCTCAGAAATTTTCGAAAACCTCAACTCCGACGGCCCAAAGGGGCCAAACGAGTAATTATGAAAATCATCTCCTGGAATTGCCAAGGGTTGGCTCAACCCAAGGCAAAACGCGCCCTCAAAGCGCTCCTCTCTTCTCAATCCCCTGATATTCTATTTCTCTGTGAAGTCAAAACGCAAAAAGTAAATGCTATTTTCAACATTCTCAATCTCTCTTCTCTTCCTAACTCCGATTTTGTCCCCGCCCGCAATATCTCTGGTGGCCTCATCATTGTCTGGCGGGACGAAATCAATCTTCAAGTTACTAGCAAACACCAATATCTCATCAACTGTACAATCTACTCCCCTGTTATCAATGAACCTTGGTTTCTTTCTTGCATCTATGGCCCTACTGTCTCTACTAAGAAACCCATTCTCTGGAACCTTCTTCGTGATACCGCAGCTGTTATCGACAAAGCCCCCTGGACTTGCATAGGGGACTTTAATGAAATATTTGGACAAATTGATAAATGCGGAAAAATTCCGTTTGCTTGTTCTTCTACCCATCATTTCAAAGATATCCTTGACAATGCCGAACTCGAAAATATTGCTTTTACCGGTAACCTATACACTTGGAATAACAAACGTGGTGGTTTTGCAAATGTTCGCCAAAGAAACGACAGGGCCGTTTCTAATCCTAATTGGAACACCCTCTTCCCTCAAGCATTTATCGCCCATCACCCGGCTTGTGCCTCGGACCATGCTCCTATCGCCCTCCACACCTCCCCATCATTCCACTCCGGCCCCAAACCTTTTCGTTTTGAATCCATGTGGCTTTCCCATGATGGGTGCCGTAACACTATCGAAGAAACTTGGGACACCAGTATCCTCGGCTCCCCTCCATTCACGTTTTTTTCCAACTTGAAAAACACTCGCGGCGCCCTCCGAAACTGGAATAAGCTTTGTTTCGGTAATTGTCAAGATCATATCCACCAAACCCGCCAATCCATCGAAACCATCCAAAACCAAACCCAAAGCCCTGAAAACATTGCTCTTGAGGAATCCCTACAGTGTCATCTTGATGTTCTACTCATGAGGGAAGAAATAATGTGGAGACAACGGGCTAAGCAAAAATGGCTCGTTGAGGGTGACGCTAACTCACGTTACTTTCACCTCTCAACGATCATCCATCGAAGGTACAATCGTATTCATTATATTTTTGATGATAGCTCTCATGCTTACGTCTCTGATTGGTTTGATATATGTTGTACTTTTGATAAGTTTTTCATTGACTTATTTACATCCTTCCAACCCTATTTCCCCCCTTTGTTTGATGGTCTTTTTGAACCTTGTATTTCTTCTGATGATAATATTGCACTTTGTGTCATCCCTTCCCCTTTGGAAATTAAAAAAGTGTTTTTCTCTATGAACTCTCACAAGAGCCCGGGGTCAGATGGTTTCTCCCCTATTTTTTACAAAAATTTTTGGGACGTTGTTGGCCCTGATGCTATCTCTGCCATAGAACATTTTTTCAAAACCGGTTTCCTCTTAAAAGCTTTTAACCATACTCTTATTGCTCTCATTCCGAAAAAGGTTAACGCTTGCAAAGTCACTGATTTCCGCCCCATTAGTCTATGCAATATTGTTTTTAAAGCAATCACTAAAATTATTGCCAATAGATTAAAAGGTCTTCTTGATAACCTCATATCTCCCACCCAATTTGCTTTTGTTCCGGGACGAAACATTAATGACAACTCCATTCTTTCTCACGAACTCCTCCATTGTATCAATGCTAGGAAAAAATCCAAAAACACTGCCATGGCCATTAAACTTGACCTCTCCAAAGCTTTTGATAGAGTTGAATGGCCTGTCCTCTTTAAAATCCTCTCTGCTTTTGGTTTTGATCAAAAATTCATCAATCTTATTGACCAATGCATCTCTACCGTGAGCTTCTCCACAATTGTCAATGGTTCGTCTCATGGTTTCTTTAAACCAACCCGTGGCTTGCGTCAAGGAGACCCACTGTCTCCTTTTCTCTTTATCATCTTCACTGAAATCCTCATTCGACTTATCTCTCGAGCTGAAAATGAAGGTTCCATTCATGGTATCAAAATAAGCCGTAATTGTCCCCCGGTCTCCCACCTACTTTTTGCCGACGATATCACAATATTTTGTAAAGCTAACGAGGAAAATGCTTTCGGTGTCAAAAATGTTCTAAACACCTTCGAAGCTTGGTCCGGTCAATCTATTAGTTGTGAAAAATCCTTTGTCCATTTTAGCCCCAACTCTAGTGGTTCTCTTCGTAACAAAATACTTTCTATCCTTCAAATGAAAAAGTGCAACCATAAGTCAAAACATCTAGGTCTTCCTTTTTATAAAACTTCGGGCAGCAAAGCTTGTTTCAACGATATCATTGGAAAACTGGAAAAAAAACTTAGTGGTTGGCGTGCCCGTTTGCTTTCTCATGCGGGGCGCAACGTTCTTGCCAAATCGGTTGCCCAAGCCATTCCCTCGTACCATATGGCCACTTTCCTCCTCCCAAAAAACCTTTGCGACAAACTCGATTCCATGATCCGTAAATTTTGGTGGCAAGCTAATGATAAACCCCATTTTCTCGCTCTTAAATGTTGGGACTCTCTTTGTACCCCTAAGTGGAATGGGGGAATCGGACTCCGTCGCTCGCACGACTTAAACAAAGCCCTCATTGCCAAACTTTCTTGGAACGTTCTTTCTTCCTCTAATAAAATGTGGGTATCCCTGCTCTCCACCAAATATCTCCAATCCCAAAGCATTCTTGTGGATGCCCGTCCAAAAAACAATATATCTTGGGTTTGGAAAGGAATTCTTGCTTGTGTCCCTCTTATTAAAAAAGGTGCTTGTTACAAAGTCTCTTCGAACTCGGCCATCAACATTTGGAATGATCCTTGGATTCCCTCTCTTGATAATTTCATCCCAACACCCAACCCCGCTTTCCCAACCCCTCCCTCCCCCGTCTTTGTCTGTGACCTCATCGCCCCTAACTCCTCCGATTGGAACATTAGCCTCCTCAACTCCTTATTTTGCCAAAACTCCGTCTTGGAAATTCTCAAAATCAAAATTCCTACCCGTGTGGAATCAAAAACAGCTTTTTGGGTTCACTCCAAGAAAGGTGACTTCTCGGTCAAAAGTGCTTACTTAACCGACCAAAAAGCTAGATTTTTTAGTACTTCCCCTCATGGCAATCTTTGGAACCTAGTTTGGAAAGCTCGTGTTCACAATCGTGGAAAATTCTTCCTTTGGAAAATCCTCAACGACATGATCCCCACCCGTCAACGCCTTTCCCTTATCTTCCACGTCCAAGACACCTCATGCCTCCTTTGCAATCAAGCTATGGAATCCCTTGATCACATCTTCCTTGGTTGCCCTTTCATCACGTCCATCTTTTTTGCTTCCAAGTGGAGATTCAAACTTCATCCATTCACCTCTTGGAACATTTCCACTTGGATCTCGGCCATTCTTAAACAAGACCATTCATTTTTCCCGGATCCCGACCTCGCTCTCGAATTCCTTAACTTTTGTGTTGTTACTATGGATCAGGTTTGGAAAGCTCGTAACTTTCGTCTTCATAATCCAGCTGCGGCTGCACCGAATCCTCTTTCTTTGGCGAACAGGTGTAGCAAGATCTCCTCCGAACATGCTGCTGCTCAAGCTGTTGCCTTGGCTACTGCCTCTTTCCCTCATCTCTCTTATGATTGGATTCCACCTGCTGCAAATTGGTTCAAAGTCAATATGGATGCAGCTTTTGCCGATGGCTTTGGTGCTGTCTCAATTCTTGTTCGGGACTGTTTTGGTTCGGTTATCTTTGCTGCCGTTTTCAATGATGCTTTCTTCGACGCAACTGCTGCTGAAACTGCTGCTATTCTTAAAGCTTTTGTGCTCCTTGATCAAGCAAAATGCTCAAAAGTTTTGTTCGAAAGTGACTCCCTCAATTCCGTTCTTATGATCACTTGTAAGGCCCCTGTCTTTGAATGGAGCAGCGAAGCTGATGCTCTTAAAGCTAGAAAAGTTCTCCTTGGTTGGCCTAAATGGAAAATTAAGAAGATCCCAAGACTCGGCAATAAGGCCGCTCACAATCTCGCTAAATGGGGCAAACTTTGTAATTGGGATGGACCTATTCCCCTTTCCCTCATTCCTCGTGATGTTTTTGTTGATTTTTGTTACCGTGACTATCCCAGAACTTCTGTAACAAACCTTTTTTCGTTCATTAATGCTTAATCTTTTGCTTATCAAAAAAAGAATGGAGTAAGAGAATATATCTTTTCTCTTGGTATCATATCGGGTAAATAGCTTAAATTCTTGTGTATAGTCAAGCATACATAAAAGGTCCACGTTATTCTTTTTTCTTTTTTCATAAAACCCCCGTTTTTTTGCACTTTGCACCCCGAAACATGCGAAATAGGCACTTTGCACCCCAAAAATTAGATTTAGCACTTTGCACCCTCGAAATATGAAAAATACAGCACTTTGCACCCTCTTTTATTTTCAAGCAAAAATTCAAGGGCAAATAGGTAATTCTATTGTAGATCTTTGGTCCCCCCCCCCCCCAAATAAAATTAGCACTTAATACTCCCTCCTTAAGAATAAATTAATAACTTGCACCCCCGAAACACAATAAATTGACACTTTGCACCCCAAAATACAAAATTAACACTTGACACCCACAAATTAAAAAAAAAAAAACTCAAACCCCTCTTTTTTTCGTGCAAAGTTGACCATTAAGGTGAAATTTTTTTAAGGCAAAATAGGTAATTATTTATGGGTCTTTGATATGTTGAAGTAGACAATCGGCTTTGAGAAGTTTACTTGTACTTTATTTAGTTATTTATGGTTATATTGTTGAAAAGAAATATAGAGAGAAAAATGAGTATTCGAGTATTTATAATTGTATTTTGCAAAATTTAAGTAAAATAATGAATTACCTATTTTGCCTTAGATTTTTTTCACTCCGATAGTCAACTTTGACGAAATAAACGAGAGGTTTGGGTTAATTTAAGGGTGTTAAGTGTTAATTTTGTGTTTTGGGGTGCAAAGTGCCTATTTATTGTATTTTGTGGGTGAAAGTTGATGATTTGTTCTTAATTAGAGGGTATTAAGTGCTAATTCTATTTTGGGGGTATTAAGTGCTAATTTTATTTTGGGGGTACAAAGTGCAAAATTCTCAAGTCTTGAGGGTGCAAAGTGCCATTAATATTGAATTACCTATTTTGCCCTTGAATTTTTACTTGAATATAAAAGAGGATGCAAATTAATGTATTTTTCATATTTCGAGGGTGCAAAGTGCTAAATCTAAGTTTCGGGGGTGTAAAGTGCAAAAAACCCTAAAACCCCTTATGTTTTTTATATTCCTTGCACCGAAATCCTCTTCCGCTTACCTCCGTCCAAACACTTTCGAGTGTAATTTTTACGACCTCCATGTGCGATTGGGCTTAAATTTAAAGTATTATATCTACAAACTTTTTAGACGTATGATTTTCTCGTGCAAGAAAAATATATAAAGCAGAAAGAAGTTTTAAACAAAACACCACCTTTTGAAGAGCACAACTAATACAAGTGCATATATAGGTCCCAAGAACATACAAGATAAGCTAGTGGACCATTTTTGAAGTCACAATTGATATCTACAACTACTTCTCTATAATGATTGGAAAAATTGATATCAAAATGTCATAATGTCTATCGAGTGTGGATAAATAAATAATGGGTTAATTACAGTGACCTCCCCTGAGGTTTGGTAAAACTCGCGTTCATTCCCCTCTAAGAATACTAATTACTAAGACCTCCCCTGAGGTTTGCAAAACCTTACAAAACCCTAACGGAGACTAACGGAGGTGGATGGAATGCGTAAAATTACCCTCTTGCCCTCATCAATTTTAATTACTTCAACCTCCCCTAAGGTTTACAAAACCTTACAAAAATTTATATTTTCCTATTAGTCCCCAAACTTTAATAAAATTAAATTTACCCATAAAAAATTTACCCATAAAAAGAAAAGAAAAACTAACCCCACCCCGATTTATATCACATAAAAAAGAAAAAAAATAGTTCATTAATTATGCAATTAATAGTAATAATAAATATGTAAATAAGATTTTATTTTTTTATTTTATAATAAAATATTATTTAATTGTATTGTATTTAAGTAAGATATAAATTTATGATTTCATTGTTGAAAATATCAAACACTTATTTATATATATATATATATATATATATATATATATATATATTTAAGTTTAAAACTGAAATAACCCATAAATTTAATTATTTACAAATACCTTATAGATAATTATTTTATAAAAGGGTATTTGAATTAGTATCTTTAAATTTTGTGAAAAAAATATTTATTGATTTTTTTAGTTAAATTTTTATAAAATACATATTTCAATACTGTATAATTTATCAATAGTGTAAAAAATAATTTATTAATTATGTAAACAAGATTTATTTTAGTATTTTATAGTAAATATTATTTAATAGTATTGGGTTTAAGTAATCAATAAATTATTGTCTGGGATCGCTGGTTGGATATTCTCCCCAGGTCGTCGCCGGCCTGGATCCGGTGATCCCAGGTCGACGACCTGGGAAGGTGGTGGCGACGGGGTTGGGGGTTTGGGGTGGGGTGATTTTAGGATTTTTTTAAAAAAAAATTATATTTATATTTTTATTATAAAAATTAAAATATTATTGAATATATATTTTTTCTTCAAAAATTGTTATGTTACATTTATGAATAATTAAAAAATAATAATTTCCCAACAAATAAAATCTTTAATTATTTCATATCAATAAAACTTGTGTTGATATATGTGTAATATGTGTAAATTAACCCATAAATAATAGTTGCCCTTTTTGACTTATTATCTTACTTGATAAATTAGTAAATAAGGTGTCATTATTAATAACAAATTTATCAAGAAACACTACACACAAATACAGAAAAACTAACTTTTGAACTTGAACAATCTCAAGTCCTACACACAACAAAGTACTTGGGACTATTGTCTGCACATATGATTATGGATTTGTTGCTATTATTACTCTCAACTTTTGTTGCAGTTGTAGCAATATATATAATCAAGATTGTTTTATCAACAAAGAAGGAGAAGAAAAAGTATCATCCAATTGGGGGCACCAAATTTCATCTTCTGCTTAACTTCAGCAACTTATATGACTACTTGACTGATCTCACTCACACAAATTTAACTTTCAGAATCCTTTGTCTTGACAACAATGAGATTTTCACTTCAGATCCTGTAAATATTGAGTATTTCCTCAAAACCAATTTTGCAAACTATGGCAAGGTACGTTCTCCGGCCACTTTGTTACTTATTACAAATATCAAGACTTTTAGTGTAAGAATTATTCTCTTTACCAAACACACGAGGAATCTAATCACGATCACGTAATATGAACGTTCTATAGATCTATCTCGACACTTTTGTCAAGATTGTTATATTGTGGTGTCTCTCTTGAAACAACTTGGCAATCATTTGACATAGTTTGGAAACTTTGAGATTAATCACATGAACTTTGTCTTTGTTAAAACATCTTCTACTCCAATTGGTCATCATTGTAGTGGAAAAGATTAATCCCCACAATGTAGCGAAACCAATTTCAAATCCTCGTCGTATACCTATGGGAAACAAAACAAAAATTATATAAATAATGAATTTAAAACATCTAATATGTCTAGTTTTTTTGACTTATTTTATGGATCTACATCAACAATCTAGTCTCATAAAAGACTATGTTTATGCAGGGGTCGTATCACCATGACGTTTTGGAAGGTCTTCTAGGAGATGGGATCTTCACAGTCGACGGTGAAAGATGGCGGCAACAACGAAAAATTTCTAGTCATGAATTCTCAACTAGAAACCTAAGGGAATTTAGCAGTGGTGTATTCAAAACCAATGCAGCTAAACTTGCTGAAATAGTTGCTGCAGCTGCAACCTCAAATTAGACAATAGAAATTCAAGTTATGTTGTTACCTTTCATTAATATACTCCAAAATTTGGAAATCAGAAGTAAATAACAATACTTTCACTATTCCAATTTGCAGGATTTGTTCATGAAATCTGCTATGGACTCAGTTTTTAAAGTTGTACTTGGTGTTGATCTAGACAGCTTGAGTGGAACAAATGAAGATGCTCAATTTTCCAATGCTTTTGATAAAGCAAGTGAAATGACATGTTACCGATATGTAGATAAATCATGGCCATTAAAGAAGTTTCTTAACATTGAATCCGAGGCCACATTGAAGAAGAGTATGAATGTAGTCGATGACTTCGTTTGCAAGGTTATTGAAAGCAAGATTGAACAAATGATGAAACCAAATGACAATTTACGGGTAAGTTTGACCAAATAACAGAAAAATTGTGTTTTTAGTAGAGACATGACTGGATCCTTAACACTATTGGTTCCATGCTTTATATAGTTGCACTTCTGGTAAAAAAAAATAATTGAAATTTTTGCACCAGTTTGGCACTTTTGGTCCCAGAGGATTTTGTTCTGTCCCGTAGGACTAAAAATACAACTCCCACCAAATACCTTCTGTTTTTGTATAGTACTTAAAGGATATAATACTAAATTTTATAATTGCTGGGAAAGACACAACAGCTAGTACTCTTTCTTGGTTTTTCTACATGATGTGCAAATACCCTTCAATACAAGAAAAGATCGTAAAAGAAGTTAGAGAAGCTGCAAAGCTTAACGAATTTTCAAGCATCGAAGAAATAGCACAAAGTATTTCCGAAGAAGCACTAGACAAAATGCAGTTCCTCCATGCAGCTATAAGTGAAACTCTTCGATTATATCCTGCAATTCCCACGGTAAATACTCTACAAGTCTATGTAGCAACTACATGGGAAAATTTCAAAAATGGTCATGTTTGGCCAAAAAGTCCCTTTAAGATTCGTGCTGACAATTAAGTCCTGTAACTAAATTATCTCTTGTGTATAGGATGGAAAGATTTGTTTTTCAGATGATACATTGCCGGATGGATTTAGTGTAATAAAAGGGAATTTGATATCTTATGTGCCTTATGCTATGGGAAGGATTAAATCTTTGTGGGGTGAAGATGCAGAGGAGTTTAAGCCAGATAGATGGCTTGATGAAAATGGAAAATACCAACAAGAAAGCTCATTTAAATTCACAGCTTTTCAAGTAAGATTGTTTTACATAAAAATTATGTGTTATAAAGTATCTGTAGATACATGAAATTTATGCCTAATGAAATAATGACACTTATAAATAATTTATTAGTAATCAATTAATTTTCTATTTTTGGGATTTTATTATATTAAATCCCGAAATTAAATAATGATATTAATTGATTTCTAATATTTATTTATTGGCCAATTATATCAAGCCATGTGTCAAAATGATATATTTAAAGCCATATGATTAAGTGGCCAATCAAAATGTGCCACATGTCAAAGTGAGGTGTTTTGGCCAATCAAATGAAGTCTTTCATTCCAAGGAAGTAAGGGCCAATCAAATCATGACACGTCACCAAGCTGCTATGAAGGACTCTTCAAAATCTATATAAAGAGGTCTTGTGAATTCATTTGAAGATATACAGACACACATATATACATATCTACATACAAATTCACATATACGCATAGATATTCTCCTCAAGCTTTGAAAGTCTGCAAGCACTTCAAATCTGTGACTCCATCCGCAAATCTTGGAGAAAGTCGCATCACACGATTCAAGAACAAGCCTAGTGCACTTAAATCCATACGCTCAACGAAGAGAAGAATCAGAGGATTCATACATAGAGATTTTGTAACCACTTTTAAATTTTAAATATATATATTATTTGTTACTTCTTATTTTATTGTCTATTTAAGCTTTTTGCAGACTTTAAAATTTGTTGTAAACAAATTTTTGGCACGCCCAGTGGGACCATCTCTACCTCTCATCTCTTCTCTTCAAAAAGATGATTCGTCCTAGAAAATATCGAACTATGTCTGATTTGATGAATGACCCAAGCACCATGCTCATTGAAAAGAAGGCAAATGATGATTCTCAAAGCAGTGGATACCCCTTTCTCACCATTCGACTGGAGCGCATGTTATGACAACAAACGCTACGACTATGGAAGAACAACTCATGGCTCTAACTAAGGCCATAGAAGGGCTCAACAAGCGTACGCAAGAGCAAGATGCAAAGATTGAAAGACTTCTGAGCCAAGGACTCTATGCCAAGGCAAATCACTCGATGGGAAAACGACCTATGGATCCCGAAGAAGATGAGATATCAACAAAACGATACTCAAAAGTGAACGAGGACCAACTCGAGGATTCTGAGGAGGACGACATTCTCTCAGGACGACATTCGACTGAGAAAGCTAAGGGTCTTCAAGTCTCGCCCGACGGCATGATTCCTGTGGATCAACTAGAAGATTTCATCACTGGAACCATCAAGTGCAAATTGGAGGGAGGTTCAAAATCTTCACTTACTTACGTGAAGCCCTACACTCGTCGCATCGACACGATGAAGATGCCCACTGGATATCAACCGCCAAAGTTCCAACAATTCAATGGGAAAGGGAACCCAAAGCAACATGTCGCTCACTTCGTAGAAACTTGTAATAATGCTAGAACTGCTGGAGATCTCCTCGTGAAACAATTTGTCCGTTCGCTTCAAGGGAATGCTTTTGACTGGTACACCGACTTGGAGCCTGGAAGCATTGATAGTTGGGAACAACTTGAACAAGAATTCCTCGATCGATTTTATAGCACAAGAAGGATCGTCAGTATGATCGAACTTACAAGCACTCGTCAGTGGAATGAAGAGAAAGTGATCGATTATATTAATCGATGGCGAAATTTGAGTTTGAACTGCAAGGATCGCTTGTGTGAAACTTCTGCAATAGAGATGTGTATCCAAGGGATGCAATGGGGCTTACGATATATTCTCCAAGGCATAAAACCGAAAACCTTCGAAGAGCTGGCCACACGTGCGCACGACATGGAACTGAGCCTTGCTTCAAGTGAAGGCCAAAGCTTCTTCCCACTTCATGAGTCAAAGAAAGGAAAAGCTGGACATTACATCAAGAAAGGGGGCAAGCTTTTTCCCCAAGTTGAAAGTGAAGAATCCATGACCGTCAATGTCTCTCGATCCAAGTCAAAGAAGAACGATGAAATAAACAATGATTCATCCCAACGAAACTTTGCAAAGAAGCTGACTTTGAAGGATATGCAAAATAAGGAATACCCATTCCTTGATTCTGACGTTGCTCCAATGCTTGATGACTTGCTCGAAGCTAAACTCATTGAGTTGCCCGAAATGAAGCGACCTGAAGAGGCTGGAAGAACAAATGACCGCAATTACTGCAAGTACCACCGCTTGGTTGGGCATCCCATTGAAAAATGCTTCATTTTGAAGGATAAAATCTTGCAACTAGCTCGAGAAGGTAAGATTATGCTTGATGAAGATGATGCAAGTGCAAATCTTGTCACAGTTTCATTTGGATGTTTTGACACAACAATAAACGCGGAGCAATTGCCAAATAGGCTTCATGATGAGGATTCTTATGATGTTGTTTCGTGTAATGCAATACAAGAACAAAACACTTCTATAGGTGAAGTATGCCAATCTTGCATAGAAGCTCGAGAGGATGTCGCATCCTTGTTTCACATTTCTCAAGAAAAAATGCATGTTGGCCAGAAAGAAGAAGTGGATACTACTTCACTGGAAACCGTGGAAGGTGTTAAAACAACCATTGATGGAATTAATCAAGTGAAATTTGAGATGGGTGACTTAGTCCCCAAAGTGGAGGTTCAAAATTTCTCTTTGAAAAAGGAAACTCATCAAGATAAGCAAACTCAACTAAAATTTAGATCTGAGTCAATTCCATTCATCAAAGCTGAAATGAATATGTTTATGAAAGTTGGCTTCATTCAAGAAGTAGAGAATTCTACATGGGTCTCTAGAATTGTGCCGATACGTAAAAGAACTCGTCAAATTCAACTTTGTATCGACTTTGAGAATTTAGATGCTCCCAATGATTTTCCATTACCTAATCCAGAACTTCTGATCGATGGATTCCATAGATATGGTCAGAAATCTGGAGATCACCATTGATGTCAAAATAATCTGCACACTCCTTGATAAGAGTATAAACTTTCAAAACAACTCCTTGACACGAGTCAAAACTGTCTACAAGTCTTCATGTTGAAAACTCCTTGACACGAGTCAAAACTGTCTACAAATCTTCAAAGTTCAAGCCAAAGCCTTCAGTAGACGAGACGAAAAGGTCTACAAGTTCAAATCAACTTCTCCCAGATACGAGTCAAAACTGTCAGCAAATTTGTTAAAGTTCAAGTCAAAGCCTCCAGTAGACGAGACGAAAAAGGTCTACGAAATCTTGAAATCAAAATGCTCCTTGACGCACGAGCTTAAAACTGCATGTTACTCTTGGACCTCATGAGTATAAAAATATGAACGACACTCTTCAAATAAAATTTTATGTTTTGAACTACGTTATGACTTGATTCTCTTTACGAGATACGTAGGCAGCTTCGAAGCTAATTCTAAGTTCGGTCATGTAATTAAAAAAAAAATTTGGAGACATTAACAAAGTTTTCATAATGTACTTGGTTGATGTATTGAAATCTTCATTCCATACTTAAGAATATTTCATAGTGTTAAATTAAGAAGGGATCTTGAATTTCATTAAGTGATTAACTTTAACTACGGAGGAATTTACATCGAAATGAGAGCAAGGGGCAAAGTTAGATCAAGATGTGAATACTAATTGAACTTTATTCATATTTATGTTGAAGAGTTCGATACAAAGCAAGGCAAAAAAAAAAAAAAAAAATGCAAGCTCCTATATCTAAATGGTTTCTAATATGTTGTTGCTCGATCTTCAAGTTGGTGGTTTTGTATCTCTTCAAATTATTGCTTCTTGCCTCCAAAGTGGTGCTCCACACTTTCAAATTGGTGTCCCGCATCTCTCCAAGTGACGAACTTCTTCAATTGAAGCTTCAAGCATTTTCAAGTTATCCTCCAAGACATTGTCTCGAACTTTAAGTTGATGTTTTGTGCCTCTCCAAGTTGTGAACTTCTACTTTGCGAGTTGGAGGTTCAAGCTTCCTAAGTTAGAACTACGTGCATCCAAGATGTTGATTCGAAAGCCAAGTTGCTGCTTTGCATCTCATCAAGTCATTTCTTTGTCTTCAAGTTGATGGTTTAAGTCTCTCAAAAGTCGCGGCTCCTTGTTTTCAAAGTGATGATCACAACATCTTCAAGTTCCTTGGCTTTATCGCTTCATGCTCTCAATTTGATTATTGTTGTTACTTCGAGTTGCTACTATTTGCCTCCAAGTCGACGCTTCATATTTCTTCTAGCAACGTCTCCTTGTTTTCCGAAAAGTAAACTCCCAAGTTCTTAGTGAAAACAATTGTCGTGATCGTTGGGTTTAGAAGGTTAGCTACATAGCTCAAAGAAGTCAACTCCGAAGTAATGATTTGTCATCTCCATCGACTTCAAGAAGCTCCTTGGTTGATGGGACCACTTCGTCATGGAATAGGCCGCGAAGGGAAAATCCGTTGAATGTACGCAAATCCCGCAGAGAAATGGATAGTTCCACAGCCGTCGTATGGAGCGAGTTTGTGGCCAGACTCCATAGGTTGTAGAATGTGTTAATGGTGTCATCATCGACGTCATAGGTGAAAATGAGGTTCAAATTGCGTCGTATATGCCTACTTAGTAAAGACTTTTGTTCCTTCTTGCATCGAAATGTGCTGATTCGCGATAACCTGCAATGTTGATAATTCACCAAAAATGGCTCTAAAGGGTACCATAAAATCCTCCATGAAGCCGTCAAACGAATATGATGTGGGAAACAAGGCAATGAACTTCGCCGAATGCTTTGGACTGCACACTATCTGACGCTTACGCATGACTGAAGAGATTACATTGGCTTTCTTTTTAACCTTCACAATAGTGCAACAAAGTGTACTCCAGGGCGAATTGATTGATTATTGGCGGGTACGCGGCTAAAGTAGTTCATTTTATTTTATCTGGTTCGTCCTTTTGACCATGCAGAGGCTCGGGTATGGAACTTTGCAGTCGATAAACTCCATTGGTGTTGCGATGCTATATCTGCAACAAAGATAAATTTCGATAAAAAAATAAAAATAAAAAAAAAGTCGATTAAAAAAAAAAAAAAAAGTAAGGGGCATGATGCGAAATTGAGGATGTAGAACTAGATGTAATTTTGGTCTATATTTTAACTTATGTTGAAGATGTATACGGATCATGCTACTATTCCCTAAGGGCAGGGTACAAGTTCTCAAGCCTATGGTACAAGCTCAGCAGCCTTTAATAAATTCAGGTTCATTATGAATAAAGAAATAAGCTATATGTGACTTGAGATAAATTGGTCAACAATGAAGGAAAATAGATCGGCATAACTGTCCCACCATGAAAAGGCTGGTTAGTTCAATTAGTTGCTGCTTGCATACTGATTATTGTGTATGGAGCTAATTAATTACTGACCCATTCTAAAGAAAAGAATTTAACAGAGGTGGAGGAAAAAAAGGGGAAGAAATCTTTACGTGGGTTATTTTATTTTACACACGCGATCGATTTCTCAAATTCTCTGAATATTATTGCTGATGAATGAAAGGGTTTCGAGGGCCAATTTTATAGAAGATACTTGGAGATTATGATGACCAAATTTTTTTTGGGAATTTTAGATTCCTAGTATTGGAAGGAATTGATTCAAGTTTAATTTGTTTCCTTAAGAATTAGATCGCTGGATTCGCTGTAATATCAAGTTTGGAATTTATCTTACCATGGAAACTTTCATCTTGATCGATTGAATTGAAAAGGAACAAAAAAAAAAGGAAGAAGAAAAGGGGCTCTGTTCTGTTCGTGAGTTCCTGGGGAAGAAAGAAAAGGAAAATCTATCAAGTACTTTTGGTCTACATAGACCATGCATATAAATGGGCTAAATTAAGTGGGCTTAAGTAATGGGTATTTAATTAAACTATGTACCCACTTAAAGTCCACTTCAAATAAATTCATGATCACGGTTGTTCAAATTTCTTTTACCGTGATGCAATATTTTTCAAGTGCATTTTTATATCATAGTCGTGACTTACTCACTTCAAAGTATGCTTCGAAAGCGTTATTCGTGAATAAGTCTCGAAGGGGCATTTGTAGATACATGAAATTTATGCCCAATTAAATAATGACACTTATAAATAATTTATTAGTAATCAATTAATTTTCTATTTTTGGGATTTTATTATATTAAATCCCGAAATTAAATAATGATATTAATTGATTTCTAATATTTATTTATTGGCCAATTATATCAAGACATGTGTCAAAATGATATATTTAAAGCCATATGATTAAGTGGCCAATCAAAATGTGCCACATGTCAAAGTGAGGTGTTTTGGCCAATCAAATGAAGTCTTTCATTCCAAGGAAGTAAGGACCAATCAAATCATGACACGTCACCAAGCTGCTATGAAGGACTCTTCAAAATCTATATAAAGAGGTCTTGTGAATTCATTTGAAGATATACAGACACACATATATACATATCTACATACAAATTCACATATACGCATAGATATTCTCCTCAAGCTTTGAAAGTCTGCAAGCACTTCAAATCTGTGACTCCATCCGCAAATCTTGGAGAAAGTCGCATCACACGATTCAAGAACAAGCCTAGTGCACTTGAATCCATACGCTCAACGAAGAGAAGAATCAGAGGATTCATACATAGAGATTTTGTAACCACTTTTAAATTTTAAATATATATATTATTTGTTACTTCTTATTTTATTGTCTATTTAAGCTTTTTGCAGACTTTAAAATTTGTTGTAAACAGTATCTAGAGAGGACATGTTATCCCAATTATAAAACATGTTTCATAATCTTGAATATATTTTTTTGACATAGATTTGGATACTTTAAAATGCAGAATTGATAAATAATATGTGGATTGGAATATGATTTATGTAGGCAGGGCCAAGAATATGTTTGGGAAAAGAGTTTGCTTATAGGCAGATGAAAGTATTTGCATCAGTGTTGTTGAGTTCCTTTTCATTTAAAATGGCTGATGAAAACAAAGCTGTGAATTACAGAACAATGCTAACACTACATATCGATGGAGGCCTACATCTTCTTGCTAGCCGCAGGCGTTCGTACATTTTTTTTTTTTTTTTTTTTTGGTGTGTGTGTTGAGCATTTTGACCTTGTAAGACAAGAAGAAATTTCAAGATGATGTTTTTGTGTATTTTTACAACACAAGAAGAAGTTTTTATGTTTCTTGTTGGAATGGAGTAAGAGAATGTATCTTTTCATATTGGATTAATGGCAAAGCCTACAAGAAAGGTCTATCTTATTCTTTTTTCTTTTTGCATAAAACCCCTTATATTTTTATTTTCCTTGCACATAAATCCTCTTCCGCTCACCTCCGTCCAACATCTTTCGAGCATGATTTTTACGAGCTCCATGTGCGATTGGGCTTAAATTTAAAGTATTTTATCTTCAAACTTTTTAGACGGATGATTTATTCGTGCAGGAAAAATAAAGCCGAATAAGTTTTATGCCAACAACACCTTTTGAAGAGCATGATGAATATGTCAATGAGATCGTATCCTAATGATAATTACTGGCAAAACTGAGGCCCCAAAACCAAAAGGTCTTGGGTTCAACTCTCACGAATGTTGGTATATAGTCTGACAGTTATTGAAATGAATTTTGATGTAACGAATTATTATTAAAGTAGCACGACGAATACATGTGCATATATAGGTCCCAAGAACATACACAAAAAGCTAGTGGACCATTTTTGAAGTCACATCCACTTTTGGGTTCCAAAAAGGATCAAAATGCAGCCCCACGGAAGAAATCAAAGGCGTTCCCTTTGCTTTCACAATTTTGATTCTAACACCATGTGCCTCCACAATTCCCAATTTCAATCTATGAAGTCTTTTGTACCCAATTGTAGTTTCTTTTACAACTTTAACCCCATCAACATAAACTTCATGTTCTTTTACCCTTTGGCCTAATCCAATTGCTTCTTGGATTCTAACCACATTGAACTTAATCTTCCCACTTTTTGCCTTGAATTCAATCCAATAATTCTCTTTCTCTTCTTCATTTGGAGCCCAATATGTCCATAAATGGTCATCATCTAGCACATTTTCGGGTCCGAATCCACCATTTTTACCTCCACGGGTACCACTTACTTCCATGTGACAATTTTCGGCCAAATTGGATGAGAAAATCGTATTTATTGCTCCTCTAAGTTGTTTCAATGTTTGGACATCGGATTCAGATATCAATCCAGTTGTATTTGGTGGTACATTGAGTAGTAGCACACAATTTCGGCCCACGGATTTGTAGTAAATATCTAGTAGTTCACTTAATTTTTTTGGGTTTTGTGATTTATGCCAAAACCATCCTTTTCTTATAGAAACATCGCATTCGGCTGGTATCCAATTAGTTCCTCTTGAGTCACCCGTGTTGATATAACTGCAATTATGACAAAGAAATTGCGCCTAGTTAGTTGGTTAAATAATGTCACATTTATCGTGCTAAGTTAGGTTCAACAATGTCACACGCAGCTGTAATTTGAAAAATAACATTTTATCCCACTTTAAAAATTTTAACAAAGTAATTTACTTCATTTCGACGGAGAATGTATCGCACTTACTGAAATTAAGAGTGAACATGAAAAGTGTTGCATAAAGACAAAAGTATCTCTAGGGAGTAAAGTGTCACATTTAATATAAAACAGTGGTAGAGTATCATATTTATCGTAATACATGGGGTATAGTGCCACATTTATGAATTGACCGGGTCAAAATACAGTACTTAAGAAGGATAGTTTTGTCAATTCGTATTTTTTTTAAGTTTATAAATATTAGTGAGACCGTGTGAAATTTTCATAAAATTATAGGAAGTAAGTGTTATTTCAAACATAGAGGATAAAGTGAAGATAATGCATATCACATTGGGGAAAATTGCCATTAACTCCAAAAAGAAATGAGTAGTGTATCATCACTATCATTGTATCTCGTGATTCATATTATAGAGTTTATTAGTGACTTGCAAAATACTGTATTTTTAAAGAAAATAAAATAAAATTTCTCTTTGTTAAATAAATAGATTTGTTATATTCCCTTATGTAGGGAAAAGAAAAACTCGAAAACCCATATAAAATTTATATTGGCAATTACGCAATTAAGGGGTAAATTTAGTTAGTCCTTCAAGATATGTTTGATTCTTGAATTAATTTTGATTAATGAGCAAAATGAAGATAAAAAGTATCAATTGATGCTAATAAATATTTTTCTCAAAATTGAAAAACTAAACGACACATAAATTCACAAATAATTCTTGTATTATATTCATTTTAGGAACCATTTATTGAAGTATTAAATTAATTTAGTTTTGATGTTGCTTACTTAACAATGCTAGCATTGCCGATTGATAGAGACGTGGCATTGATGGTGGACCAACACGTGTCCCCGGCGTATCCTTTCTCATTCCCGACCCATCGGACGTCCGGTCCAGCATCGGAAAATATATTGATAGTACTCTGTAATTCTTTCACCATTGAAAACCAATCATTGAAATAATATGTCATGTTTGTTGCATTTGAGCCCTTTGCTCCATCAAACCATATTTCTCTAACACCCCCATATCTGCAAACAAACAAATATGTACTACTCTATTAGTTTCATCCAAAAAAAGTGATTAATTACTTTAAATAATTTGTATAGCATCAAATACGAAAATACCCCGGCTTGTGTTTTTTAACTGACATAAAACGTATATGTTATTTTTATTAGTAAAAATCCAATGTAATAACACGTCAAATGTGTGCATTTACCACACTTTTAGGATGCACTGTACTTCATTTGTTGTAAGTGTGAGTATTTTTCATGATTTGTTAGGGAAGTGACAATTATACCCGAGTGTGTTATTTTGCGATTAAATGCAAAACACCATTGTTCACTTAAGAAAATTGCAATAAAACAAGACTATTGACTTAAAAAATTGACAATAATCTCTACGTTCTCCTTAAAATTGTAACTATAATAAGCTAATAAAATATTAATTTTCCGCAAAGGAATGAGCTTACCTATTGAGAAGTTCTTGTAGTTGAGCTAAGTAATATTCATTGTACTCCTTATTTTGTCCATATCTTGAATCATGCCTATCCCAAGGTGATAGGTACAATCCAACATCAATTTCACGGGCCTTGGCTGCATTAACAAACTCTTGAACCACATCTCCATGCCCATTTTTCCATGGACTTCCAATCACAGAATGATTTGTGTACTTTGAAGGCCACAAACAAAAACCATCATGATGTTTGGCCGTCAGTATCATCAATGAGACGCCGGCTTGAGCTACAGTGTCGGCCCATTGGTTGGTGTTGAGACCCGTCGGGTTGAATACACGCGGGCTTTCATGCCCCGTGCCCCATTCGGAATCCGTGAAAGTATTGACACCAAAATGAAGGAACATTATGATCTCTCTTTGTTGCCATTTCAATTGGGAATATGAAGGTAAGGGAAGGATTGGCAATGGGGGAGTTGTTTTCATTTGTTCATTTAGTGAGAAGACTAATTGGAATAAGGTAAAGAATATTGTGACAATGTACAATAAATTTTGGGATATAGTCATAATGGCTTTTTAATTTTTTGTTTCAATCTTCACGGAATATATAACAATGATGAAGTGATGAGAACAATGTGAGTGTGGGACAAATGAAAGGGAAATTCTAAGTATAATGGGGACGCACAATTTTGGACAATATTTTTAGTAAAAGTAACCACTCACCACTAGAATGATGAGAATTAGTAAAGTAAGAAGCTACTTAGAGGGAAAGTGCATTAATTAGTTATGCGATTTCTAGTATAGTTATTAATTATAACACAAATATAATAATATTTGTTTTGTGATGGATTTAATTTCACTGAGTTAGTTAGGTCTATACAGAAAATTTTAATCATAATGGGAAAAAAATCTTTAAAGCATGCCGGCATAGGTATGGTAAGATAATTGGTTAGTGAGATGTGATTGGGATTTTGTATTATAGCCTAAGATACAAATGTGAGGTCCCGATATGTTACAATCATTCACGAGGGACAAGTGTACTTTGCTTTTCTGATGAAAAATCCTATAAAGTTTAATACCTAGTGTCATTTTTTTTTTATTTCTTGGTATAGTTCATTAATAATATGATAATATTGGATGACACCGTATATATTAATATTTAAAAGATTTAATGCATTACAAATGTGAATAATTTAACAGATAAGCCACTTAAAATTGAAAGATGTGATCGGATACTGTAACTAATGGAGTAAAAATAATAATACAATGGGTGTATATTAATTACTAAGTTTAGTAATTTGGTATATGGTATGTAACTCAATGTTATTATAATCGAACCGGACCGACCGGTTCCACTGTGAACCAGAGGACTGTTCGGTCGGATTAACCCTCTAAGACCGGTTATTTTAAAATTCAGTCTGAACTGGGTTGAACCGGTTCAAACCGGATCTGAATATTTTTTTTTTTTTAATATTAAAAATAAACTGAAAACTTTTGTAGAAAGAGGGATTTGAACACATGACCTTTTGAATAAGACATAACATCCTTATTATTTGAGCTACATCATTTTTGTTGGACTTTAAGTATATAAATTTATAAATTATAGAAAACTTGTAACCAAATTTATTTATAATTTAGATTATAATAATTAACTCAAAAATAATAGTTTACACATTATCAATAAAAATTTAAACTAATTTTAGTTTTATAATTTCTTATTAAAAGTTTTTCTATAAGATATTTTTTTCCAACTATATTTTTATTAGGATAAAGAGTGTTGAAGTTTGAAAGTCAAATCGATAAATTATGTAAATTTGATTTTGAATATTAGACGTGTATACATAATTATATTTTAAAATTTATTATTCTCTTAGTTTGTTGTATTTTTATCTTACACTTTTATACTTTTATGAGCATACTAATTAGTATCATATTACCATTATGATATTAGTTAGATAAATATTATATGATTTAATAATATATTAATTTTTGTATATTTTTAATCAATTGTAGGATAATTGTTTAAATTTTATGCATATTATTTATACTTTAAAATTAAATATATTTATTATCATTATGATGTCATTCGGTCCGATCAGTAAATCCAGTGACCAGTCGGCTCACCGATTCATTGTCCGATCCAGTTCTAAAAACGTTAATTGGTGTAACTTTAGTTGTGATCCATTTCAAATTGAATAAATGTTTGAGACAATTTGATATGATGTAATTTTGTAAGAACTTTATCACTAGTATATTTTTTGAAATTTAAATTATGGAAGACTAAAACTGAAGAAAGAAGAAAATATAAAATATAAAAGAAGTGTTTTTATTTTTAGGAGGAGAACTCAAGCCGGGTAAATTAATTCATGATCAATATTGTCAAATACAAAATCAGAAATAAACTTAGGAAGCTCTATCAATGATTCAGAGATACTAAGTTCTAAGTTTGATTTGTCTAAATACGTGAGAACAAGTAAATAAGAAGGTCAGCAAGCTTTCAATTAATATATCACAATAAGATCAGAATAAAATCAGAATAAAATGGACGTTCGATTAATATATCACAATAAGATCATATTACGATCTCACAAACCATTTCTTTATCTCAATCAAATCATCTTTCTCATGATCAAAGTTGAATTTTGTTCACAAGATTCATTAAATTAATAAACGTGAAAATTGTGGATATGCGTTTGAGTGACTTGGGAGTTGGGAATTCCTCATATGTTGCAATAAAATAAATACCTCATGGCTCATATGTTAGAATTATCTTTTTGAGTAAATTAAAAATGATCAAATAAATATGACCCTCTCAATGTAACATGGTTTATTTTTTTATCAATTAAACTGTGTATTTACAGTTCAGACCAAATAGTACGCAAAAAGTATAGGTCTTCTCAAATGTGGAGGATTCGAATTGAGTTTTTCCTTTTGGGGGTCGCAAATTTATATGCAATACACAATTAATTAAACTAACCCCGATACTTATCGCTCATTCCGGACTATATATATGCAGCTAAATCATACTCAATTTTGACTCGACAATAATTTTAGATTTATATAAATTCAAGTCACTTACTAGTCATCCAATATTTCTAGGTTTAATAGCATGCTAATAAATAAAAAACTACATTTTCTTTTAGTTCTTAAGTTTTATATAAATTTCAATCAGCAAGCTTAAACATAGTTCTATCGGAGTAAGTATGTTAATATTTTTTGAGTGAATCGTATTTTTGGTCCTCCTTATGGGTTAACTTTTGCACTTTCGTTCCTCTTAAATTTTTTGTAGCAGATTCGTCCATCTAATTATCAGTGTAGTGTATCATATTTGTCTCTCTTATAGTCTTATAACACATTTGTTTTTCTTAATTTTTTTGTTGCAGATTCGTCCCTCTTATCAATGTAGTGTATCATATTTGTCCCTCTTAAATGAAAAATACATCAACTTTCGTCCATTTTATAATTTATTTTGGATTTAAGTGATGTGTTTTGAATTTAAAAGGGACTAATGTGTTACACTATATTGATAAAAGGGACGAATCCGCTATGAAAAATTTAAGAGGGACGAACATGCTACACTATATTAATAAGAGGGACGAATGTGTTACACGACATCGATAAGAGGTACGAATCTATTGTAAAAAATTTAAGAGGGACGACGGTGTAAAATTTGACCTATAAAAAGGACAAAAAGTGCTACTCACTCATATATTTTTCCGTTTTTGTTAAGATCCATTGCTGTCTTTTTTAATATCTAGAATAATCTAACAAAAAATCCATCAACTTTAAATAGCAAAAGCTAATGGCATGACCCGGCCCGACACTTTACTCGGCCTTACTTATTTTTTACATTGACAAAAGCAGGCCTGAGATTTCTGTGCTTTTGTGAAGGTAGGAAATGCTTGGGCTTGAGATCCAAATGCCAGATTGGGCTGCAGTCTTGGCCCATTTTATGGCGTTTAGCCCTTAAGTTTGATTATAGCTGGGGACATGAATTAAAAATTTATATATGTACATCAGAAAAACCAAAAAAAAACTGTCTCGAAATGAACATGTTTATTTGATTTACGATATTTGTAAAAGTATTCAAATTTTCGGAAAGTTTCTAATATGTAGCTACTGAAACTTATATAAAAATCTGAACATGATTTTTCGTTTGATAAGTTTTGAAATTTTGCTTGAGCTCGATTCGATAAGCTAAATACTGAAAAAATACATGTAATCAAGTTACTTGATACTCGGCTCGAACTCGTTCGATAAAAGCTGGTTTGAGCACCGGTTCGTAAACAAATCAAATCAAACTCAAATACAAAATTTCAAGCTCGATAAAATGCAAATTAAGCTTGAACATCGTATCGTTTAATACTAAGCTCGCTTAGGCCATCTCCAATGGAGATGGCCGGGGCCGGGGCCGGGGCCGGGTGGGGCTTTGGAGGAGAAACCATTGGAGATGGAAGAGGGGCTCGGGGCGGGGCGGCTTCAGGGCTGGAACGGGCGGGGCTGGGGGCTCGCGGGAGCCCTGTTGCGGGAACGGGCTCTCTGGAGGAAGAAGAAAGGGGGCGCGTGTTTACACGCGACCCTATTTAAAACCGGTGCCGCCATGTGGCGGCACCTGATTGGTAGCTTTTCTTTTTTTTTTTCTTGTAATTTATGAGATACAGGCGTGTTTCTTTCAATTAATGAGTACACGCCTGTTTCTTGCCATTAATGAGGTTTATAATTAATTAATGAGGTTTAAAATTTATTAATGAGATTTAATTAGTTGCATAATTAATGTGATATTTATGTTAGTTAGTTGTATAATTAAAGTGTAACTTTAATTAATGTGATATGTTTTAATTAATGTGTTACTTTATATAATGTGATACTTTATATATATATATATATATATATATATATATATATATATATATATATATATATATATATATATATATATATATATATATATATATATATATATATATATATATATATATATAAACTTTCAGTTAATAGTATCTAATTAAACCCGTATGCATGGTAAGAAAATCATAAAAACAACCAATTGCTAATTAAACCCAAAATTTTTGCCATCAACCTTAAAATTAAAATTTTTACCATGATAACAAGATATAATAAGTAATTATATTTAACATAATATGAATATTTCGTCTCAAATTAGATATTTCCTTTTTTTTTTTTTGGTACATTATTTTTTAATAATAGTGACTTGGTAATTAATGACTTTTAAAATTCTAAAATGACTCAATATTTTCATATAATTAATAATTTAATGACAAGTACTAAACCCGAAATTAATGTGTTTGCGTATTATGTATTAATTTTAAGTTACTTTAATTATTTATTCTCTTTAATTTTAATATTTTAATATAATTAATAATTAAATTACGAGTACTAATAATAATTACTATTATTAATATTAATATTAAAAAAAATTAAAACTATAATATTAAATGGTGAGAGTGGGCAAATGAAAAAAATGAAATTAATTCCACCACGGAGCCCGACCATTGGAGACGACCAGACAGGGCTGGGACTGGCCCGGGACTAGCCTGGGGCTCCAGAGCCCAGGGCTAGCCCTCAACCATTGGAGATGGCCTTACACCCTACCACATGTACACGTATAAAGGATGGAAAATAATGTTTCAACCTAATAATCTAGCTTATTCCTTAACAAATGCAATTACGTGCTTGTAGGTAAATAATTACTTTAAATGTTTTTTATATAGTTATTTCAATCAAATTATTTTTTAGGATGAATTTTCTCGATTGAAACCGACAACATCAATTAATTGAGAAAAGCATAAGAAAGTGAGAGAAATTATTTGAAATCCAACAAGCCAATCAAATCATAAACTGCATTTAATAGCAATTTGAGATCCAACAAGGCAATCAAGAACACATTTTATCGATCTAGTTTTAGCTGGCCATTCAAAACACATCATCAGTCATAATTGATAATCAACCACTTCATTGATTCTTCCTTTATTTTGCCCATTTGAGAAAATAAAATACAATGTGTTCTTCATTCCCAGTAAGTAAAATACAAAAGCAACCCCTGTACTTTTTCTAATTAGCAGAAAGTTCATTATGTTATTTTCGTTAGCAAAAACTCTTGTGCTAATATTTTGTTAGCCAAAAAGAAACCCTATATTAATATTTTATAGTTTATTACACCCATTTGAAAAATAAAAGTTAATTTCAACAGGATTATTACTAAAATTTTTAATGAATTGTGGTATTTTTCACGTTGTATTCAAAGAAAAAATAACATATTAGGTTATAATTGATCGGTTCCCTTGCAAATCATAAAAAATATTCACATTTACAGCAACTGAAACACATCGTGGCATGAGAGGGGGGTAAAAGATCGCAAATACTTGCTATTTTATTTTTCTTATTTCTTTAATTTAAAAAATGATACAAAATAGATAACATTTGACTTGTCAATCCAAAATGTTTGTTAATAAAAATAGCCTCGTAAAAAATTTCATCATGCGAGTATTTTTGCATTTTTCTTTAATTTCCCAGTTTGACTTTTAACATGATTCATTCATCACACATGTATTAAGCATTAAATATGGAGATCGTCAAAAAAGATAGGTGTCGGTTGAAAATGCTCATATATTGGCATCTTGTCCTTTCACGAAGTTGCTGACACATTATTCAAATCCACTTGTCTGCATTAATAACCACCAGATAAACATTCAATTAACAACTAGTCAAATAATTTAAATATTTAATATCCTTGTTGATTTTTGAGATTTCGATTTTCTTTATATGAAAATAACGTAAAGGTTATCAACAAATTGTCCTACCAAGAACATTAAAAAGGAAATAACTATTACACATGTATGTCTCTTTGCCAAGTGTATATGAATATATAAAAGAGCAAAAGACAACAACAATCTTTATGCGTTGTCTAATTATAAAAAATATATTAGTTAGTTTAACTCTTAAAAAATTTTATGTGTTTGGTTTTAAATACTACACTTAACCCATGTATAATTTTATTTTTGACTTTTAGTGGAATGACAAGATTACCCTGTATATTTTTTTTTTTTTTTTTGAAAATTTTAGGTATATTTTTTTTTTGGTTTCCCAAAGGTTTAATCCCTTTCGAGGCGGGTCGGGCACATTAAGTGGGTACCTCTCCCAACAGGGATTCGAACCTGAGTCCGCCACTTTGTAGTGACTAGTCCCTTCCACTAGACCAATCACCTGTTGGTAAAATTTTTGGTATATACTACTTAGGTCGAGTGTGGTATTTAAAACCAAATAAATAGGGGGTTGGGAATTTAAAATGACACATGGGGAATTTTTGGGAGTTAGACAAAGTATAGGGAATGTTTTTGTCTTTTGATGTCAGGGGTAAAATAGTCATATCAAAAGCAAAATTCGAACATATATTTGTAATTTTGACGCTTGAAACACACTAGAATGTACGTATTTAACACTTACTTAAGATCAGAGAGTTTTTTGCAAATTAAAATAACACGTCAAATATTTTAAGAGTTAAACAATACATAGGGATGATTTATTTGTCACTCGCTCTTTATAAAATAGTAAAGCATACTTGTTTGATTGAAAACCATCTAAAAGTTAAAGTTTGTAGGGAGAAGAAATATTTAGTTTTAACACGTTGCCTCAGGTGTAGACAATGCACATGTTATTAAAGTAACAAGAGAAATTTAAAAATATGTTATACATAAATTCAAATATAGTATTTCTGTATAGGTCTATCTGTCTCTGATACAATATTAAATGTCAATCTAAAAGTTTTAAAAGTTTAAATTAAAGCATTGGAGCCAACTTGTCAGAACTATCATTAACAATTGTCAGATGGCCATAATTGGCACCAAATTATGGTTTTTTCCTTTGTTTTAACTAAACTAGATGGTAGTCCTAATGAGTTAATTGCAACATTATCTTATACATGAGAAAAGACCTACCATCACATTAACATATATACTAGTATATTGTTATTAATTTAAAAACCTATCACATATACTAGTATATTGTTATTAATTTAAAAACCTATCACATATACTAGTCAATTACATTTGGATATGAGAT
Source organism: Penstemon barbatus (assembly GCA_003313485.2). Lineage (NCBI taxonomy): Eukaryota > Viridiplantae > Streptophyta > Magnoliopsida > Lamiales > Plantaginaceae > Penstemon > Penstemon barbatus. The sequence continues at coordinate 15,413,141 of CM064880.1, forward strand.
ACTTGGTTTGTTAAAAAATAAATTGTGATTTAAAAAAAAAAAAATCCCTCTATTTCATTTTGATTATCATTTTAAGCTTTTCCACTGTATTAAGGAAGATAAAAATTAGCCTAAATTTAAAAAAAAAATTAAAGTTATACCTAAAATATCCATCTTCTTCAACTGGTTAAAGTAAAAGAGAGAGAAAAAAAAGAAGTAAATATGGATAAAATTTAAAGATATGCAATTAATGTTATATTGAAATCCTAAAGCGATAATTAATTTAAAACCAAAAAAAAATCTTTAAAACTAGAAGTAAAAAATGGAGGGAGTACTACACTATGAAGCACGGATACTTCAAAAAATTCAAGTATGCAGAGTCGGACTCTTTACGGACTCGGACACGCGTGCGACTTGGCTCGGACAAGCATCGGACTTGCCACGTGGCGAGTCCAAGAAAATATGGTTTTGGACTCGGCGGGGATACGATCAAGGACTCGGTCAAATGCTCGAACTCGGTGAAGGACTCGGTCTTGGACACGGCGGGGGTCTTTTTGCAATTTTTATCAAAATTGTGGAAATTTGAAACTAAATTAACAAAAATCAGAAAATACTTTTATGAACTAGTCGATTAAACTTCTACAGAGTACTCTTCCTCTTTATTCTAAACACAAATTAACACAACTCCTAAACTCCCCAATTTCATTAATTTCTTAAACCTGAGTTCAAGAATTCTCTTCCAATTTATTCAAAATTACATGTATTTATCTTCCTCTCTACCTCATTTTTGTGCAATTATGTTTTATTTCCTTGAAATTTGAGTTGGGTTTTTATTTTTTTCTTCTTTTTCCATCAACAATGTGTACTTTTATACAAACTATTGACATTATGGCCTAGAGTAGAGTTATTTGGAGTTCTTTTATCTGGAATTTATATTCAGTGTCGGTGCCGCATTGTTAAACTTCATTGCACCTAAACCATACTCTGGCAAGTAATGTATTACCTTTTAACCTCTAGGTAAATTGCTACAAAAAAAAAAAAAAAAAAAAAAAAATCTGAAGCAAATGAAGAAGAAAAACAAAAGAGGGTGGTATTTCTATCTTGTAATAAAAAAAATAATTTTATTTAAAGATTTCGAACAATTTTTCGTGTAATTGACTAATTGTTATGTATTTGGAGTGATTATTTTTTTTATGAGACTTGTTTTGATAATTTTTTTTTTGCATGTGAAACTTGTTTTGAATCATTTACGATGTGCTTAGCGTGAATTTCGACATCTTTTGTGATATTTTCTTTTGATTTTGTGTCTGGAATAATAGAATGAATGTTAATTCATTGACTATGATGCTAATTTTTTTTTTTTATTTTTATATAAAACTATATAGTTTTTTTTTTTTTGTAATATACGTATACATGCCGTGTCGTAACTTGAAAATTTTTTAAAAGACGAATTGCCGAATTCGAATTGTGTGGAATCCAAGTCGCCGAGTCAGTGTCTGTGCAACATAGGTAGACGGTAGTACATCTCCCAGCATAAAAAGCAACCTTTACGTAAAGGATTGCTTTTGGTTTAATATGGTATTGATATGCGTTCAATGGTGAAGCTCATAACTGAGTTTAGGAGATGCTACCTGATGGATATTGCCTTATGGGTTTCTATGAATGACACATGTCCAAAGTGGACTACTTTTTGAATATAAAAGCAGAATGAGTTGGTTCACTTTGGACATGTGTCATTCATAGAAACTCATAAGGTAATACCCATCAGGTAGCATCTCCTAAACCTCAGAACTGCCCATTTCATAGGCATGATTAGTCAATTCCAAGAATTGGTTCAAAAAGTTGTGCTCAAACCAAAACAACTAACTATGGAGGGTTTTTTCACTTTGAATCTGAAACATGCAAAATAGACATTTTGCATCTTTAAAATATGAACAATTTTGTAGTTTGCACCTTTTTTTATTTTTCTTAAACCCTAGAGATAAAATATATTATTTTTTGATATTTGGCACTTTGCACTCCCGAAACACGAGAAATGGGCATTTTGCACCCCCGAAATCAAATTAGCACTTAACACCCTTGAATTAAGAACTACTCATCAACTTGCACCCTCAAAAGACGAGAAATGGACACTTTGAACCCCCTAAACACAAAATTTGCACTTAGCACCTCAAATTAAGAAAAACTCAACATCTAGCACCCTTTCATTTTTTTTGACAAAGTTGACCACCGGGGGCAAAAAACCTAGGGCAAAATAGGTAATTCATTTTCCTTAAATTTAAAAATACGATTATAAATATTAGAATACTCATTTCTCTCTCCATCTTAAAACTTGTTTTGGTGATATGATTCAGTCAACTTTAACCAAAAAAAACAAGGTGGTGCTAGTTGATGAGTGCTTCTTAATTTGAGGTGTTAAGTGCTAATTTTGTATTTAGGGGGTTCAGAGTGTCCATTTCTCGTGTTTCGGGGGTGCAAGTTGCTGAGTTATTCTTAATTTGAGAGTGCTTAGTGTTAATTCTATTTCGGGGGTGCGAAATGTCCATTTCTCGGGTTTCGGGGGTGTAAAGTGACAAAGATCCAAAAATGAATTACTTATTTTGTCCCTAAGTTTTTTGAAAAAAATAAAAGAGGGATGCAAATTGCTGAATTGTTCATAATTTGGAGTTGCAAAGTGTTAAATTTATGTTTTAAGAGTGCAAGTTGTCTATTTCTCATATTTCGAGAGTGCAAAATACAAAAATCCAAATATCCAAAATGTAAAAGTCACTTTCCAAAAACTTTTGCAAACAAGTTAATTAAGCTATGAACACTGATAACAAACACTTTCCATTTAATGAGCATGTTCATTGAGAACGATTGATAAATGAGGCAATTTTTGAAATCTATTTCAGCACATGGGTCACTTTAAAAAAAATATTTTATGAATTATAAATTGTGTGATATATGATTGAAAAATCAAAGAAGTCTTATTTTCAAAAAATTTAAAAGTTTTAAGAAAAAAGGTATATGAAATGAATTATGGCCATTTTACTAGAAGCTGTCGGACTGCTCTCATGTAACAATATCATTTGTCTTTTGGTGTCTCTAGATGTTTTTAATTGGATTCTTAGTCTATTTTTGAGTTATTATTATTGTTATAAAATGTTAAGGTCATGTTTTATATTTTTTTATAAGCCAAAATCAATTTTATCTATTTTCTAGAATAGAAAAATGAAAAGTCTTGTGTTTTAGAGGGATGTCCCAAAACTTCTACTCCAAATGAATAAATCAAATAGATGAGTTTTAAGTTTAAACAATATAACTTTTTGCAAGTGTATTTGCATTTTGTTTCTCGAGTAATTTCGCGATTAGTAATATCGAGTAAGTCTGCTACCGTCGATTGATTGAATGATTCCCGATCACCTATCCTATTGTTCAATTTCCACAGCCGGTTTCGGCCTGCATCAACGATCATAGCCACGACACATCTACTCAATTATCAAGATTAATGGCAATAAAATACTCACCATTCTCCAGCAATAAAAAGAGCACATCTACAATTCAACTGTAGTACTAATTAAGAATTCAAAATTGGCTCCACCCCCTAGTGTCATCTAATTTGGATCAGATTTTGACTATGAATGTCTGGTCTTATTGAAAATGACAGCTCAAATTCAAGAGTATTGTAGAGAGTTAACCCTCTCCAACTGCGACCAATCACCAGCACCAATACTGTATTTATGTATTCGTATACATTTATGGCTTCAAATCCCATCAATATATAAAGAAACATTCATGCATGTTAAATCTATAAAAGAATTCAGCAGCATTACAAAAATCAAATATTCAAGAATGACCATAAACAGCAAAACACAAACTCCCCACAAGCTTCTATATGCCCAAATGAGTTCATTTTTCACTGAATTGATCAAGTTCACAATTTTTCTAGTCTTATTCTCATTACAAGCTCTATTCATTGTGCAAAAAAGGGGACCAATTTACCATTTCTTGACCATTTCATGTTTTCTTCTTCTTGCCATTACACAATACTTCATTTCAAGGCCTGATTCAGTATACTTGGTGGATTTTTCATGCCTAAAGCCTCCAAATTTCTGCAGGGTACCCTTATCAACCTATCTTGAACATGTCCAAATGCTTGATTTTTTGGACAAAGAAAGTGTAACTTTCATAGCTAAAGTGTTAACAAATTCAGGGCAAGGTGAACAAACCTATTTGCCTCCTGCATTACACTATATCCCACCAAAATCAAGCCATATAGAAGCCACAAAAGAAGCCCATTTGGCCTTTTTCCCTGTACTTGAAGATCTTATGTCAAAAACCAAGATCAAACCATCAGAAATTGACATACTTATTGTCAACTGCAGTGGCTTTTGCCCTACACCATCTCTTTCCTCCATCCTAATCAACAAATACTCAATGAGAGAAGACATAAAAAGCTTCACTATAAGTGGAATGGGGTGCAGTGCAAGTGCACTAGCTATTGACATGGCTCAAAACATACTGAAAACACACAAGAATTCAAATGCAGTAATTATAAGCACAGAGATTTTGTCTACAGGTTGGTATCCTGGAAAAGAACAATCTATGATGGTGATTAACTGCCTGTTTCGCATGGGAGCTGCAGCAATTCTAATCACCAACAAAAAGGAAGCAAAGAAAACATCAAAGTACAAGCTACTATACACTCTTAGAACACAAAGAGCATTTGATGACAAGGGTTATTACTCGGCCATTAGAGAAGAGGATTCAGAAGGGCTCACTGGGGTTACACTCAGAAGAGACTTATTGCAGGTAATATAAAAAATACCTTCATTTTTTTGTGAACAATGTACTACTTAGAGCATTTCGTGCTCCAAATTCTATTTTTTTCACGTAATTTAGATGTTTGTAATCTCCCATCCTAAATCACTAAATCACCGTAACACCAAAAAATATAGAGATTTTTTTTTGGCATCCCATTATGGTCAACCACCATTTCACCATTTCACAAAATACTTGAATCTCCCACCATTCCACCATACTTTACACCAAATATAGGAAAAGAAATAGGATTTGGTGTAATTGTCTTTGTCCCTATTTAATTAATTAGCATCTAATGGTGTGATTAGCAACTTATTGACATGTTTATTATAGCTTATATGTATTTAGCTATATTTTAAATAATTTATCGACTTTTATTAAATAAATACATTAATTATTATTAATAAAAAATATTTTTAGTAAAAATAAATATTCTTTACATTATTGTTAATTAATTTTATATTTTGAGGTATAATTATCAATTAATTTATTGATTTTTATCAAATAAATACACTAATTATCAGTAATAATTAAATTGAAATAAGCGACAACAAATCCTTTAATGAAATACAGTTTCAATAAAACGACAATAAGCAACATTTAAAATTAAAATAGTTATAAAAATTTAATGTGTTACATTGTTAATCCTTTAATGTGTTAAATGTTTTAATGATTTTTCATAACTTATAGCATAAAATTTAATTAACGTAGCTAGAAAAATATTAATACTTTTAAAAATGATTTGTAATTGTAAATAGCACTTTGAAATTGATAATATTGTGTTGAAAATTTAATGAAATAAAATTATGATAAACACCAAATCTATTATTTGGTGAAACATTTGGTGGAACATAATGGGAGATCAACCAAAATTCTATTTTCTAAAAATGGTGAAATGGTGAAATATTATTATTTTATAATTTGATGTAAATTTTGGAATTTCTACTCTTAACTAAATTTCGAATTTCTACTCTTTCTCGCAGGTAGCAGGAGAAACCCTTCGATCGAACATCGTCATCCTCGGATCTAAACTTCTCCCATACACTGAAATAATACTATACGCATATTCAATTTTCAAAAAAAAATACTTCAACAAATCCACTGAAATTTACGTTCCCAATTTCAAAACAGTGGTTCAACATTTCTGCTTACCCGCGTCGGGTAAACCCGTGATCCGTGAAATCGGAAAAGGATTAAAGCTTGGAGAATGGGATCTGGAGCCAGCATTGATGACATTACACCGATTCGGGAACCAATCTTCTTCTTCCTTGTGGTATGAACTTGCGTACATGGAAGCTAAGGAAAGAGTGAAGAAAGGTGATAGGGTTTGGCAATTGGGTATGGGAAGTGGGCCCAAGTGTAATAGTTTGGTCTGGGAATGTATTCGGCCCATTATTGGGGAGGCCCATAAAGGGGTATGGGCTGATAGTGTTGATAGTTATCCTGTGTAAGTGTTGGTGATAAAAGATCATTGTCATAGAGAAGGTATGTATTTTTTGTGATCAGGTCCTTGATATTATGTGAATTTTCAAAGATGTCCTACTCAATATATTTTTGGTGTCTATAAGACTATAACTTTTGTGTGGATATATTCGCAAAATTGCGGAAAATGTTCTAAACTAATTAGTAATTTTGGATTTTTATCTCGAATTATATCACCTCTTCAAATTTCGTCGCGTAACTTAATATTTTTTTCTAAATATTGTTCCAAATTAATTACTAATTTTAATTTTTCGTCCCAAACTATATCAACCAATTGAATTTCATTCCGTAATTTACCATTTTACATGATATTAGTCTCAATATTAAATTTCTAATGTAATGAAAATGACGGTTCAATCTTGTAATTAGTTTGGGACGAATTATGCAATATTGTATAATTGTACATGCTTAATTTTGCCATATTATGACACATAATAAGTCATGTGACAATTTAATGGACAAATGCACAATTACCATCTCATAGTTAACGTGAGACAATAATTCAAAAATATATTAAATTATGGGATAAAATATATTGAAATATAAATTACACCATATTTTTTATTTTGATTAGACTAAGAAACAAAGCTTTCTATGAAAACTTATTGAAGTTTTGAACCATGAATATATGTATGAAATATATTTACTTAATGTATGTATAGGTATACCAGACCATGTTTTGGACTTAAGTGTTGTGTCAACTGTCAAATCAGTAAAAGGTAAATGTTTTAATTTGTTACAGTAATAGAAGTGGATTTAGGTTGAGTTTGTCAATATTTTAAGATTTTTATTGTGATTTTTAGGGTATTTAACCTCTTAAAACAAGTTAAACAGAATTAATTTTTTTTTTTTTTTCTCAAAACCTCAAAATGTAGGTTTTCCCAAAAACAGTTCTATAAAAGAAATTTTCACAAACCCAAAAAATGGAAAAATAAGAAAAGGATAGGGCCGAACTATCTAATTCAAAATGACTTGCAAATCAGAAAATGTAGTCTAAACAAAACCTAGAATTCAAACTGTAGGCCCTAATTTAATTGGGTTTTTAATGTTTCGTAGCCTAGTTGTGACAATTTATGTTGAGACAAATCAGTGAAGATTGGGCCGACTTTACCTATTTTCGCTAACCTGTTTTTAAGTTTACGAAAAATGTACTGACGGGAACAAAAAGCTTCTTGCTTATTTTGTAAGATTTTTTTTGCGATCAGGTCCTTGATATTATGTGAATTTTCAAAGAAGTCCTACTCAATATATTTTTGGTGTCTATAAGACTATAACTTTTGTGTGCATATATTGGCAAATTGCAGAAAATGTTTCAAATTAATTAGTAATTTTGGATTTTTATCTCGAATTATATCACCTCATCGAATTTTGTTTCGTAATTTAATATTTTTTCAGAATATTGTCCCAAACTAATTACTAATTTTGGTTTTTCGTCCCAAACTATATCAACCCGTCGAATTTCATCCCGTAATTTACAATTTTACTTGAATTTAGTCTCAATATTAAATTTCTAATTTAATGAAAATGACGTTCAATTTTGTAATTAGTTTGGAACGAATTATGCAGTATTATATAATTGTTCATGCTTAACGGGTTGGACCACGTCATGACACATAAGAAGCCTTGGACAATTTAACGGACACATACGCATTACCGTCTCATAATTAACGTAGGACGATATTCCTTAAAAATATTAAATTACAGGACAAAATTCGGTGAGATGATATAGTTTGGGACGAAAATTCAAAATCACTTATTAGTTTGGAATGTTTTTCTGCAATTTTACCGGATATATTTGTCCGTTTCAAGTTTCAACTTATCTTGGTTAGAGAATAAATTGAAATTGAGTGTGTTATGGTGAAATTAAAGTCGTTACACATATTTTGTAATTAAACAACATATTCAGAAGAGAGGTTAATTGAAATATATGCGTGGATTAAACTTTCATTTTCGTGGTATATTTGCTCTATTAAATATTAGAGTTTTTAATTTTTTTTTCAGAAACATTTAAAAAAGTTATAAATTAGAGAAATATATTGAAATAGAAACTAAACTATATTTTTTATTTTGATTAAACTAAGAAACAAAGCTATCTATGAAAACTTATTGAAGTTTTGAACCATGAATATATGTATGAAATATATTTACTTAATGAATGTAGGTTCCATGAATGTATGGGTAGACAAAGAGAAAATAATTTAATAACGTCATTAAATATATGTGGTGCAATCCACCAATTTACTTGGGATATGTGGAGTAATAATTCACATTACCCATGTTCTGACAATGTGAACACAAATTTTTGAAATTCTATTTTTTGGGAATATGGCCAGATTATGGAGTGATGTGGATTATCACTCCACATGTCCCGAGTGTATTGGTGGGCTACACCACATGTACTTGATGACGTGGTGTAGCGGTCCTATTAAATAATCTCTCGGTAGACCAGACTATGTTTTGGACTTAAATGTTGTGTCAAATCAGCAAAAAGTAAATGTTTTTTTAACAATAAAATAAGTGGACTTAGATTGAGTTTTGTCTATATTTTAAAATTTTTATTGTGATTTTGTAGGTATTTAACCTCTTAAAACAAGTTAAATAGAAATAACTTAAATTTTTTTTTTTCTCAAAAACAGTTCTATAAAAGAAATTTCCATATTTTATTTAATTATAATAAATCACTCTAAAGATTAATTATAATCAAGCTTTTCGCAACCCCAAGGAAAGAAAAAATAAGAAAAGGATTGGGCCGAACTATCTAATTCAGAACGACTTGCAAATCAGAAAATATAGTCCAAACGAAACCTAGAATTCAAACTGCAGGCCCTAATTTAATTGGGTTTTTAATATTTCGTAGCCTAGTTGTCACAATTATGTCGAGACAAATCAGTAGAGATTGGGCCGACTTTACCTATTTTCGCTAACCAGTTTTTTAGTTTACGAAAAATGGACTGACGGGAACAAAAAGCTTCTTGCTTATTTTGTAGGATTTTTTTTTTCACGGTTAAATCACATTTTGGTCCCCAAATATAAAGTGGTGCCAAAGAATATACGCACTGCAATATTTGTTGTTATACAGTGACTCGAAGGAAAAAACTAAAAAGCCATTAATTGCTAGATTTTTTTTTTTGACAGAAGTTTATTTTGTTGACAAATAGTACTTAAAGTAGACATTATGTTCTACATAATCACAACTTTAGTAATTTAATAAGGTGCCGATTGGTTCTCCCAATTAAATAAGGTGGGATTAGCTCTTCCACAATAATATAATGTAATGCAATTATATAGTGTGGTGTTTGGTTGTACATTTTCACTCAAATTATAATTGAGTTATTATTAGGATTTAAGTGTTTGGTTTGCATGATTAAAACAGCAACAACAAATTTGACATTTTTACCCTTTCTTTTATTCACAAGTCATGTCCCAAATCATATCAACTTTTCATTCATCGGGAGAGAGCTCTAATCCATATTTTTCTTCCAATATGTTCATATCAACTTTTGCCCTTACAATTTCAATTAAAATAATTTGTTCAATTAAAAATCGATTTTGGAAAAATAATAAATATCATACTTCGCCTTTAACCCGATTCATAATTTTTGTACCAAACCCAATTTTTCTATAAAGTTAATGGCAACTTACCCTCTATTATGTTGTACAGATATGGATACGTCGATATGAATACGACACGACACGGATACGGCGACGCAGATTTTTAAAAATTTACCGGATACGATACGACATGGATACGAATGTAAAAAATATAAATTTATATATTTATGCATATTGAAATAAGTAAATAATATATGTATATATTCATACATATTGAAATAGATCAAGTTAAGTTTCATAAGTACTAAATTGCATAATTTTTAGAAAAAAAAATTATTTAGTAATTTAATACTACTATTTATACATAATGTTCATGAAATTTGTTTTTTGGTACCATAGGATATGCTAACTTGCAACTTTGGTACCATTGGATACGAAAATGCAAATTTGGTACTATAGGATATGTTTTCCATTGCAACTTTGGTACCAAACCCAATTTTTCTCCAAAGTTAATGATAATTTACCCCCCCCCCCCATGAAATAAATAATGTTTAATTTACCACCTTGTGATTTAAAAAATAGCACTTTATCTCATGTGCTTATATAAAAGTTTCACACAGAATATGTGAGATCTTTATAGGCGACACTTTATCACCTTTTACTACGATATTGTGGCATGTTACCCTCTTGTGTTATGATAAATTTGACAATTGATTAATTATGTGAGAGTTTTCTAGCTTTCTGATTAATTAATTTTCTCTACCAACTGAGCTCCAATTTCTATATATATATACTACAGTATTATATATATATATATATACTAATTAATTGTTTATCAGGATCATTACCTACAATTTCAAAATTCAAATCTAAATCAGAAAAGTTAGTTCTTCAATTTTCACTACTATTGCAACCCAAGAATTCTTGAAACCCAATCAAAATCCTATTTACAAATTGTTGCTTCTCATTTTCCAAAACAATTTCCAGATATTAAAATGTTATAATAAAAGATATATTACCAAATTTTTGCAGTAGGGTTGAGTTGTAGAAGACTAGGGTTCTTCTTCAGCCCCAAAGCGATCGAAGTGCCTCTCCCGTCTAATTTATGATTTTATGTGAAAGGAATATGTTAAAATATTATTTATATACTTTAATGAAGAGTGAGGACAAAGATGTAATTTCATAATTTCCTTATTCCATGATAATGTAATTGTTGGGGTTGAGGCCCAATTGCAATGGAGAGATTAGAACCATTTATTGGGGCTGGCCCACCAAAATCTGGGCAGATTGGGGCTGCCCAAATTTTCTTATTTGTTTAACCAAACACCAAATAAACTCTCACTATTTAATTTATTGGACCTTATTGGGGAAACCAAACGGCACCTAAGGGTATTACAGGTACAATGGTATAATTGTGGTATATAAGGGTATAAATGGAATATCATTGAGTAATTTAGAGGCTCTTTTTATTTTATCTGAAAAATTTACCCGTATTAAATATTTAACCAATAGTTGATGGCCTAGCCAAGGCCGACCCTTCCACTAGGGCGGAGCCCAGGACTGGCCCTGCCCCCACCCCGAGTCCTACCTGGTCGTCTTCAATGGCAGAGCTCCATAATGGAATTAATTTCATTTTTTTTCCTGTGCCCACTCTCACCTATTAATATTATAGTTTTAATTTTATTTTTAATATTAATATTTAAAATACTAATAATTATTTGCATCTTGTAAATAACTTATTAATTATATTAATATATTAAAATTAAAGAGATTAGACAATTAAGTAAATTAAAATTAATATATAATACGAAATACAATAAACAAGGAAGGAAATACAAGAAAGGAAATATAACAAACAAGAAAGGAAATACAAGAAATCGGATTAAATAATCGACAAACATACTAAAATATAACATTTTACTAATTTCTTCTCTGAAACCAGTCAGTTCCTTCATTCGATGAATCTCCAAATAAGTCCCGAGGAAGACTTTTTTTTTTGTATTTCTCTTCTTTTGTTCTTCCAATACGCCAAATGGTACTGTGTGTTTTCATTAATGAACAATATTTTTGGGCTTGATTATTACGCTATGTTATATATTGCTTATTGCAAAACGATCAATTGCTTAGATCCGAAGTGAACAATCAAAATTACTACATGTCTTACTACCTTGCGGATGGTATATATCCGAAGTGGGGAACGCTAATCCAGTCTGTGAGAAACCCGAGTACCATTCCTGAACAAGTATTCTCGATGTATCAAGAATTATTCTGCAAAGATATTGAACGAGCGTTCGGAATTCTCCAAGCTCGGTTCGCAATCATTAATCAACCCGGCAGGGGGTGGCATACGCATGATTTGTCCAACATCACTTTAACTTGCATAATCCTCCACAACATGATTGTGGAGGACGAACGTGACGAATACAAAGGCGATGACTCCGACGATGATGATACTGACATTAGCACGTCTCGTAGAGCACGCGCTAGAATTTATCCATGTGACAGAGTAACGTTGGAAAATCCACTACCAAGAAAAAAACGTTGGATAACTATATGATGCATCATGAAGCAATTTGCTCCAAAGAAACCAACCATAGACTTCAAAAGGTCTTAATAGCCTATGTTTATGCAAAATAAGGTTAACAAGGAATGTAATTGTTTGAATTTACTTTTCTTGTCAATTTTAGTATGTATTTAAATATTTAATTTAGATTAAGTATTAATCTAAATTATTTGTATACGTGTTTAATTTTATTTTCAACTAATTACGTATTTTTAAAAAAATATAGCCACCACCAATATTGTAGCTAATGATTAAAATTTTAATTACAATAAAAGATATTAAAATAAAATGGGCTATTTATTTATTAATGATTTATCCATAAATAAATTTAATTACATTTATAATTTTATTAATGATTTTAATTTTAAAAAATTAATTTTATTAAATTAAATACTCAAATTAGAAATTGGTGACTACATATATTTATCAAAAACTAGTAAATATACAATAAATATACTAAATACATTTTATTGAATAATTCAATTCTACATATTTAATTAAGTTAATTTAATAGGGAAATTTAATTTTATTAATTATTTAAGTATATATATTATTTTTTTCAATTTTAATCTATTAGATAAACAATTTTTTTTTTAAAAAAGAAAAAGCGGATCCAGTCAGGGAATGCCAAGTGGCGTCCATTTTTGCATCTTGCTGCAAATGTGTTTTTTTCCATCTACTAGTGATTGAATCTTTTAATCTTCGTTCATATTGATGTCCAGGAACTATCAAGAAGGGCATACATTATGGATATGGTTCTTGCCCAGAATGTATCTTTATCCTGGCCTGCCCCTACCACGTTGTCTTTTGAGACCTCTATGCATGCCTCTGTCAAGGTTACATCTTCAGCCTGAGACCACTTTGTCGACATTGCCTTAAAATGTTTGTTTTATTTTTTATTTAGATTGGATGATATCTATGTGTCACGGATACGGATACGCCGATACGTATATGACACAATACGGATATGGCGACGCGGATTTTTAAAAATTTACTGGATACGATACGACATGGATACGAATGTAAAAAATAAAAATTTATATATTTATGCATATTGAAATAAGTAAAATAATATATGTATATATTCATACATATTAAATAAATCAAGTAAAGTTTTGTAACTACTAAATTGCATATTTAGAAAATTTTAATACAACTAACTATACATAATTTTGATTATTTTATTATGTTATATAAAACATGTCCCGTTATTAACAAATTATCTTGTATTGCAGTTGTATATAATACAAAGTGTGATTTAACGCCTTACATTGTTCTTACCAATTGTGGTGACTTAGCAAAATTGAGAATATAAAATGTGCTGGACACGTCTAAATAAGTATCTGATACGTGTGTCCAACTTTTCTTTTTAATTGGCAAAAATTCAATTTTGGTACCATAGAACTGGGCAAATTTCATTTTTCATACCAAAAGTTCAAAAATAACACCAGTTCCTACTTAGCCGTTTCAAAAAAGGCACTTCCGTTAATTTTCTTAACGTTTCTGTCACGTGTCCGTTAAGTCTTCGTGGGCGGGCTGAGCACGTGGGTCGGATTCTCCCGTTGGAACATAAAATTCAATTTTGGTACCATAGAACTGGGCAAATTTCATTTTTCATACCAAATTCCGTTATGTTTTTCTTTTTTTGAAATGGTTGTGGTGATATGTTTGAATTGGTTTGTTCTACAGTAGACTAGTAGTCATGTTACTTTTTTTTTTTTTTTCATTTCATTTTAACAATAAGCTTAAAAAAAAAGTTTAATTTGCACAATTTAAATTTGCAACTTAGATTCTCGGGACTCCCGAACCCGTCCCGAAATCCCGAAATTAAATCGGGTACCCGAAACCCACGGGACCTTGGTTGATCTACCGGGTTTCGGGACTTAAGTTTGAAATCCCGAAACCCAAAATCTCGTCCCGAAATACCCGAATTCCCGAAAACCAGTCCCGATCCCACCCCTACGACCGCCGGCTCCGGTGGTTTTTTGTCGGAATTGGTTGAGGGTTTATGTTCCCCTTGTCGTGGAGAACTCGTACATATAAAGATCTTTTCAATCCTTTGAGTAACCTATTCGAATTTTGAGTTCTAATTTTCGAATTGTATGTCAAAATTTTTGAAATTTCAAATCGTGATTTCTTCTTCGATTCTTAACCAAACTTCGTAATTCTTGTTTCATTAGTTTCCCCTGACCGTGGGCATCATTTTCCATAGGTTTATTGTAGCTGCCATAGACGGTTGAGCTCCGCCCAAGTGGCTGCCATAGACGGTTGAGCTTCGCCCATGACAAGAGGAACAAAAATCTTCAACCAATTTCGACAAACAGCCACCGGAAGCCGGTGATCGTCCATAGGAGGAAGAAGGCAATAATTGCAAAAACAACCTGCTCAATTTTAGACAATTGCATTTCCCCCTATTTTGAAACGGCTTAGTGAGAATTGGTATGATTTTTGGACTTTTGGTATGAAAATTGAAAATTTCCAAATTCTACGGTACCAAAATTGAACGGGCAGATTAGTGCCCCACGTGCCCCTCACATGCACTTAACAGAGGAGACTAAACGGCCATTGCAAAACTTAACGGCTGTATGATTTTTGAACTTTTGGTATTAAAAATGAAATTTTCCCAGTTCTATGGTACCAAAATTGAATTTTAGCCTTTTTTAATTATATTTACCGACACGCCACGTGGAGTGTCGAATATGTATCCCACAAGTATCCGAGAAGTATCGTATCCGACACGGTATTTAATAAACTTTTGAAGTATCCGTGCTTCATAGGATGATATTGAGAGATGTGTGATTTCATAAGTGTGCACACATCTCTTTAAATAGGAAAAGCTTCTAAGGTGTATTATGTAATTTTCAAAAAATTGAATGGTGGAGATCTGGTGCAGAAATTGAATGGTGGATAGGTGGTGCATAAAAAGAACGATGCAGAGAACTTACTTATGAACCATTAGAAGAGAACTTACTTATGAACCATTAACAAAGAATAATTAAAGCAATAGATAGAAGAGAACTTAATTCCTAACATCAAGATCGGCGAGGCGAAGTTGGAGGTGGTGGGTCGAAGGCGGGGTTGAAGGCGGCGGAGGCGGCGGGATTGAAGGCGGGGAAGACGGTGGCCAGGTAGGTGAAGGAGTAGCGAGATAGCTCTCCAGAAAACTAAAAAATTAATCTTCTTTATTAGAATCGATTTACGGACTCTTCATCCAATTCTGCCGGTGAATGCAACGGGGTGGGGGGTTCAAATAATGACATAACCTCCCTTTCGAATGACTCAAGACTTTTTATCCACACTACATCCCCAAATGTTACGCAGAGATGACTTGAGGAAGATGAAGAGTTCGTAGCGGAGGATTTAGTGGAGGACAGGGAGGGGTTATGGCGGCTGGAGGAGATCTCCGCAGAAGATTTGGTGGTGGAGGATGACGAGGGTTTCTAGAGGCTGGATGAAGAATTGGTGGAGTGGAGATCTCCTCGGAAGATTTGGTGGTGGAGTATGACGAGGGTTTCTGGGAGGAAGAATTGGTGGAGATCTCCTCGGAAGATTTGATGGTGGAGATCTCGGAAGATTTGGTGGTGGAGTCCTCGGAAGATTTGGGTGGCATTTATGTAAGGGTTAGTTTTGGGAGTTTTCATTAATGAACAGTATTTTTGGGTTTGATGCTTACGCTATGTTATATACTAGTTTACTGCACAACGATCAACTGCTTATATACGAAGTGAGCAATCGATATTACTACATGCCTTACTACCTTGAGAATGATATATATCCAAAGTGGGGAACGCTAATCTAGTATGTAAGAAACCCGAGAACCATTCCTGAACAAGTATTCTCGCGGTATCAAGAATCATTCCGCAAAGTTGTTGAACGAGCGTTCGGAACCAAGCTCGGTTTGCAATCGTTAATCAACCCAGCAGGGGTTGGCATATGCAGGATTCGTCTTCGACCTGAGACCACTTTGTCGACATTGCCTTAAAATGTTTGATTTCTTTTTTATTTAGATTGTAAGATATTTAGAGATGTGTGATTTCAGAAGTGAGCACACATCTCTTTAAATAGGAAAAGCATATAGGGTGTATTATGTAATTTTCAAAAAATTGAATGGTGGAGATCTGGTGCAGAAATTAAACGGTGGATAGGTGGTGCAGAAAAAAGAAAAAGAACGGTGCAGAGAACTTACTTATGAATCATTATAAGAGAACTTACTTATGAACCATTAACAAAGAATAATTAAAGCAACCGATAGAAGAGAACTTACTTTCTAACATCAAGATCGGCGAGGCGGAGTTGGATATATATTATTTTTTTCTATTTTAATTTATTAAATAAACAATTTTTTTTTTTTAAAAAAAAAGAAAAGACGGATCCAGTCAGGTAATGCCAAGTGGCGTCTCCTGACTTAAAGAGGGGCGCATGGTAGTCCAGGGCTCCGTGGAGCCCCGGCTGAGGCCGTTCCTGCCTCGATGCCGCCCCGCCCCGACCTCTCCTCCATTGGAGATGACTCCAGCAACCCACCCCGACCCAGCCTCCACCCCGGCTCTCTATTGAAGATGGCCTTAGGCGGTTGCCTAGGGCCTCAAGGGTAGAAGGGCCCCAATTTTTTTGGTACATAATGTATATTTTTTTTCTTTTGTAATTTAATAATTAAATGTAATTTATTTTTCATACATGGTTATATATATAATGACTTAGGATTGTGAGCAAAATAGAATCAAACAATATATTATTTAAAATGGTTAATTTTCTTATCGAGTTTGAGATTGTACTAAATTAAATAAGACGAGCTCAAAGAGTTTTAATCGAGTCTAACATAACTCATGCCCGAGTAACTTTAAATATAATTATATTTAGCTTATCGAGTTGATCTTGAATAAAGTTTCCAAGACTATTAACATTCAAGTTTAATACGTATATTAAATGTGGTCCAAACCACCTTTTATTGATCAAACTTGAATCAAATATAAAATGATTTGGTTTAATTTTATTAGATTTTGAATTGTTTATCTACTTTAACTTTGTTTATGTCAGTCACATTTTATAAAAATATTAGTTCGAAAACAATCATTCTAACACGAAGTATTAAAAAAAGTACAAATTCGGAAGATAAATTTTCTTTTTGAAAGTCTAATTCAGAAGATAATTAACTTAAAATAAAGTACATATCTTCGAGTTTCCAATAGTTTCAGATAGAACAAACAACCTTAAAGACTTCCTAAAAGCAATTGGTTTTGTAAATAGGTTAATTTATGCACGAAATTCAATTAATTGAAGGCGGTTTTGCTATCTTTAAGAAAAGCACGACCCCACATTGCAGTACACCGTAAATGCTGCTATTTATTGCAAGTTGTAGAGAAGTTGAACAACTTTGGAAATACAAAGTAAAGAAGAGATCTAGAAAGAGTTAATGATACATAAATAGTGCGAGAAAGTGGTTATGGATATGGCTCCTCTCATTCATTACAGGCACGATAAATGCAAAAATGCCACCTTAATTTTTCCAATTGACAAAAACTCAATATGTTATTTTCATAAGAAAAAAACTCGATATGCTAATATTTTATTAGCCAACATTTAAAAAGTAAGAATTGACATGGGCTGCAGCCGATTTTATTCATTACGGGGCTTTAGGTGAAATTCTTAGTCGGGAATTTTAAATGTTATTTTGACATTTTTGCCCTTCTTCATTAAAAATTAAAATAGAGAGATGGATTATAGGGAATTACAAAATATTTAATTGTTTCTCAATGGTAATTTTGTTCAATTACACTTTTATTTTCCTGAAAATTAGAGCATTAATTGATTCCTTAATCCTTATAAAAAAACCTTAAACAACATATAATATGGAATGGAGAGAGTACGAGATTGAATAATGAATTATTTAGTCTACTGATTTGTTTACATCCTTAGCTCTATTATATATCTACTTAAGATAAAATAAAATATAAACTATCATATATTAAATTAAAGAAAAAAAACTAACATACACTCGCATTTATAAAATTTCAGGTTCCCTACACGCACTAAGCGATGGTTTAAGATGCCTACTTGTTGAGTCGGCCATGCATATGGGATCATATTAAAGTTATTGCGAATCTTTTAAATGAATATAAAATTTATTACATATTTTTTTTAGACTATACTCATGTTTTTTTTTTTAAATGAATCGCTTTGCTATACTTCAATGCACCACTGCACACAAGACTTACATAGATAGCATACATAATTGCACAATGCACAATATAGATCTCGGACATGGCACACAAGAAATTTAGATCTCATACTACTATATTCGACATGAAATATTGAGTAATAGTACAAAAAATTCAAAGTTAACCCTAAATGCACAATTGAATTCAAGAATATTTAAAATACTTCTAAATATTGATTATATGTTCAAAAATAGTACATGTATTCCTAGCACTTTATATAGAAATTCATCCTATGAAACATGTCATGTTTTTTAAGCATTTTGATATTTGTATTAGAATTCATCATATGGATTGGGCTAAGTCCACTTACTTGGCTTGAGCCTAACTTAACCTCAAAAGCTAGCTTGTAAGGTGAGGATTGTCTAATACCTTATAAGGTGGACTTAACTATTGTTTTCAACCAATGTGGGACATTTAGCCTCAATACTCCCCCTTCACGTGTGGGTGGGCAGAATGTGTGGGTGAAACAAGTCCAACACGTGATATATGAAAGCGCCCAACCTTGTGAATTTGTGACATGTGGGTGAAGATCCAAAACACGAATAATGACACTCCGGACCTTTGTTAACCGGAGGAATAATGAATCTCCAAGCCTTGAATAACTGGAGGAATAATGACAATCCAGACCTTTGTTATCTGGGTGAAGTGTGTTGGTAGGAAATGAAGCCCATCATGCGAACAAGGAGGAGCCCATCACGGAAGGAGGCGGCCCACTTTAACCTGGGGCTCTGATACCATATTAGAATTCACCACATGGATTGGACTAAGTCCACTTACTTGGCTTGAGCTTAACTCAACCTCAAAAGCTAGCTTGTAAGGTGAGAATTGTCCAATACCTTACAAGGTGGACTTAACTATTGTTTTAAATCAATTTGGGACATTTAGTCTCAATATATTTGAGATAAATATTCGAGTTGAACTTGAACCTCCATAAGCTCACGTTTAACAAAAGGGCTCAACTTTGAATCCAACTTACATTTAATTTGATTTAGCTTAAATATAATTAGGCTGAAATGCAGCCTTCCACTTTAGTGGGTATTTTATTAATTTTTACTTGTCTTTATAATTTCGTAATTATTAAAAATATTATGATGTAAATACCTAATGTATGAATGTATTCTCCGTTATACAATTCCTTCTTCAACCGGGAAAATGAAAAATCTAATCTTAGATTCAACCTAGCCAACTTTATGAGGTACAAATTGTCCGATTCATAAAAAGTCATCTACGGTAACTGAATT
This sequence comes from Penstemon barbatus, assembly GCA_003313485.2. NCBI lineage: Eukaryota > Viridiplantae > Streptophyta > Magnoliopsida > Lamiales > Plantaginaceae > Penstemon > Penstemon barbatus. Next base: position 15,432,976 of record CM064880.1, read on the forward strand.
TTCCCTATCATTGTTTTGTGACAGGCTGTTTACTAATAAAAATGGGGAGACATAAAGTACGTTGATTAAGTACGAATGTTTAAATTACTTGTAAGAAGAAAAGTATTTTTCTACTCGATGATAAATGTGTATATGTTTCGGTCAGATGAATATTGAAAATTTTTCGAGAATTTCTCGTAAATGTTTTAGGAAATGTTGTAAAAAAAATTACTAAAAAATTTCATTATGAGTATATTACACTTTATTTTCATTTCGTTGATTCAAAAATGAAAACTTCGCACTACAAGAAAAATGAATTTTAGTGACAAAATATTAAGTAACATTATTGAAATTGTCACTTTTTGCATATATTTAGTGATAAGAATATTAGTTTTGTCATAATAATAATAGTGACAAGTGCAATAGTGACAAAATATATTTTTAAGTTATCACTAATGGCTATTAGTGACAAGTTTAATTATGGGACTTAAGTTGTCACCATTGACAATTAGTGACACCCTTTCAGTGACAACTTAGTGACAATAAATATTATTACTATAATTTAGTGATAACTTTTTAGTTGTAACTATTGGGGTATCACTAAATGTCAATAGTGACAATTTTTTCACATTTCTTGTCACTAGTGTGTCTATATACACCAGTTTAGTGACAATATTAAAATTTTTGTCACTTTGTCATTTACTATTTTGTCACTAAAATTTAAATTTTTTGTAGTGTTCTCAACATTTTCGACAAAAAAAAATAAAAATTTTGAAATTTTTAGCATTTTGCATCCTAGAAAAAGATAAAAGTTCAAATCATTGTTCCAACTTAGGAATTCAAGATTTAATATTTTATCACTTTCCTTTTTCTTTTCTTAACTTTATGAGTTCAAATCATCAATCTATCAATTCTTAACTTAATTAATTTATACTTTATAGAAATTTCAAAACAATGACACTAGTACTCATGAATCTAACTAGTTTTGGCCTTAAGTACCGTACACCTTAATGATAAATAAATTATTGCACGATTGTATACTTTAATGTCAATGCTTATCTATGTACATATTTTATCTATGTCTTTATGAATAAAAGAAGGAAAAAAAAAAAAAAAAGGAAAATTGGCAACTTTTGCAGTACCATAATGCTTCGTGAATTGGCGCCATCTTACAATGCTAAAACATTCAAGAAAAAAAAAAAAAGATATATTCGGAATTGTCGTTATTGGTGAAGGTAAGCAAAAGAAAAGTCAGACATCAATGCATCATAATGCGTTCTTAGCTTTATGCAAATATTATCCTACTTTTACAATTGCATATAGATATTTATACAAGGTTATGTCGTGGAGAACCTTAAGGACCGCCACATTATCAAAGATTGGTTGCCTAATAAGACGTTATACACATGTTAGGTCAGAAAAAATTTATGTCTAAGTCTGGCTTGGTCAAACTCATTCGACCATCAAGCAATTGTATTGCATTTGTTTTGTGATTGATCATTCTACTATGAGTTAAATTCAATAATTATTTTGAGTTCGGCCAAATCTGATGTTGATAAAAAAAATTCGAATATATTTTATTTGTATCGTTAGGAATAAGATGTTGAATTAATAAGAATTTTTATCTTTAGGAATATATTCTTTATGAATAAGAATTTTATCTTTATGAAAAAGAACCTCGAAATGGCTCAACATCGAGATCCTAATAAGATGTTCAAAGATCTATGTCCTTTTTACACATGTTGATCTAAGAATTTTTTTGTTCAAGTCTGGTTTGGTCAAACTTATGTATCTACCAAGCAATTGCACTTGCTTTGTGATCGATCACTCTAATAGGAGATACATTCGATCCCAAAGCAAGTGTATTGCATTTGTCTTATAGTACTTTGAGTTCGGTCAAATCCAATGTGGATAAGAGTTTTCCGTTGATAAGACCTCTATATGGCTGACCTTGAGAAAATCCTTATATTTGAAGATTCACAATACACTATTAGTCATAAAAATTAAGTGTCCTTAATTTTTAATAACTTAAATTTTTAAATAAATTGAACATTCGATATAGGATCAAAGTCAGGATCCAAGAAGAGGTCATGCGTTCTAATCTCTCAGCCACCCTATAATATGGCATAAAATTTGTTATAATAACTTTAGCATAAAAAAACTTTAATTCGATACAATTCATAAGAAATTGATTTCAATATCAACTCCAATGAGATCGAATCAAGCTTCATATAAGAGTTCAATTAGTTTGAGTTGGACTTCCATATAATGGGCCACTTATAATTTTATAGCTAGTAAAATAGACAAGGAAATTCAAGTAATTTTCAAAACACCTTCCTTTCCCATTACCAAAAACCATAGGATATTTTCCATAGCATGAATATTGTGAATTATAAAAAGACCACATGAATACTCTCATACACCTATAGCATTTAAAGAAATATATAACTAGCAACTGCAGTTATGTGTTCATAAATTTAGTTATGGAATGGCAACCCATCTCATTAATCACAAACTCGGACCCCACCGTTTTCTTTAATTCTCTTGTTCTTTTTTAGATTTGTTATGTTGAATTTGTTCGCAAGTTTATGGGGGAGTATGGGTCGGATCTTAATTCAAATTAGGTACAGTTCTTCAATAATGATCTAGACTGATGTGATTCATTAATGACTAGTTATGTTGGTTAACTCATATAAGTAACACTCACGGTGTTTTATCTAAAGTGGTACAAGACATGGGTTAATTTTCTCATTTCTGATCTCATGTACATACATCAATTCTCAACTCACAAAGTAAATTGATTTCAGTCAAAATTTCAATTCGAAATTCGACCAAAATCAAAGCACCCAATGGACTTCAATCGCTGACCAAAATCAAAGCACCCAATGGACTTCAATCGCCGATGAGGCCTTAGCCAATTGGTTAAGAATGAGGCTCCATGACCAGGAGGTCATGGATTCAACTCCCACGAATGTGGGTATTTTTTCTAGTTTCATACTAGTCTTTCTCTAGTCTAATACTAGTATTAGTTCACTTTGTTATCATTGAAATAGTTTCGATTCGATATAGTGTTTGATGTAACAATGTATTCACCATCTCAAACAAAAAAAAAAAAAAATGGACTTCAACCTGATGCTCTTTAAAATAAATTAATTTAAATCTGGGTCTAAGTAAATCTGACCCAATCCGAATCCAACAAGTATAATGTAAACTTGTCTAGTGGTAGAATAAGACTCATAAAAAAGTATCCATAACACGCGAAACAAATACAATTATTTTGTAATTGAATGAGTTCGACCGACCTAAATTTTAAATTGAATTAAAATTCGAGTTAGAATTTCTATTAGTAGTCGGTTAAAAATACCAAACCACATAACAAGTTCATTTTTCCTTTTTTTTGATAATCAACCACACATCAAGTTTTGTCATACTATCTAGTGGTCTAATAATTGTACCTATGTGGCCCTTCGTTCATCATCTTCCACAGTCCAAAAGCAGTGAGCCACTAGACAGCAACTGAGCAATATGAATGTGGGTTAGTACATAAACTAACTAGTAGTAATAAATTCACCACATAATTAATTGATACTTTTATCCCTACTCAATTTTTTCACCCAATTCAATACAACCAGCATTCATGAATCAACTACCTTATTTACTACCTTCACAAAAAGACACAGTAAAGGTCTCACCTTTTTTCAAACCTCATCTCCATTAGCCCATTTTTCACTTCAATTCTATAACATCTCCACAGTTTTTCCTCAATTTTCTTCACAAGAAAAATGGGAGGAACGCAATTGAAATGGTGGATGCTTCTTCTTTTGTCAAGCTATCTAGCTACCCCCCTTGTTACATGTACCAAAAACAACCCAATAACAAAGAAAACATACATAGTGTACATGGATAAATTGGCAAAACCAGAGGAATTCAATGACCATTTCCAATGGTACTCGTCACTTATAAACTCAGTTGCATCAATAACCGAAAAAGAAGCCGATGTGGGACAAGAAAACAGGATAATTTACCACTATCAAACTGCATTCCATGGCGTTGCTGCCCAACTCAATGAAGAAGAAATCGAAAAGCTACAAGAACAAAATGGAGTAATGGCTGTGTTTCCTGAAACCATATACCACCTACACACCACAAGAAGTCCTATGTTCCTCGGCCTCGAACGTGAAGACACCACGAGCATTATACCCGATATGCTATCCGACCACGACGTAGTCGTGGGCGTCCTCGACACCGGTGTATGGCCCGAGAGCCCGAGCTTCAACGACACCGGGATGACCCAAATCCCGGCCCATTGGAAAGGTACCTGCGAAATAGGCCGGGGCTTTGCTAAACACCATTGCAATAAAAAGGTAATCGGTGCTCGAGTTTTTTACCGTGGGTACGAGGCTGCCTCGGGTAAAATTAACGAACAAGAAGAGTACAAGTCACCACGAGATCAAGACGGGCACGGCACACATACTGCAGCCACGGTCGCGGGTGCACCCGTACGTGGTGCAAATCTTTTAGGCTACGCTTATGGTACCGCACGAGGCATGGCCCCGGGAGCGAGAATCGCGGCGTATAAAGTATGCTGGACTGGCGGGTGCTTTAGCTCGGACATTCTCTCCGCAATCGATCAAGCGGTGGCGGACGGAGTTAACGTTCTTTCGATTTCCTTAGGTGGTGGAGTTTCCTCGTATTATCGAGACAGTTTGTCGATTGCGGCTTTTGGAGCTATGGAAATGGGTGTTTTTATCTCGTGCTCGGCGGGTAATGGCGGACCTGATCCGATTAGTCTCACGAATGTATCCCCGTGGGTTACTACAGTTGGAGCTAGTACAATGGATCGGGATTTCCCAGCTACGGTGAAGCTCGGGACAGGTAAAATTCTTACCGGAGCTTCATTGTATAAAGGTCAAAGAAACCTTGACATACACAAACAATACCCATTAGTTTATCATGGAAGTAACTCGACTAGTCCTACACCGAGCTCCATGTGCTTAGAGGGAACTCTAGACCGACGCTCGGTAGCCGGGAAAATCGTGATATGCGATCGAGGCATCAGCCCACGAGTCCAAAAGGGACAAGTGGTAAAAGATGCAGGAGGGATAGGCATGATTCTATCAAACACGGCTGCTAATGGAGATGAACTCGTGGCCGATTGCCATCTTTTACCTGCAGTCGCAGTGGGCGAAACAATCGGAAAAACGATCAAACATTATGCTTCGAGTAGTAGAAACCCAACTGCAACTCTAGCGTTTCTCGGAACAAAGTTGAGAATTAAGCCATCTCCAGTGGTGGCGGCTTTTTCGTCCAGAGGACCAAATATACTTTCGCTGGAGATTTTAAAACCCGACATGGTGGCGCCCGGGGTCAACATTCTTGCTGCGTGGACCGGAGATTTAGGGCCATCTAGTTTACCAACAGACCATAGAAGAACGAAATTCAACATATTATCCGGAACTTCAATGTCGTGTCCGCACGTGAGCGGCATTGCGGCATTGATCAAGTCACGACACCCGAATTGGAGCCCGGCAGCAATCAAATCGGCACTTATGACTACCGCTTATATCCACGATAATACCCATAATCCTTTAAGTGATGCCTCCACGACTACACTGTCGGGTCCATACGACCATGGTGCAGGACATATAAATCCGTTGAAAGCTCTTGACCCGGGTTTGGTTTACGACATTGGGGGGCAAGATTACTTCGAGTTTCTATGCACACAAGGCTTGACCTCATCCGAGCTTGTGGTTTTCTCGAAATTTGCTAAGAGGACTTGTCGACACACTTTGGCTAGTCCCGGGGATTTGAACTACCCGGCTATTTCAGCTGTTTTTCCAGAGAGTACGAATATTACGACTTTGACACTGCATAGGACCGTGACTAATGTTGGACCTCCAGTGTCGAGCTACCATGTTGCGATATCGATGTTTAAAGGTGCGTTTGTGAAGGTTGAGCCCGCGAGATTGGATTTTACGAGTAAGAGGCAGAAGATAAGTTTCAAGGTTACGTTTACAACGAAATCTAGGCAAACAACACCCGAATATGGATCTATAATATGGAAAGATGGGATGCATAAGGTGAGAAGCCCAGTTGTAATCACATGGCTACCACCATTGTAATCATGTTTATGAATGTTGAACAACATGAATTTGGTGGTCCTAAAATAAAGAGATTTTGTTTAAGTCCCCCCCCCCCTCCCCCCCCCCCCCCCCCCCCCCCCCCCCCCTTCAATTGCTTCACCCCTTTTTATTACATGAATGTTTTCCTTGTTCTTGCAAGAACATTGTCTATTTAATTATTGAATTCCATGAAAATCACAATCAGGAAAAAATGACCATTCAACTATCATTTACAAACCTAAAAACTGAAGTTGCATAAGAAGAGAAACAATTGTAATCTAATATTTAAAGCCTCTTTTCTAGGATTTGATTCAATTTTCTAACACTAACCTTAACAACTTTAGAGGGACTTTAAAATTAAATTAAATAGATGCGAAAAAATAGAGAACATTTAATCTTTATCAAGAAAAAAACACTCCCAGGTAAATTATTAGATGGGACCAGTTAATAGAGAGAATTGCATTTTTGGTACACAGCTATAGGCCAATTCCCACTTTTGGTACACAGTTTTATGTGTCCAACACATTTGATACACCTCTTTAACAAAGTTCGACACATTTGGTACAACCGTTAAATAAATTGCAAAATCACCGTTAATTCCGTTAGTTCGACACATTTGGTACACCTCTTTTACAAAATTGACATGTGCGCGGCACATGGCTGCCCAAAAAAAAATTTAAACTTGATAAACTTTTATAAAATTATCATATGTATTTATTATATTTATCATATCATATTTATATAATGATAAAAAAAATATGTATTTATTATTTATATGACATGTAAAATATAAAAAACTATATAATGTCATTTATAGTTTAATACTGGAAGAAGAATAAAATATAATAAACAAGTTTATCAAGTTTCAATTTTTAAAAATTATTTATAAAAATAGTTTATTATTTATAAAAATTATTAAAAAATATGTCTTTATTATTTATATGACATGTAAAATATAATAAACTATATAATGTCATTTATAGTTTAATATTGGAAGAAGAATAAAATATAATAAAAAAGTTTATCAAGTTTCAATTTTTAAAAATTATTTAAAAAAATAGTTTATTATTTTTATAGTTTATTATTTATAAAAATTATTAAAAAAATGTGTATTTATTATTTATATGACATGTAAAATATAATAAACTATATAATGTCATTTATAGTTTAATATTGCAAGAAGAATAAAATATAATAAACAAGTTACTTTAATTTATTATATTTATAAAAATTATTAAAAAATATGTATTTATTATTTATATGACATGTAAAATATAATAAACTATAATGTCATTTATAGTTTAATATTGGAAGAAGGATAAAATATAATAAAAAAGTTTATCAAGTTTCAATTTTTTTTTTTTTTTTTTTCTGGGCAGCCATATGCCGCGCGCATGCCAATTTTGTAAGAGAGGTGTACCAAATGTGTCGAACTAACGGAATTAACGGTGATTTTGCAATTTATTTAACGGTTGTACCAAATGTGTCAAACTTTGTTAAAGAGGTGTACCAAATGTGTTGGACACATAAAGCTGTGTACCAAAAGTGGGAATTGACATATAGCTGTGTACCAAAAATGCAATTCTCTCCCAGTTAATATATAGGCTGTAACAGAGATTTTTTACAGGGGGATGCCCGGGGTATGTAATATGTATAGGCTGTAAAAAATTCTGAATTTTTACAAGATTACCCTCTTGTAAATTGGTACTTTTATTTAATTTTTGAATTTATTTTTATCATATTTTTTTTTTTTTTTTTGCCTATGGTGTTAATATTCTGACTTTACATGAACACTCAAGTAAGAGGAAGAAAGCATAGTCCATATCAAAATGTGGATTATAAAGTAAACTAATTACATTTTATAAATTTTTTTACACATTTTTAAAACAATGATTTTTTTATTTTATTTGTATTTAAAAAAATTACACACACATAAGTTTTAATCATCTTGTATCCTATAAATTTTTAAAAATTCATATCATTGCATTCCTATATCCACATAATTCATACGTATCGTCATATATGTATTCATGCAACATAGTCACGCCCTTATTTAATCTTTATAACAAAACATTTCGATTCTTCCGCATACACTGACGCATTCAATCTCCATCCCAAATCCATCCAATTTAACCTTAAACTATAATCATTTCCCCCCACCTATATATTGTAAATTATCATTTTAAACACTTAAGAAACTATTTCGCAATTTCATTTTGAATTTACGTGAACTTCTTTTAAATGTAAAGAAAGAATTTGAGGAAAATGTGCCAATGTTCAATATTTATTTAGATTAAAATAAACGTTTTCATTTTTTAAGGAAACTTTAATATTGTCCTTTAACTTCTGAAGTCAAAATATGAAATTTTTAATCACATGACCTTTTAGCGAAAATTAAAATTTGGTGTCGAATTCGACTTAAGACCTCAACTTTTGTAAGCATATACTCAGCATATTCTAAGATAATAGGGTTTGTTCCGGTTTGTTGGATCGTAGAGTGCAGTGCGCTAATTTGCACCTCTTTGATGATTCACAAGTGTCATTTGTTTATTTATTTATTTATTTTATCTTATTTTTCTCTCCTTAACGGGACGCTCGTCAATCATCCGGGGATGCAGACCATTACATGGCAACCTACCATCCAATAAACCAGATAATAGTTTGGAAAATCTAAAAAAAAAAGAAATAGAAAAAGAAAAATCATATTTTGGAAAACTATTAAATTATTCAAAAATATCTTCAAACCCGTGAAGAATATTCCTACGCGCCAGAACCAAAAACCCGGCATCAAACAGAAGGGAACTGATCTCAATTTTTTGTCATTGCTTTTCAGCACGCATAATTCGCATCACCAAAAGAGATTCGATTATGTCGACGATTATCGCCATCAATGGCGGCGGTCAATATTCTCCGACGAAGGAGAAAGCGTCCAGCCGCGGTGGCCTTTCGCCTCTCCTCCACCTCCGGTGGCGGATGTTACTAGTTGGCGCAAAGTATAAGCTCTTCCTGCTGCTTTTCCTCTTTACTTGGCTCTATTTTCTTAGCTCAAAAATCCCCTCTTTGATGGGATGGAACCCTCGGCATCCTTCCTCCGTATCTCATCCTTCCAGGTACATTAATTGGTTTGGATAATGTGTTCTGCATCTGATTAGAAACGATTAATTTGGATTGTTAAGATTTCATGTTATTGTAATTTTGTGTGATTGTTAATGATTTGTGTGTTAAAAAAAATTAGGTCAATTTGTGCCTCGCTAAGCAAAATTAGGTATTTAATATTTGATTTTGGGATTCTATAATTGGACCTGGTGTTGAAATTCTAGTATCTTGGTTCCCAATTTTGCACTTGAGGATGTATAAGGAGTAAATTCTGGTTTCAGTGTTTTTATACTTGGTGATTTTTGAGTTTTTTTTTCATTTATTGCACTAGGCTGTCTTGTTATCCGAATGGTTCTTCAACTGAACAACAATCCTGCTCCAAAGATTGTGCTGTAGTGATTGACTCTCGTGTTATCTTTGTCTTCTGATATAACCAGGGGTGGCTACACAGTTGTTATCAATACTTGGAAAAGGAATACTCTGCTTAAGCAATCCGTTGCTCATTATGCATCTTGCCACGGGACTGATGCAATACATGTGGTCTGGAGTGAAACTGATCCACCCTCACCAAAGTTAAAAGCTTATCTTAAAAAGGTAGTCTTAAAGAAGTCGAAAGCAGCTCACAAGCCCAACTTCAGGTTTGACCTAAACAAGGAAGACAATCTGAATAATAGATTTAAACCAATTCAGGATCTTAGAACTGATGCGATTTTCTCAGTCGATGATGATGTCATTGTTCCTTGTCGAACTCTGGATTTCGCATTCACTGTCTGGCAAACTGCTCCACTTACAATGGTGGGATTTGTTCCTCGCATGCACTGGCCATATGAAGAGGTCAGCTGCTTCATATTTTCTAGGGCAGGTTTCAAACTTATGTTTGTTATGATGGACTATTGTTTACAGCTTATTTTATCATTTTATCTTTCACTTGTATATCAGATATGCTATTATGTTGTGGCAAATGCTTAGAACCTTGATAATGGCTCTCATGTATTTTAACGACAACCGCTGTTGATATCGTGATTTGCCAGAACTAGTAACATGTGCTAAGTTGAATATATACATTGTCATGTGAATCTATGCATCTGATTAATTCTGAACATTTATGTCAGACTTCATGATTCCAAGATGAACTTGGCTAGGCTTTTTAAATCATGTTTTTAGTGCAACATATCTTACTGTAGTAGCATGCTTGAGTAGTTGATATTTTATATAATATTTTTATAGATCGAGGATTCTTCTGTACTTATGATTTGAAAGTTTGGATTGAGCTTCTATTCTTTTATTACATAAAAAACTTCACCATTGATTGCAGAAAAATGGTTTGTTCCATCACAGATATGGTGGATGGTGGCCTGTTTGGTGGAAGGGCACTTACAATATGGTTCTTTCGAAAGCTGCATTCTTTCATAAGAAGTATTTGGATTTATACACTAACAAAATGCCATCACCTATTCATGATTATGTAAGCAGAGAAAGGTAAATTTAATTTCAGTTTCATCTTAATTTTCCCATACTCGTGAGTTTTTTTATTCAGTTCTTCGTGTTATTTTCTTTCAGGAATTGTGAAGACATAGCAATGTCTCTTCTAGTTGCTAATGCCACCGGGGCTCCTCCAATTTGGGTTAAAGGTAATACTATATTGCTTTCGTTGAAGATTAACTTTAATACTCCCACAGTAATTTTTTCGAAATCAATAATATGTGTCACTTGATTGTTCTTGCATTGGTTTTTTCTTTGAAGGTTGTGACTTTACGAGCTACTGTTCTAAAATTCATTGACAAGGGCGATAATTTGTTCACATGAATCAAAATTAGAAGCCCTTGTCCAGAATTCATCAATTTAAAACTTATAGCTGGATGTAAAGATATATATGATGGCTCATAAAATTGATGTTCCTGTGATTTCAGGGAAGATATATGAAATTGGTTCATCAGGGATAAGCAGTTTAAAGAGCCACAGCGACAAGAGAAATAAATGCACCAATGATTTTATTTCTATATTTGGAACAATGCCTTTAGTATCGACCAACTTGAAAGTTGTGGATGCAACAAGACATGAATGGTTTTGGTAATTATCAGTTGCTAATTATATATCATGTGTTTGTTTGCTCATTTGACAAACTCACATATTTCCTTCTATGTAACGCGGTTTTGTATAGCTTGCGGTGTATAGTTAGATCAGTAAACTATGAACTCGGGAACCTGGTTATGTATCTATGAAATAATTTTATCTGAAAGACAGATTCAATCAGTACAGCAACAGGAGATGAACTGAAAAGGGTGGCTAAAAGAATCGAACATGCTATTTTTTGGTTCCTGGATTTCATTGAGTAAACCTTGAAGAGATTTTCTTGTATCAATAATTAAATGATAGAATACTGGCAGCGATTGTTATTCGCTTTCATTTTCCTTATCATTTTACTCATTGTAAAACATAACCTCAACTGGGATGATCAATTATTACTTCAAGGTTTTTTCCAACTTCTGGGTCTAGTTCAATGGGTCATAACATATGTCATGATCTAAGGTTTTTCCATTTTTTTTTTCCTTTTTCAAATTATGTAGAGATGATAAAATAATAAAGTCTATCCACATTGGAAAACAAAATCGAATCACTTGTTTGGTCATCTCCAACCGAAGGCCTTGCCCAATTGCTCAATTACTTGCCCAATTGTCCAATTGTCTTGCCTTCTTGCCATGCCCTCATGTCTTATTGACCCACCTAAAAAACCCAACTGAAGGGCAATCAATATTCATTAATTCAACAAATCTCATTAATTTAGATTTATATTTGTCCAATTATATATGATATTGTTCAACGAATCTCATTTATTTAATTCATGAAATTTACAAAAAACAAAAATAGCACCAAAGCCTTGGGGGGCTTTTGCCTGCCGGCAAGCAAGCAGGCAATAGTTGTCTGCGTGCTCGCCGGGTTGCCTGCCCCGAACCCCCAGCCCACCCTGCCCCTTGCCCGCCCAGTTGCCATCATCCATCTCCAACCGAACGAGCTGGCAACCCCCCCACATGCCCCGTTGCAGGCTCGATTGGAGATGACCTTAGGGCATTATTTTCAGTTTTGCTCTCTAATCGATCAATGGTATGTCAATCAAATCTTTCGATTATGTCATGTAAAATCTCTATTGATTGAGGTGTAATATGTAAGTCAGCGTATGAAATCAGGCGTAACTATGGTACACAAAAATGTTGCTTCAAATAATATTTGTATGGGATTAATGCATTTTTGGTATCACAACTATAGTTCGTTGGCGTTTCTATCTCCTATTCTTTCGGAATGGCACATTTGATGTTACAACTTCAATATCGGTGACAACTTTGGTGTCAATTGAGGTCCAATTCCAAAACTGGCCCGGGATTCCCTATGCACTGGCCAATTTTTATGTCACGTGGCAGCACGTGGGAGATTATGGGTCAATTTTGGAATTAGCCTCAATTGGCACCCAAATTTCCACTGATGTTGGAAGTTGTTACACCAAATGTGACAGCTTAAAAAGTTACCGAATCGAAACTGCAACGAGTTATAATTGTGGCACTAAAAATACAATAATTCCTTTGTTAATCTATATGACCATATTAATGTACCAATGTATATGTTGATCTATATAATCATACTAATAATATAGAAATAAAAAAAAAAAAAAAAAATCTTATAAATGGAATAAGAATTTCTTATTAATCACTTAAGTATAAAGACACGAATTACAGCTTCAGGAAGAAGTTGGTTTACATTAGTGAATTGCAGCAAAATTAGCGTCTAACCTTTAGTTTTCCCTTTTTCTTTGTCAAATTCTTCTTGGGGTGACTTTTTTTTCTTTATATACATAAGTATGAAATGTAGGGGTGCACATGGTTTTCAAAACCGTACCGGACCGTCCCGTACCGTACCGAACCGTACCGAATGTTAGGTTTTTTTTTTTCAAAATCGAAGGTCTTGGTATGAATGAAAACCGTACCGAGTATTTTGGTATGGTTTTGGTTTTAGACTTCTCATACCGTAAAAAACGGTACCGTACCGAAATTGAAAAGAAACATGAATTAACTATTCTTTTTTTTTTTAAATTTACAACTAAATTTTATAAATTTATAATTCAAATATTATTGAATACTATATTATTTATAAATTATATTATAGTCCATCATAGTTTATAATTACTACATTGCTATCGTTCAATTAAAAAAAGATATGCTCAAATTTAGCACAAATTAAATTTGTTATATGTTGAAAACTTAAAATGCAAAAATTCTAGACAACAAATACCAAATAATAAGTTTATTCACATAATAAAAACAATGATCAAATAATTAATCAAATAATTTTATTCAATTAGGTCGAACTATAACATCAAATTTGTGAACATTTTCTTTTCCAATGCTTTATTTAATGTAAAAAAATAGTTTATAAGATATTACATTATTAATTTCTTATATAATTGTCAACTATGTGATCAATTATATATGAAAAATTGCACGAAAAAGTTTGTTCGAAAAAACCGCAAAGCCATACCGTACCGTACCGGAACCGCACAAAACCGAGTTTGTTGGTATGGTTCATAAAACTCTAATTTGGTTTTGAGTTTTTAAAAACCGCACTAATTGGTACGGTACAAATTTTGTTAAAAATACCGCAAAACCGTACCATGTGCACCCCTAATGAAAAGTGATAAAGAGTCTATTGTGCTTTGATAATAATAAATCGAGTGATAATATTAATATTCAGTGGACATATATAAATAAGTATTCATTGTTTTATTTAGGGCTGTCAATGGGGCGGATTTCAATCCGGATCCGATCCAAATCCTGTCCGATTTATTAGGATAATTGTCCGATTAGTGATCCGATGGACCTGATCCGATTAAGAAGATCCGTAATCCGAATTATATGGAGCGAATATAGATCTAGGCTGATCCGATCCGTTACATATCCGTATCCGATATATATTACTATATGTTGTTTATATATTATGTATTTAAATAAAAATAAAAATAAAACTATCTATGTTCCACTAAAATCTTTTACTATATTAAAAATAATTTTAAAAAGAAATGCATGAGAGATGTTGGTGGACTGACTAGATAACTAATTGGATCTACAACATATTAATTTATACTATTTAATAAGAAAAATCAAATCATAACCATTCATCCTTCAATTTTTATCTTCTCTTCCATTTCTCAATATTGAGTTTTCTTCTTCTTTGTCCCTGTTTATATCTTTTTTACTTATATTTTTGTTTATTCTATTGTTCTATTTTTTATCGTTTATATATGTCCATCATATTCCATCTTCTACAATTTTTAGGTCATAGTTTCGATGAAGTAAGTAAAAGTTTATATTTTTAATTCATGATGGTGGAATCTGCAAGTGATTTGGAGGAAAACGGAAAAAAAAATAAAAATTAGCTTGCTAAATGGATCCGGATAATTTATCTGGATCCAGGATATCCGCCGGATTCGGATCCGGTTTCTAATATTCCAGATCCGAGCGGATCCGGATCCGGATCCGAATAGAAGAAATGGAAATTGGACTCGGATCCGGATCTGCCCTGATCCGGTCCGAGTCCGACCCATTGACAGCCCTAGTTTTATTAATTAATTAATTAAGAGCAATTCACAGGCATTCTTCTTAAAAATAACCGGCCGATGAGGCCTATACTGATGGCAAAGTTGAGGTTTCATGACCTTTAAGTCATGGGTTCGAATCCCACCTGAAGTGTGAGCTTTCGGTTTAATACTATTAGTGATTATTCTTTGTATTTATTAACTGAATAATATTTTTACTTTATTAGTGAACAATAGATTTGCCGATATAATGATGTAATCACCATTTCATTTAAAAAAATCATAAACAACCAGGAATCTTAATTAATTTCAATTTGCACATAGATTTGTAGTATAGTTATGTAATCACCATTTCACTCATAAAAATCCTAAAAATAATCAGGAATCTTAAATTCAATTTGGACTCTTGTGATTCACCCAGAACCTGAGCCACGGACCAGTCATTTGGGGCATCTCCTATGTAAAGAGGGGAAGGTGGATTTGGGGGTTTTTGGATTTAGAGGGGAAAAAAGTGAAGAAAAATGTATAAAGGGGTGGGAAAGGGAAATTTGGATTGAGGGGTCTTGAGGGCAAATGAATCGGTGAGGCAAGCCACCTTTAGCTTTCCTCACCGATCGTGAGGCTTCACTCGCCTATGCGGGCGAGTGAACGCACTCGCCCGCATAGGCCAGCAGGTGGCCGACACTTGCTCCATATATTTATTTATTTTTTGTTTTTTTTGTTTTTATTTAATAAAAAATTCTATAAATTAAAAAAAAATTTAAATACCTTATTTGATAAAATGTAAGTCTTATTTGATCTTACTTTTATTTAATTTGTGTACTATTTTTAAAAAGTTAATTTTAGTATAAAAATGTAACTTTTATTTAATAAAATCAAATTTAATGTAACTATTATGTTGGAAAATTTAATGTCAACCAATCAAAATTAATAAAATTATTTTTATAATTTTTAAATCATGTCAATAAAGTATTTAATTGTTGTATTATTTTGCACCAATTTTAAAATCCTTTAAAAGTTAATTATTAGAAACTCAAATTTAATGTCAATATTAAATTATTTTTATAATTTTTAAATCATTTCAATCAAGTATTTAATTGTTGTATTATTGTGCACCAATTTTAAAATTCCTTTAAAAGTTAATTATTAGAAACTCAAATTTAATTTAATTAATAAAAATGAAACCTTAAACGAACTTTTTTTTATAATAAACCTTAAAAGAACTTAATGAACATTACATATGACTCGTTAAATAAAAAACGACATAACCCTAACAATTAGACATCTAAAATAAATACGATTACATATGATCGTCATTTGGACCGTGTATTGCCCACACATGTTCAATCTTAAATTATATCTTATTGTTATTAATTATTTATTTATTTCACATACGAGTTAATTTTTATTATTATTAGTATTGCTATTATTATTATTATTATTATTATTAAGTGAGAGTGGGGGAAATTGAGAATTTTAATTAAATGGAATTGATAGATTGATACATTTTAGATGACTTATGAAAATCAAAGGGGAAGCTGAACTTGGATTCTGAGGGATACATAGGAGATGGCCTTAGGCCATGGAGATAACCATCTCCATTGATTCAAGGGGACCTCAAGGGAAGATCCCTCTTGGATCCACACATCCATTCCTCCAAGGTGTAGGGCAAGCCAACCATCCCTTGAGGTCTTCACGCGCTGGGATATAACTCTCTTTTTCTTCTTCTTTTGTTTTAGTTAATAAATTTTTTAAAATTCCTTTAATTTGTAATTAATTTTAAAAAAGTTAATTTTAGTTTATAAAAAAGTTAATTTTAATTTTTAAGATGTAACTTTTATTTAAGAAGCTTAACGAAAATTTGATTATTAAACATTAAAATAACTTACTTTAATTTAAGAATTTAAATTAATAGTCGGTAAATTTAATAACATTGTAAGAAACTTAAATTTAATTAACAATTTATAACCTTAAAATGTTTTAGAATCATATAATCTAAAAGTTATGTTTAAATAGTTTTAATTTAGCACACAAAACATACAAAATATGGAATTAAATACGATTTATATGTACTAATTGTTGTGGTATTGTGTACTAATTTTATTTCTTGAAATTAATGCCAATGCTAAATTAATTAAGAGGTATTCCTTATTTTTTTGTTTATCATTATTATTATTATTATTAAGTGAAAGTGAGGAAGAATGAGATTTGAAATTAAATGAAATTGATAGATTGAACTATTGTATATAACTATGAAAATAAGATGAGAAGCTAGCCCTTTAATCTAAAGAGGAAGGGAAAGACGAAGCTGAGGAACTTGGGCTGTACGTGTTTGGATGGGTTTTGGCTCGATCTCACGGGTTTCGTGAGATCGAGCTAAAACCCTTTCAAATGAATTTTCGCCAAACCCATAAAATCATAAAAAACTATTCAGAAACCTACACTCAAACTCTTCAAACATATAAAACATTGATTTGACACCTACAACCTACTTTTTTCCCAAATTCTCACTAAAAAAGGCATTGATTTGACACCTATCACCTATTTTTTCCCCTAAACCCCAACATTCAAATCCAATCCAAGTGGGGTTTCAACTTATTCAATCACAAAACCCAAGAGTCTAAACACATCCAAATGAAGTCTCAAAGTTTTCATCGAAACCACCCAAACCAATTTTTTTAAACCGAGACCCGCAAAACCAAGCCAAAACCCATCCAAATAGACCTTGGACTCTTGAGTCACGGGGATGACTTTATAAGCTTTCCATTATAATAGTATTGTTCTATTTCTTCTTCACTTATTTATCCACTTAATTAGATTGTGTAAAACTAATATGGAAATATAATCTCGAAGTCAAATATTTCAATCCTCTAATTAACTTATTGAGTTGAAACTTATCTTTTTATGTTTAATTATGACATTTTAGTGAAGTTGATGGGCCAACTAAACGAATGATATGAAATTGTGTGCTCGAGGAAAATAATGGGCTTGTTTGTCTCGCCTTTCGGAGAGTGGTTTGGGAAAGTGGTAGAGGTTTGAGAAATAATCTCGATTTGCGTAATGTTGTTTGTTTGGGTTTTGGGAGAGTTGTTTGGGAAAGTAGCCGCAATTTTTGACTTTTCTAATATAGAGAGAAATAGAAATAGAGTAGAAAAATGGTCTGTTTGTTTGACCTTTCGGAGAGTGATTTGAGAAAAACAATTACTATAGCTAATTAATTGGGAAAGTGGTTGGATTGTTTGTTTGGCCTTTTCGAAAACCGAAATTTTTTTCGAAAAAGCGAGACAAACAGGCTCAATATTCTTGGGTACTAACCCGTTATGGTTTGACACTTGGAATTTAATTTGAATAAGAGACAAGACAAGAGCATTTGCTGGGTAGCCCCTCGTGGATTTAATTTTGCCGACTTTAATAGGGGCAAAACAAATCGTGCATGTGGGCCATTGACTTAAAGTTTTGGGCAAATCCAAGATTATTAGCATTTGGTCCAAGCAAACCCCACATGACACGTCTCACATAAAAAAAGAAAACTTAATTAAGACTTTTGTTAAAATATTAATTTTATTTTATTTTTCGATCTTTGACCACTTCATATGTTTCCCATTTTTTTTAAAAATTGTGGTCTTTCTTTATCAAAAAGTCATTTTAAACTTATCGAAATCTTACTTGAACAGTTTGCACTATGACAAATAATTTTTTTGATTTTGTCCAAATATATAATACAGGAGAGTTTGATAATTAAAGTAACATACATTTTTTTTAAAATTATTACAAATGCTACATGAAGATTAGAGTCTTATATTAATTCTTGTACTTAACTACTCAGAATTTTCTATTAAGCAAAGTGCAATTCAACCGGGAACTTTCAAGTATTGAGCTCACAAAAAACAAGGGTTTTGACTTTTGAAAAAGGATTTGGGAACTTCAAAATTTATTTATTTGAATTCTATAAAATATTATAAATTGAGCAAGATGGAACATCGAAGTTGATATTTAGTACTAGTGTTTAGAATTTGACGAGGAAGCCTAATCTGATGGCAAAGTTGAGGCACAAAACCGGCAGCAGATTCTCTGTACCACTTATTTGTACCACTAATGTGTACCACCAATATAAAGCTGACATGTGTCCATATTAATTGTACAATTATTTGAGTTAACTCTAATAATTAATGTGGTTAAGTTTAATTTGAATTAACTCTACAATTAATATGAACACGTGTCAGTTTTATATTGGTTGTACACATTAGTGGTACAAATAAGTGGTACAGAGGATCTGCTGCCCACAAAACCATAAAGGTCCTGAGTTTAAATTTCATCATAAATGTGATTTTTTTTCTAATTCAATACTAATTTTCTTAATGAATTTTTTGTGTTTGTTAGATAAAATTTCTTAATATTTTATTAGTGATCGAATAGATTCATCGATTTAACGATGTAACTTCTTTTTCACTAAAATAAATAGTTTTTACTTTAGAGTTCAAATATCAATTGCTAACTTTCAAAATATAAATGCTTAAGATTTGATTGAACTATGTCACAAAATTAGAACTACACAAGGAATTAAAGAAATTGAGCTGGTACACATTTGCTAATTTAATTTGATCCTAACTTTTTATAGTTATGATTCATACGGCTGCAAATATTGATTACCTTTTTGTATAAACCTTCGAATATCAATTTGTTTCCGTTCCCAATAAAAAGACGAAAGATGCGAAAAGTTTCCATTCATTGAAAAGTTTGAAGGCATCTCAGTCAATTCATCTTTTCTTTTTCTTTTCATAATTTTGTCTTTTTTAAGCTTGTTTGTTAAGATTTCACTACTTTATGTACTTTTGTTCCCTCATTTTTTTCTGTTTTTGTTTTCTTCCTTTGAATAGTTTGAAAAAATGAAGAAAAAACATGCATTTGAAAAAGAAATGGCTGAAAAAACATGCATTTTTTATAGTTATGATACATATATATATAAGGCTATTATTATGAGAAAAAAGAAAATGGAGGAAAAATATGCTAAAGACGCTCAAGGGGACCGCATCCTGCGATTTACATCATTCAGGATTCTAGGGCAAGGGTTCTGTGGGTCCAGGATTAGTCGAGTGTAAGCTTGTACACCTGGGTTAAAAAAATAATAAAAAAAAAAAAAAAAAAAAAAGTACTGCGGCAAAATAAATTAGAAAAAAGTCATGGTTGAATTGATTATGCGTTTTATTTAAGTTTCAAAATGAGGAAGTGACGATAATTACTAGTAAAATCAAGGTCCTATGACCTTTTGGTCCTTAGTTTAAGATTGAAATCATAGCCGGTGAAATTGAAAAGCGTTAAATCAATACTAAATGAGAAATTAACTGAAGTCACCAATTTTTTTTTTACAAATATTGCTATAATTTGCTCACTCTATTTAGACCTTGGTTTGCATTTAGGACAAAAAAAAAAAAAATCTCCTGACCTAATTCAGAAGCTGAAAATAACAGCTTTAAATATTAGTTGTTCATCCATTACTTATTACTGGTCATTGTAAAATGACCTAACCAATGGAAAAAAGGTCCATCCACTATTAATTTTAGGTCCACATGAAAGCATGGATAAAAAAGAGAAATAAATTATTTTTGCAACCAAACAAAACAAAACAACCTACTCCTCACCTATCCCAATTAATTCCTAATCATGGAACTTAGGTGTTCCCTTTTTAAAATTTTTTAAGGGTTTTACAACTTATTTGCTAATTTTTAGTATTGATTTTCACTAACCATGTGGTTAAGTGGGTGACTTAAAGACTTGAGTGGTTGCATTTTTCCATTTATGTTATTTGTATAAATGAATATGATTATAAAATATAATGTTGCTTTTATTCTTATTACAATGATTTAATTATATTGGCAATCTCGTAATTTTGACTAGGTAATTACCACAATTTTTTGGTTAATCATGCCTGAAGGTGAAGCAGAAGTAGGAAAATTCTTGTCTAAACCCGATCTTTCATAAATCATACACAAACTTCTGCAATTATGTTTAGTGAATGCACTAATTTTGTCCATGGTCTATGAAAAACCTAATCTAGGCAAGAATTTTTCCCAGAAATGAATGATTATCTGACCTCGTCAATCAAAACTTATGTCTTCGAATTTTTGAGAGTTTTGTAAATAATAAACATCCACTCTTATAATTATGTAATCCTCCATTCCATTATTTTTACTCTATTAGCTACAGTACCATGTCAAACTTTTTAACCTTTTAAATGATTTATCATCTCAAATTATTCACATTTGAGAAATATTAAACTTTTAAAATATTAATATATATGATGTCATATGATATTATCAGCTTATAAATAAAATATATTAATAAAATTAATTATTATAATTTTCATAACTTTAGTCAAATTGAATGATCTACTATATCAAGGGATAGAGAAAATATGGGGCCGAAAAAGTTAAAATTATATTATACATAAAATTATTATAACTTAGATATCTTACATATATTTATTGGGTTAAGAGATCCTATTTTGACCAAGTAAATTATAAAATCAGATGTTGCACGAGAACCAATTACGTACAACACATAATCTTTTTTTTAAAACTTATATTAATACAAGAGGAAAATCAATTTTATTTATAAAAAAGATGGGTTTGAATTTGATATCATATTAAAAAAAAATTAATGTAAAATCCAAGTTTGACTAAAAAAAACAAAAGGAGATCCAAAATCACAGATTCATTTGCCAAAAAACTTGAGACTGAAGCTCCTGAGAGTGACGGTGACAATTATTTTCCGTATTAACAAATTAAATTTCATTTCATTTCATTTTTACACTCCTCCACTCATTAGCTGTCCTCATTAAAACCACCCCCTAAAAACCCACCACCCGGAAATTACCATTATGCCCTCCCGTCACCTGCTCTCTCCTTCGCCGTCGCACCACCACCCCCTCCA
This sequence comes from Penstemon barbatus, assembly GCA_003313485.2. Taxonomy (NCBI): domain Eukaryota; kingdom Viridiplantae; phylum Streptophyta; class Magnoliopsida; order Lamiales; family Plantaginaceae; genus Penstemon; species Penstemon barbatus. The sequence continues at coordinate 15,454,684 of CM064880.1, forward strand.
CCTCTTACCTCCCCTCGCCGGCGGCATAACCGCCGCCTTCTCCTGCCTCCTCATCTTCCTCCTCTGTTTCCGCAGATTCAGCAAAAAACGCACCGCCCCTTCCGCCTCCGACACCGATTCGAAGAAACCCCCGCACCGCCTCTCCTACTCCCTCCTCCGCCGCGCCACCTCTAATTTCTCTCCTTCCCTCCGCCTCGGCCAAGGCGGGTTCGGCTCCGTCTACCGTGCGGACCTCAAACCCAACGACACCGTTTTCACTAACTCGAATGTCGCCGTCAAGGTTATGGATTCTGGGTCTTTACAAGGTGAGCGTGAGTTTCAGAACGAATTACTTCTTTCTTCGAAGATTGACTGTAAGTATGTTGTTTCTGTAATGGGTTTCTCTTCGGATCCTAGGAAACGAAGGATGCTATTAGTTTATGAGCTTATGGAAAATGGTAGTTTACAAGATTGTCTGTTTCATAAAAAGAGTCAAGAGTTGAGGGATTGGGATAAGAGATTTATGATTGTTATGCATATAGCTAAAGGGTTGGAGTATTTGCATCATTATTGCGATCCACCGATTATTCATGGTGATATTAAGCCTAGTAATGTTTTATTGGATTCGGGTTTTAATGCTAAGATTGGTGATTTTGGTTTGGCGAGGTTTAAGGTGGAGGATAATGTTATCGCGGAAGGCGAGGTGAAGAAGGAGGGAGTGGAGGATAATGGATCTGTGTTGGAGGAGACGGAGAGTGTGATTACGACAAGTGTGTTCGAGGAAGTTAGTAATGTTAATCATGTTGGAGACATGGAGAGGTCGCCGGAGAGTGTGGTTGTGAGAATCGAGGCTTCTCCGGAAACAGTTTTTGGGGTGGATTTGTCACCGGAGACAGAGGTTGGTCCCGTGGTGTCGCCGAGGACGGTGGCCGGGATGGCGTCACCATCCGATGGATTAGAGAAGACGAGTGTTTCCGAGGGGAATTTTGATAGGTATAGTGTCGAGAGTGGAGGGGAAAGGAGCGTGTGGAAAAAGAAGAAGAAGAGTGTTTCAGGGAAAGATTGGTGGTGGAAGCAAGATAATGGCGGAGATGGGGAGTCTGGTAAGGTGAAAGATTACGTAATGGAATGGATGAGGAACGAGATCAAGAAAGAGAGGCCGAAAAGCGAGTGGGGTGGGGCTTCGTCTAGCTCTCAGTCGGTTAAGAAAACAGAGAAGAAGAAAAAGAAAAGAAGGCAATTGGATTGGTGGGTATCGTTGGACGATGAAAAGAACTTAAAAAAAGAGAGGAGACGACCCGCGAGGGAGTGGTGGAAGGAGGAATACACCGAAGAGCTCGAGAGGAAGAAAAAGAAGAAGAAAAAACAAATGAAGGGTTCAATGAGCGATGATTGTTACAGTGAAAAGCGTTACCCGAGAGACGATGAATTGTATACCGAGAGAAAGAACAAAAGGAGCCGGAGTAGGAGCCGAGGTAGTCGAGGTAGCATGGATTGGTGGCTCGATGGGCTAAGCGGCGAGCTTTGGAAAGCACGTAGAAATAGCTATGATTCCGTTAGCGGTGAAATACCGAGGAGTGGAGGTATTAGTAGTACCCCTAGCATGAGAGGTACCGTATGCTACATTGCACCCGAATATGGAGGTGGAGGCGACATATCCGAGAAATGTGACGTTTATAGTTTTGGGGTTCTTCTATTAGTTGTTATTGCTGGACGTAGGCCACTACAAGTGACGGGGTCGCCTATGTCGGAATTTCAAAGGGCCAATCTTTTGTCATGGTCTAGGCATCTAGCTCGTGCGGGGAAGCTTCTTGATTTAGTTGATCCAAATATTCAAACTTTGAATGTAGAACAAGCCCTTTTATGCATCACAGTCGCACTTCTTTGTTTGCAGAAATCACCTACACGTAGGCCTTCGATGAAAGAAGTTGTGGGTATGCTTTCTGGTGATTTAATATGCCCACCTTTACCAGTTGAATACTCGCCTTCGCCACCTTCCCGTGCGTATAGGGCTCACAAGAAGGTTAGGTGAGTTTTGATTTTTATGAAGAGAGTTTAAGTTGTTGTAGACTGTTGTTTGGATATGTGTAAAGAAAGTTAAACATTAAATTAACATATATATATATATATTGTGCTGCATTTCTTTGACTTGGTTATGATGAACTGTAAACTGTATATGATTTGGTAAGTTAGTACTTGCTCAATTGCACTGTTTTAGACTTAAATTTTGAGATTGATTAAATTAATTTTGCAAGAACTATTTTTGCCTTCTATTTAATGTCTTTCCTATTTGCAAAGCATGGACAATTCTTGACTAGACCCGATCTAAGAAAGTATTATGTGGTGCATTCTCAACCAGAGGATCCATGTAGATTTCCTAGATTTTCATGTAGATTTTCAATTAATAGTTGCTCAAGTGAAGGAGCTTTTGTAATCCAAAATACAGAAAAATATAAAGTATTTACTTGGCACAGCTTATCAGAATGTAATTTAGCTTCCCATAATTGATCTACTTTCAGTTCATCTGGTTCTCTAATTATATTTTGGGAAAAATGAAGAGGTTTGGTTGATACATTTTTCTTAATTTATTGCTGTATCTTATCAAAGAGTTAATCCAAATTAGCTCAAAATCGATTTGTTAACCTGAACTGAAGGTTGATGTACATTTTTTTGGGCTTAACATATATAGCAGTAGTATTTTCTTTTGAGCCTTTTGGACAACATTAAATATATATCATCTAAAAGGGCCAATGTACTTATATAATATACTGATCAAAAAATATAATCCCTAAAAGCCCAAGGCCCAAGCAATTTAAATGTTCTCATGGGATTTTTTTCCAATCTATTCTCTTTTTCCTAAAATATGTTATAATTCTTTAGCATAAATTCATGGATCAAAATTTAGTTTCGAGTATATGTTTCGGTCAGTCAAATATTGGTAACTTTTCGAGACTTATCGGAAATGTTTCAGAAACACTAAGGAAAAATTGTTATAAAAGTTACTAAATTTAGATAAATAACAGAGTTTAAGACAAACAAATAGTTTCGGAATTATATCTTATTTTCGTTTCGCTTGATTCAAAAAAGAAAACTTTTCGATTTTTCGAAGGAAAGATGAAAATTTTGATCCATGCATAAATTATTGATTTGAATAAACTTATTATAAACTATTACATTTGAGGGCATAGATGTAAATATATAGATATAATTACATGTATAGACAAAATGTAAATATATATACCTAAAACTTTTACCTTTTCATGCTTTTACATAAATCTCAGTGAAAAAAATAAAGGGTGGGGGGGGGGGGGGGGGGGGATTTAAACTTGTAAAATACATGATTTAGTCCTTATCATCATTTTCTAAAATAAATTATTGATTTGATATTTTCCATATATTTTTTTCCCCTCAACCACCAGACTTTATCCAAAACATATTTCAAAATTTTAAAACTCAATGTACAAACTCAATTTGCTTCAAATATTTCGTTAAAACCACTCAAATCAATTTTTGAAATCAAAATCAGATCAAAACAAATTTTTGTAATAAAAATCAACCAAAATCAGACCAATACTAATTCATGTGGACCAACCAGTTTGATTTATTAGTTACATAATCAAAGATCAAATCATTGCAATGCAATTGCAATTTGCAGAACTAAGGTGGGGACATAACATGTACACAAACATTTTATAATTTATAATAATCTAAATAATTATCATAGTATAAATCTCATCATTAAAATCAATACATAAATATAATATTTCATCTCAAGCGTTATAAAGTTACATATTTGACACATACCACCTACTTTTTCCTCAAAATCTTAACAATCAAACTCCAATTCAAATTATATCTCATATTTTCAAAACCCACAAACTAATACTCTCTTTGTCTTCCTTTTTTTTTCCTTCACTTTTTGCACAAATTTTAGGTAAGAGTTGAAATAATGGAACTCTTAAGCATTTTTACTTTTATGTTCTTAAGTGGTGTTTGCAAGAGCTTCTTCGTTTGGGAAAGAACCTGCTTTTGTTTATTTTTAACACAGTTCTGTTGAAAAATAAGAAATTGGCGTTTGCAAATTTTCGGAATAAGTAACGGAGCAGTTTTTATTATTGTAATTTTTGAGTTAAAGACATAATTCCGTTCAAGCATTTACTTATAAAGGATCAACATTTTTTTCTTTTTCTTTAAATGATGTCGGGTTTCTAAAATTTAATTAATAAATTCCAACCCGTCCGGTTCATCACAAAATAAATTGGATACCTGAAGTCGAGTATCCGATTTAGTGTGGAATGGGTTCGAGACTAAAAGTCACAACCCCAAAATTTACCCTATTAATCGCCCTTGCCCCGAACCCGTCCCATATCTACCCCTAATTGCATCGCTTGGGTTTGCGACTGTCTACCAAGTAACACACCCTTTGGCTCCTTCCGCAATTCATACACATATTTTAATTTCTATGAGTTGAACAAGCTATTAGCGACCTATTAGGTAAATGTCAATGGTTCAGTTGGTAAGATACAAAGTGCCATCACTGATTCGTGTTGGCCTAAATTTAGACCATCAAGAGACGGGCCACACCTAAGATGGATCATGTCCCACCAAAGAAAAGATCTAAATTTAGATTCGAGTCTCAAATCTAATAAATTTTAAATTGTAATTAAGTTGTATTATATTGATTTGACACATTACTTACTTTTATTTAAATTAGGGCTGAGCACGGTTCGGGAAATCGCCTGAATCAAACCGGACCGATTACCGAACTGAAAATTCGGTCCACGAATTTCCAGGATCGAACCGGCTAGGAACCGAAAATTCGATCCAGTTCAGTTCAGTTCGAACCATTTCAGACCGAATGCTCACCCGAATTAGGATTGAACTGTGAAAATTTTGATTGTTTGTTTATTTTTTTGAACCTAACCGAAAAATTTGATTGTTTTTTGGATCGAACCGGATCGAAACCAAACCGATAAATTTTATGGTAAAAAAACAGAAAATCTTGAATTTGAGAAACCGTGAACCGAATCGGACCAAAAATTTCGATCCGATAAACGGTCCATTGTTACCAAACCGTCAAGGAACCGAACTTAGATCTGATTCATTCCGCTTCGGTCCAAATGCTCACCCCTAATCTAAATCGTATCTCAAATTTTCATAATCTACGAAATCAAATATTCAAATTCAAATTAAATTTTGTTTCAAAATTTTTTGTTAAGCCATATAAATTAATTTTTTGACTTCAAAACTAAGTGAGATCGAACCAATATCACTTCATTTGAACTTTTTAAAGTACTTTATTTTTTAAATTTATGTTTGACTTCATACGTCATTACGTGATTTGGATAACAAAACGTTAAATCTCCAGTTAATTTTATCTTAAAAAAATGGAATATTTTAGAGATGTCATTGTTACTAAAGAAATAAATAAAGGCACCAATGAATTATGAGTTGTAGTTAACGTATCACCTATGTTTTGTTAATCGTGACCTTTAGATAGGCTAATAAATTAAGCTAATAATTGTATTGATTAGGTTGACGAGGTTGTCCTATTACCCTATGAGCCTATGATATTAGATTAGGTTGTCAGATTATGCTATGAGCCTATGATACTAGATAGGCCGCCATTTTTAAAGTTTTTTCCTCGTCCGTGATCTCAAAATATCTTGAAATACTTACTAAAAAAGAAGAGCTAGATGCAAGAAGCTAATTGGCAATAAATTCTCTATGATAAACAAAAAAAAAAAAAAAATTCTCTATGTTATTTTATTAGCAAAAATTCTATAGTATTTTTTTTTATTAGCAAACAATTCTATTTGAAATTTATTCATAAGTCACTAACTTGGGATGTGATTGTCAATTTTGTAAGTGAATATGAATGGCGAATTGTCAACTTTTAGGTGAAACTATTAAAAAGTTTTTGCATTTTATGATGGGTATATACTGTCATTTTTCCTGTAAAATATGTTCTCTAATTTGCAAGATGCTTTTTTACTAATAAAATAATATCATAGAGAAATTTTACTAATAAAATATTATAGGAATTTCTTTTCCAATTAGGGAAAGCATAAATGTCATTTTTGCATTCCACTAAAAAAAGAATCACTTCATGAAAATATGCATCCCAAGAGATGAGAAAAAGGATCCTAGCATAGCAAGTTATTAGTTCTTTTTTTAATGATACGAATTATATCACTATCTAAATATCATTAAATCAAAAATCTATTTGAATATAATCAGATTACAAAGAAAATTAACTATCAACCATTAACATAAACTAGAAAAAAACTCATACCCATGAATATTGAAGCCATGACCTTTTGGTCCTGGGGTTAGTAACATAAAGTTATTTACCAAATACCATAAGAGAGCATTTTTACTTTTTGTTTAAGGAGAATTATATGGTGGATTTCTTGATGTTTCATATACAAAATTTACAAAATTACGAAATTAAGTTGATCTTTATTGAAAAATCCCGAGATGTCTTGTTATCGAAATTAATTAAATTGATATTATTCTGAAAGTTATTTTGGATGTCTTGTGAATGAATATTTTGGTAAACGTTAATTTACTGTGATTTAGAGTGGGAAATAAAATGCGGTTCTTGTAGTGTGATCACCTCACTAAATTGAAAAATTCAATGAGATTTTGCGTATCTCTTATTAATGTAGTGTAACACATTCGTCACTCTTAATTTCAAAATACATCCTAAAATGGACTAAACAGTACCACCTACATATAATTAGTTCATTTTAAAAGATTTTTATTTTCCTCAACAATGAAACATCAACTTATGATAATGCTAACGATATTGCCAGAGCAACAATTGTTGTTACCAGAATAATATTTATATATTTTCAAAAATACCCTTGTATTAAATACATTTCAGTATTGATATTAGTGCAAAAATTTAATTTATGCAATTAAAACACTTATTCAATGCTAATTAATGTCACCATCATTACACTTCAACAAACCCACCTCTATCTACGATATTCCTCCATTCACCGGAATATTCGTGGCTATCTTGGATAGCCACCATATATCATTTTATGTCACTTTTAGGAACACTTTTACATAAAAGTGTCCCTAAAACCCCTCAACATGGCAGATGGTGACTACCTCAGAGGATAGCCACGAAAATTTCCCATTCACCCACTTAAAAGATGCACGATATGAAACATCTTTATTCTTTTTATTTTTGTTAATTTCAAAGTTTTTGGTTAGCAAATGGATAATAATTAAGTTTTACATAATTATTTCACTTTAAGATGTTTACTGAAGAATTACAACCAGTGGTGTAATTAAGTGCATATTTACACCATTGCTGCTCCTAGTATCAATAACTAAAATTTTCAGTCCATTCTTGAAATAAAAGATGAAAGATAGCAAGAAAAAGGAGAAAATAAAAAAAAAAAGGTTGCGGTTGAAAAAAGATGATCTTTAATTATAATTTCATGCTAGTTGTAATGAACCAAAATAAATTCTAGGAACAAAACAACTAAATTTTAAAAGATTATCGGGGAAATAGGGGGAATTAGAAAATGAGTTATAATTTCATGATTCATATCTCTTTAGATTAAGAAAATCAGTCTACATTTTATATTAAGAGAGATATATCTAAATTTAAGGTCCTTTTTTTTTATTTGATTAAATATCATTTCACTTCTCCTCCTCCTTTTCATGCGTTACAAAGACGATACGATATAACAGAATAAATTGGTGAAGAAAGAGGAAAAATATTAATCCCTCCTTTTTTGTATGTGTCGCTTTGGAGGATTAAACACGAATTAAGGAATGTCATTAATAGTCACTTTTTTGAAGCAAAAATTTCAAAATACCCTTTTAATTAAATAATCTTTGCATTAATTAGCAATAATGACAAGTATTAGTAAGAAGGGGAAAATTGGTAAAATGACATTAATTTTACATTGAAATCCTAAAGCGACAAATAAATGTAAACAAGAAAATTTTGCCGCGACAAATAAATAAAACTGGAGGGAATAGAAGTGATCAATTAATTGGTGAAGAAAGAGGAAAAATATTAGGAGTGATTGATAGTATGAGACATTAATGAAGAGAGAATGTAGGGTATAACAATTTAGGTGAGAGAGGATAATTAAAGCAAGGGCATATTATGTAGTTCATAAAAATTGCTCTAACAGCAATAATTATTGCTCTGACAATATCGCTAGCCTTATGATAATCATTTGAAAAATAGATTAAGATAATTGAATTATTTATCAATTTATATTGGGTGATTGTATCATTATACTATCTTTCAGTAGTTGTCTGCATTGATGTCATATGTTGTTTGGTAGATGACATTTTAAACACAGCTGTAAATGGTGCTGGAAGTGTCAATGCTTATAATTATGCTTATAATTATGGCATTTATCACAATTGCTATTTTATTGAAACTATAGTATATATAGAAATATAGAATATATAGTTATATTCACTTTTAATAGGTGCCTTAGGTCTTTTATTTTTAATTCAAATCAAATATGAAATGTCCCTTAAAACCATAGAGTAGAATTGTACTTATTTTGGGCTTTGTTGATTGGCCTTTTATTATGTCCCTAATATTTGGGCATCCTAAATAAATTTTTAATTTCAAGCCCTACTATTAATTCATTCAACGGATCTCCTTTTATTTCGGGAAGCTATACTCTGAAAATTAGAAAAATATTATAGGTATAAACAATGCTTTATATTTGAAATTAATGTTTAAATTCCACTATTATATATCATTACTTGATTTGAATAACAATAATAATTAAATCTTAAAAAAAAAATGTACTTTTCAAAGATGTCATTTTTACTAAATAAATAAATAAAGGCACCAATGAACTATGAGTTGTAGCTAATGCATTAATAATAACCCAAATCCAAGGAGATACTATAAATAAAGCTAATAATTGTACGGGTTAGGTTGATGAGGTTGTCCGATTACGCTTGATACTTGATATCCCGGCATTCTTAAAGTTTTTCCTCATCCGTGGTCCCAAAATCTCTTCTTGAAATACTCACTAAAAAATAAGAGCTAGATGCAAAAATACTTGTGTTGCCTTGTCTGATTGGCAATAATTCTCAATGTTATTTTATTAGCAAAAATACTATCGTACTTTTGTCTGATTAGCAAACAATTCTATTCGAATTCGTTCATAAATCATTAACTAGGGAGGTGGTTGTTATTTTATAAGTGAACAAATGTTCTTATCAATTTTCAAAGTTAACTGGTAAGTTGTTTTCATTTTTTAGATGAAGAGGAGGGTTTTGACATTTTAAGGTTGGTATATATTGTCGTTTTTCCTGTAAAATATGTACTACGATTTAGAAGATAAATTTTTGCTAATAAAAGAATATCATAGGGGAATTTTACTAATAAAATAGTATAGTAAAATTTTTGCCAATTAGGGGAAGCATAAATGGCATTTTTGCATTCCACTCCGAAAAGAATCACTTCTTGAAAATATGCATCCCAAGATGAGAAAAAGGATTCTAGCATATATAGCAAGTCATTAGTTTTTTTTAGTGATAAGAATTATATCATTAAATCAGAAATATATTCAAATATAATCAAATTACAAAGAAAATTAACTATCAACTACAAGTATAAACTAGAAGAAAACCCTTACCCATGAGATTGAACCCAGACCCCTTGATGTTATAACAAAAAGTTAAATATTCACCAAATTCCATAAGAAAGCATTTTTCCTTTTTGTATTGTGAGAATTATATTGTGGATTTCTTGATGTTTCATATACAAAATTTACAAAATTACGAAATAAAATTTATCTTTAATTGATTGACAAATATTGAGATGTCTGGTTATCGAAATTAAATCGATATTTTTCCTAAAGTTTTTTGGATGTCTTGTGATCGAAAATTTTGGTAAACGTTAATTTACTGTAATTTAGGGTGGGAAATAAAATGCGGTTCTTGGAGTGTGATCAAGCCTCACTGAATTGAAAAATTCAATGAGATTTTGTCTTAATGGTAAAGTCAAAAACAGAATTATAGAATCGTCCCCCCTCTAATGAGAGTTTCCTTTTAATTTGGTAGTAGAGTGTTATTTGTACAATTTAAATTATTTCTATAATGTTATTATATAATATGGTCTATTTAAGTAATTGATTGATTTGCTAATTAAGTCTTTGATGACGCACTCCCTAATTTTATATCCGAAACAAAGAAAAATAGTTAATAATTTCTAGGGATTTAGGCCTATATTATAAACTAACTTATTCCCGTGCTATGCACACATCTATAAAATTTATTTCAATTTACATCTAAATAAATTATAATGTGTTGTGATCACTGCAATTTTTATGCATGTGAAAATTACAATTTGAAACATTTTTACTGTGCTCGAAATATTTGTAAAAGTATAATTTAATTAGAATGAATGTTTCATATGTATATTTTTTTCGTGAGATATGTACTATGGATGATTGACAATGAATAAGTTAACTCAACAATATCACAATGTCATATTAATTTAGTGTGAATACAATTACCACCGTTTAAGTTTTAACTCAATTTACTCCGTAGGGATTTGATTCATTACATTACTTTCCGACGACACATATTGATGTCATAAGAAAGAAAAAAAATTGTTCGAGAAATATCCTTATATTTTAAATTTATTTTTCTCATTACACCTCAAATTTAGAGTAATTACATGCCCACACTCTAACTTTAAAAAATAATTACTCAAAATACATGGCCTTAAGGTATTGGATTTGACTACAAATATCATTACAACCTTAAAAATAAAAATAAATGTAAATTAAAAAATAAGAAGTTAAATTTAAGTTTCTCTAAATATAAAATAGCTAAATAGTCATAAACAATCTCGCATCATTTTATATTCATTGAATTTGACATTCTTGATTTACGCTTTACACTTCAAATCTTGCTTCCTTAAAATGTAGTACTTAAACTTACTACTTTTGTTTTACTATATTACTCTTCTAAACACATCTTTCACATATATATATATATATTCCATGATATATATATATATTCCATGATATATATATATATATATATATATATATATATATATATATATATATATATATATATATATATATATATATATATATATATATATATATATATATATATATATATATTCCATGATAGGGTTTTACTTTAGTTTCTAAAGATTAAAGAAAATGAATTAAATTGCTAATCAACCATCAATTTTTAGAAACTCTTACCAATGAGATTTTTGTTTGAAAAAGCTCTATATAGAAGCATAAATTACATTCATATTTTATTTGTACAATTTAAATTATTTCTATAACATTATTATATAATATGGTCTATTTAAATAATAATTGATTGATTTGCTAATTAAGTCATTGATGACGCACTCCCTAATTTTATATCCGAAACCAATGTTTTAAAAACCGGACCGGACATCAAACCGGTAGTCTTCCTGGTTATTGGTTAATCCGGTTTAACCGTTTTAACCACTGATCCAACCGGTGTGACATCATTACAATATAATATTTTAATTTTAATTTTAATATATGTAATCAACTTTTTAAAAAAAATATATTATTCATTTTTTCAAGTTTATTTCCATAAACTAAATGTTTATCTCATGATCAATTATTTTTCCTTCAAAATTTGAGTTAAGAATGAATGATAGCAACAAAATTATAAGTATGATAACATGATATTAACGCAATAATTCAAATTATAATAAACACCATATCAAAAACAATAATTTTATTACTAATCACCTATGAAAAAGAGAAATTATTGATGAATTTTGTCATTGAATTATATAAAAAAAATAAAAATACTTGAAGTTTGTGAAAAAAATGATTTTTCTAATGAATTTGATACTCAAATATATTTATATAACTTATTATATATAAGTTTTTTTTTTTAATTTCTTTTTGATTTTGTTGAATTCAAAGTGAAAAATAGAAGAAGAGATGTGAGAGTATTGTTGAAGTTTAAAGGTCGCGGAATAGAAATAAAAATCCGTAGCGTAAACTTTTTATTTTTATAAGTGAACCAGTGGTTCAATCGGTTCACTGGTTCATTGGTTTTACCGGTTTTTGACCGATTTTTTCGGTTCAAACTGGTCAGGAACAAAGCTGGTTTTGAAGGGTTAACCGGATCGGATTGGCAACTGGTCCGATTTTTAAAACAATGTTCGAGACAAAGAAAAATAGTTAATAATTTCTAGGGATTTAGGCCTATATTATAAATTGTAATTTGGCCAGGTTTGGACTCATATATTCAAATTAGCCAAATTGATCGGGATACTTGCCTAGACCAGATCTTTCATAAATCATGAACAAAATTATTGCATTCATCAGCAGTTTACAAGATTTTATATATGGTCTATAAAAAACCGGATCTAGGCAAGAATTTTCCAAATTAACCCAATTGGAAATGAGTTTAGGTAACTCTCGATCCAAACTCCAAATTTCAGTCAAGGTCATGAGTCATGACATGTTCAAACTTACTTAAATTTATTGATTTAACACATCTATGTAAAGTTTAACCTATATTTCGTATACTTTTCTCCCTCAAATTCCATCGCTCAAACCCCAATCCAGTTTATATTTTAAGTATTCAAACACATTAATTTTATTTTATCAATAATTTTACCATCTCACTATATATATATATTCCATATATTCAAACCATCTTAAATATTTATTTTCATAAGAGAATGCATTGGTTTATTACTTTAGATCTTAACATCAACCAAAGTACATTCATGCAGGTCTCATTAGTGATACCATATTATATGGTTTTGCGAATGTGTGAACTTCAAATACACATTTATTTTAGTCGAAACCCTTAATTTTCTTAATATTAAACTTATTAAGAAAACACATGCTACATGCTACGAACTTAAATTAATGTGAATTAAATCTTACTAGCCGAAATGAAAAATAAATAAATAAATTTAGTCACGTTCCATATAAAAAAATACCTTATTACAATAAAAAACATCTAAGCATGGTTTGCTTGAAAATCACGTGCTCCATCACGACCTTATTAAATACTTAAAAATGAACGTTGTTTGCTAATCAGTATCTTTTTTAAATAATTAATGTGTCAATACCACTAAAAGTAACTTTTGTATGCAACAATTGTAAACAATGATAATTTTATCATTTGTTAATCATTCATATTTCATAAGTTGATAAATTATATATAAAAAAAAAAGAATCATATTTTTGATTGGTCCAACCGAGCTTTTTCAACCCATGACTCAAACAATTTTGAATTTTTTGGGAATAAAATAATTAACATAGTACCTTACAAAAATAAAATAATTTGTGGCATTTCATTAATGACAGACACGTGCCATTTACTGTATATATTATAAGCTTGTCCTCTCCTAGTCCCTTCTCTATTTAAGTATGATGATTCACAATTCGGTTCACTTGTGTCTCTCTTCAATTTTCTCAAGCAAAAAGTACACAAAAAATACATCTGAAATTCAATAAATAAATAAACAAATAATGTTCCCTTTAAATAATGAGCAGAGTGAAATGCAGATATTTGAGGAGCTTACACCTTTTATCCAAGAAGAAGACAATAATTTACTAGAAGAAATGCTTGCAGTACATGCAGCAACAGAAGTAGTACTTCATGAGGAGGGCAAAAATGGGAATTGCAATAATCAATTGGAAATAAACAAATTACGAGATGACGTGGGCAGTAGTAAAGCAGTATCCAATAAGAAGAAAATGCATAGAGATCATGAAAGGCAGAGAAGGCAAGAAATGACTGGCTTGTACGCATCACTTCGATCACTTCTTCCTCTTGAATACATTAAGGTGAACATTAATGATTATTTATTTATTTATTTTAAAATAATTATTAATTTAACCTTTTATTGTGCTTTTCTCAATTCTTTTTTGAGATATTAATTCTAATGGAAACTCGTGGTTAAACTCCATCACATGATTAATTGTGTTAAACTCGTGGTTAAGACTTCATCACATCATTAATTGTAGTAAACTCATACATTTACTGCAATTGATGTGGTAGTGAAGTCCTAACCACTCTATGCAAGGAAGGGTATTAAAGTCTTTTTATGCCTAAAAATATCAAGTCTTTTATTGTGCTTTTCTCTGCATTATACTATGGCAAAAATGTCTAAAACGTCCTAAACTAATCTACTCAGTAATTTTGGATTTTCGTTTCAAACTATATATATCACTTCACCGAATTTCGTCCCATAATTTATTATATTTTTGGAATATTGTCCGACTGTTAATTATGAGACGAAATTTGCGCATGTATCCGTTAAATTGCCACATGGGTGTTTACGTGCCATGATATGATAAATTTTAGCATGCATTAACAATTACACAATATTGCAAAATTCGTCCCAACTAATAACAAAATTGAACCGTCATTTTCATTAAATTAAAATTCTAACATTGGGTCTAAATTCATGTAAAATGATAAATTACGGGACAAAATTCGACGACTTGATATAGTTTGGGAAGAAAAACTAAAATTAGTAATTAGTCTGGGACGATATTCCGAAAAAATATTAAATTACGGGACGAAATTCGGTGAGGTGATATAGTTCGGGACGAAAACGTAACCCAAAATCACTAATTAGTTTGGGACTTTTTTTTACGATTTTGCCTTATACTGTTGAGGACGATATATGTAGAGAGTGATTCATTATATACTATTAGGAGAAAAAGGAAAGTAATGGATGGTCATTTATAACGGGAATGGATTAAAATGCCTTTCCAACGCCGAGTCAAATGGCCTAAAAAACGCCCATGATGCAAAGTGAAACATAAACTATAACTGTTAATTAAATTTCTTCTAGGATGCAGAGTGAAAAATGAGCCTATTTTCAAGGTGCATAGTGAGATTAAGCCGGATATATTTGTGCATTAGGTGATTAAGGGAAGGGTAGAATAGTCTTTTCATGCCTCAAAATCAAGTCTTTTAAGCGATTTTTATTTTTTATTTTTGCTTGAACAACTTGATTTGTTTACATGAATGTAGGGAAAGCGAGCTATATCGGATTGCACGAACGAAGCAACGAAGTACATTCAAGACATGCAAAAGAAAATCGAAGAAATGAAAAATCGGAGAGACAATTTATCTAATTTAAAGACATGCCGTCCTAGTACTATTGATGATGCAAAGGAAGGGTCATCAAATAATTATGTGAAGGTGAATCTTTTTCGGACAAACGAAGTGGAGATTTTAATCACAAGTTCTACTCCAGGCTTAATCTCAAAAGTGATTTTGGAATTGCTCAAAATTAGAGGCTTCAATGTAGTTAACTGCGTTTCTACAAGAGCAGACGATCACCGGTCTTTCATCCATAAAATTCATATTGAGCCAATTGAGGTATATATATATACATGGATTAAAATTTCCATATTTTCTTTTATTTTGTTTTCGAAATAATTTGTTTAGTTTGAAATTCTTTCTTGGGTGCTTTTTTCTATTAATATATGCAGGAATTTGACTAACTATCATAAACAACCCCTGCATTCTTTCTATTAGCAAATTCCTTGGGTGCTTTTTTATTAGCAAAAAAATTCATTCTCGTTCATAAATCCCAGGGAGATTTTTTTGTCAAATTTTTAAGCGAACAATGGGTTATTGTCAATTTTTAAAGTTAATATGGGGGGTGATTGATAAATTTTAAAGTTAAGAGGGGTGTTTTTGCATCATCCTTTGATGGTGGTATACTTGTCATTTTCAATTTGGGATGGGGTTTTCTATTAATGAATAATAAGCACATGAGGGTTTTTTGGTAATAAAAATAATACAAGGGTTTCTTTTTGATAGTTATATAAGGCACAATAGTGTTTTTCCATCCAAAATGTTTATTAAGAAATTTCAAAATAATTTCATTATTTTGCTGATCACTACATACATTTAAGATGAAATTTTGATCCATGGTTATATATAATTACTACTCACATGACTTTTTTTAATATGAATTTATGGATATTTTCATTTATTTTCAGGTTAATGTTCTCACATGTGTTGATCTATCTCAGCTTCAAAAAAGATTAACCAATGTGATTAATCAGCTTGCATAGTTTGAATTTGTATTTTTTTTTTTAAGAACCATGGATAATTTTCATTCAATTAGAAAGAACAGAGGTCGACGTCACGATATTCCGAATGCAAGTAGGTAAATCACTAGATACATAAGAATCCTTGAAAGAAAGTTGAGGTGCTTGGTTCCTATCTCTACCAATATGCGTTGCTCGAAAATGATCAATTGAGAGATTTTAGGTCCGAAATGATGTTTCCATAATCCGCAAGTGAACTCGATTCTCCATTGATAGCTGCTATAATAATACTCGAGTCACCCTCCGAAATGTTGTTATTCCAAGATTGGGTATGGTACTGGCAAAATCGATTGTAAACAAAACTGCTTTGCTTCCGTTGATGGAGGGTCAAGAGGTTGACGGATACAATTCGAAGACTAGGGACGAACCCATATAGAGTCAAGTGGGGGCACTACAAAAATTTAAATTTTAGTGACAAAATAGTAAATGACAAAATGACAAAATTTTTAATATTGTCACTAAACTGATGTATATAGACACACTAGTGACAATAAATGTGAAAAAATTGTCACTATATGATATTTAGTGATACCCCAATAGTGACAACTAAAAAGTTATCACTAAATTATAGTGACAATATTTATTGTCACTAAGTTGTCACTGAAAAGGTATCACTAATTGTCAATAATGACAACTTAAGTCCCATAAACTTGTTATTAATAGCCATTAGTGACAACTCAAAAATATATTTTGTCACTATTGCACTTATCACTATTATTATTGTGACAAAACTAATATTCTAATCACTAAATATATGCAAAAAATGACAATTTCAACAATGTCACTTAATATTTTGTTACTTAAATCTATTTTTCTCGTTGTGGGGCTACAACCCCACTTAAATTTTTTATATACTTAGGGGACGTTTGGTTGATAACATCCCACATTCCCACTGTCCATTATAGTATTATATAAATTAGTTGGGCTACATTGATTAATCGAGTCCCATACATAAATTGGTTGTTTGATTATAAATTTTAGGCCCAAATTGTGCAATTAGGAATGAGTGTTAAAATTTGTTTGGTTTGTACCAATAAAGCCCATTACATTTTCTCAAACACATTTGCCCTTGAGCTTAAAAAAAGTAGCTTCAGCATAGTTTTTTGGGTTTGTAAGGTTTCTTCTACGTCACTTTTGCCTTATATTCGGTTGATGTTATACCCTAGTTTGTACAAATTTTTTACGAAATTTAAATTCTTTATTAATGAAGGTTTTTGAATGACAGTGGATAATTCAAAAAATAGTAGAAAGATGATTAAATCTAACTAATTTGAACAAAGAATTAAAAAAAATTACGAATCATGTGTCAGAGAGAAAAATAAAAATGATGATAATTTTTATTGTAATGCCATATTCGTCTATCCGAGTGAGCTGCCAAGTATATCCGAGTGCGGGTAATAACGAGCTTTTAGTATTCCTGCTAAAAGGCTGTCCGGCCGGATTCCCCAAAAGCCGCCACATTTGCTTTGTGAGATGGGAAGTATTAAATGCTTCTGGATCACGAAACCCAAGACCTCCGTATTGCTTACTCGTTCCCACCAAAATTTCGCCATAAGGGATTCGATCCTGCTACTGAAATAACCCGGAAGATTGTAATAACGTTTTTAGGATACCCACTTTTCCTTCCAACTTTCAAGTCTATAACACACTTTATCCCGGATATTTGAAAACACCTCTTTTTTGATTTCCCAATAACCAAAGGAAGCTATGCCTAGATATTTGTCAAGTTTTTCTACAATTTCCTTTGGCAAGAAGGATGTAACCGCCTCAATCGAATCATCAGAAGAAGTTTTGCTAAAAACGATACTTGATTTCTGACAATTAACCACTTGACCAGACGCTTTTCCATAAGTACGTACGAAGGATATCTCTAATACACTTCGCGGAATGACCATTCGCATTACAAAAAATCAAAGTATCAGCTAAATTTACCACGACTTAGGTGGAATAATACTTCTTCGATCATGAATTATATGCTTATTTGAGAATGCAAAATGGTTTGCTACATGTACACTAACACTTTGGAAAAATAAAAAATGTAGTCCCTTATCCAACTCTCAACATTTTCTATCTGGTAATTGACATAAATATACTTTAAGTCCAAACTATTTTTAAAATATTTTATACTTTTGACCCCACGTATGACGTATTACGAAATTGTACAAAGAAGATCCTTGATGATATTCCACAAATTCTTTTATCAACTATTTACTCCTATATCACCCAAAATGATTTTAGCACAATTTAATTTGATGAACATATGAAGCTGAATTTGGATAATTCCATCCAGTTCGTACATGTATGACAATATAAGTGAAAAATTAGTACAGATTAACAAAATTATTTTCAAATTCATCATTTCAAATTTCATTGATGAAATAGTCTACACACCTAAAAATAAGTAAACTAATAATAATGCTAAATGATGATTTTTTTCTTCAAATTGATCAGGCTAAATATAATATATTGGTAAAATTGTTGAACTTTAATTCAGTGTTCTAATAATTTAATTCAATCACACATGTAATAACTTATTTCTAAAAGGTCAAAATTATTAATAGTGAAAAAAAAGAGATGACGAGGTAATTTCAGTCGGTGAGGGTGCCTGGGTTGAGGGCAGCTGGAGCTTCTGATAATATTTTTTTTATTTTTATTTTTATTTTTATTTTTTTTTATCAAATTACAATTAACTAACTAAGGGGTTGATTGTGAAATTATCAATTTTCTGAGAACTGGCCAGGCAATTTTGATTCAACCTACATTGATTTTCTCTTTGTTCTGTTTCTGTTTGTTGGAATTTACTTGCAGATAAAAAAATTTATTTTCGCCCCATAAAGTGGTCGTATGTCAAAATTAGTCCTTTATTGTGCTACCTCGAGAATATACGTCTTTAATTGTGTCATTCATCCTTATCAATTTCAGTCCTTATCGCTGGACGTCATAAATTTATATTTTATTTGACGAGAAAATTTATTTTTTTGTCGAAAGTTGTCAATTTATGTCCTATATTTTGGCCAAAAATATTATGTCATAATTGAATATTCAGCACACAAATTACTTTCTGCACTCCTGTTCTACAACCTCTGTTTCATATAATGTCTTTAGATTGAGATATTGTTTGGAATACCCCCTCACATTAAGGGTTTTTTTTTTGTAAGTTAACTCTATGTGATATGTCTAATGGGCAATTTACCTCCCTGTGAAATAAAAATAGGCAATATACCTGTTAGGGAAAGAATACCAGATTAGTAACAACTAATATCACAACGGAAGCAATTCGTTCTTTCCCACAAATATCCACGGATTGAAATTGAGAATAACAAGATCAAATTAAACCCAAGCACTAATTCACTGAATTAAACAAGAATTAAGGTGCGAGAAAAGTAAATATGCACATGACAATTTTACGTGGAAACCCAAACCGGAAAAAACCACGAGATCGAAAACCGATCTAACTCAACCACTATAATGATAATGGGTTTACAAAATCCTCCCTAAAACCACTAGGGGCTAACCAAATTCTCAAGAGAACACTCTTAGATCACAATATTAATAATCTCACCAACAAGGTGGAAAACCTCAAGTCACTAACTTGAATAACACAGAGAACAAATAAATCACCAAACTAAAGAGCAAGAATAAAAACCCGAACCAATTGGACAATTGAGCACTTTGTGAAGAATCTCTGACTGAATCCGAGACGAAACCAATTACTTGTAGTACCTCGATCTCTTTCACAAACCCCAAAATAATTCTCAATAGTTCTCACCTATTTTATGCTCTATATTTATTTGCTTGACAATTTTTCTCTTTTCTCTCGTGATACGGTGGCAGGCTTAATGCCAATGTATGTATATATATATAGGGCTGTCAATGGGTCGGATTCTGATCGGATCAGGCTCGTCCAGATCCAGCTCCATTTATATCGGATCGAATCCTGTCGGATTCGGATCTTACTCGGATTGTGCTCGGATCTAGATTTTTTGAATCCAACGGATCTTGGTCGGATTTGGCCGGATATCGGATATTTTTCGGATCCAATAAATTTGTATTTAAAAAGTTAAATTAATATTTTTTCCTAAAACAAGTTTATTATCTTTTCAATTTTATTTAATTTTAGCTCACATTTTCAAAGTTTCTTTATTATATTCATATTTGTAAAATGAATATATTGGTTTAAATAAATTTATAAACGCATTATAAATTATTATCTTCTAAATTGACGTTGAAATATTATTAATGATACTTATTTTTATAAATCATTTTGTATATATATCTTTCTTTTTATTTGTTGTCGGATACGGATCTTTAACGGATCGGATCGACCTAAATCCATATTCGCTCCATGAGTTTCAGATTTCGGATCTTTATAATCGGATCAGGTCCATCGAATCTCTAATCAGACAATTATCCTAATAAATCGGATCGAATTCGGACGGATCCGGATTGAAATCCGGCCCATTGACAGCCCTAATATATATATACCAACTACCAAAGTTGCTGTTACGCAGCAACTACTAAACCCTTTTATTTTTTTTTCTTTATTAGTTGAATGGGTTGGGCCCCACAATGAGTGGACAGCCCAACAATACCTCCATGTGAAATGAAATAATGAGCAATTTAACTCCCTGTTATATGAATTAATAAGCAATTTAGAGGGAGACAATATGCTTCTTTTATAAAATACAGGGAGATATTTTGCCACTTTTCTTAACACATGGAGTTAAATTGCCTATTTAAGATATCACAGGAAGGTATTTTGCCCTTTTATTTGTTATAGGGAGTTAAATTACCTATTTAGAATAACACATGGAGTTAATTTGCTATTCACTCCACGTTAAGTCCACTTTGTACTAAATTTTGCCAGAGATGAACATGGTAAAATAACTGCAGAACAACCAATTGTACAACAATTACGAATTCTTTACAAAGTCGGATTTCTACCAAACTCAAAATAACCGCAGAACAAGTACAATTCACTTATCATGTATTGTGACAAATTTAGCCAAATTAGATCTGAATAAGAATTTTCAACATTTACATGACTAAATTAATCTTGACCCACCTCCAAATTTGTACATTTACCCAATCACCCAAGCATCAATCTATGCAAAAATTCATAAGAATTTTTAAAATCAAATTTACTGCATATAAATAAGAGATTATATATCAAATCAGATGAGACTACTTAAGTGTTTGATTTCCCATACATATTATCTGGATTTTTTTGCAGATTACCTCTAATATGCAGTCTAATTACAAATTTAGCTCCTTTGATATAAACAAAACATATTTTACATTATTATGAAAAATAATAACGAATGTTTTACCTGATTCCTGGACAAAAAGGTAAGAAAAGGACGGAAGTTGTGACACTTTTTCTAAAAACATGAGGAAGTAAATTGTTATTTAAATTTATTATTTATCACGGGAGGAATAAATTAATTATTTTTGAAAATAAGAAGAAATATATAATTTGCTATGAACTCCACTTTATTTGGATGATCACTGTCTACTCACATACGTGAAGGGAATCATTAATATTTTTAAAATACAATTATCTAAATAACATATTCAATTCTATCCAAAAAATCTTCAACAACTGGTCGTCAGGTTGGAGACAATATATTAGCCCACCTCACCCGTATCGAGCCCTGTGCTTTTAAATTTATGATCTATTACTATAGGCTTAATAATTGTTTACAGGATTAATTAAATGAAGCATCTTAGATTTCTATGTACTTGTAATGGATTTGATATTTATGAGATCACAATATCTTCTCATTGATTAATTATAAAAAAAAAAAAAAAAAAAAAGAAAGAAAGAGAAATCTTCTCATTGATTTTATTTGGGAAAATATTTTTTTTTAACCACATGATAGGCTAACTTGCATGTTTGGTACTATTGGATACGAAAATGCACATTTGGTACAATATGATAGGTTTTCATTGCAATTTTGATATCAAACTCAATTTGTCTACAATTTTAATGGCAATTTACCCCATATGAAATGCATAATGTTCAATTTACCCCTTTATAATTTGGGAAAAAATCAATTTACCCCCTTCAACCGGAGAGTGTAACTAACTTGCTGAAATTGAGAGTAGACATGCAAACTATTTTATAACATAGGGGGATAAATTGTCGAATTTATCATAACACAGGGAGTAAAATGCCACATTATCATAACAAAAGTGGATAAAGTGCCGCCTCTAGATATATCAGGGGAGACGATGTGAAACTTTAACAAAATGTCAAGGGGTAAAATGCTCTTTTTAAAACCATGAGGGGGTAAATTGAACATTATGCATTTTATAGGGGTTAAATTATCATTAACTTTGAGAAAAGATTGGGTTTGGTACCAAAGTTGCAATAAAAACCTATCTTATGGTACAAAATTTGTATTTTCGTATCCGATGGTACTAAAATTACAAGTTGGTCTATCCTATGGTACCAAAAAAGTAATTTTTCCGATTTTATTTTATTGCTATTTCATACTCAAATAATGATGGGTAAATTATGAATACCACCGAGGTAAAATCTAATTACGAAAATTCCCCTGAGATTTATCACCATTTTACAGTGAACCCATTACCACTGGAAAATTTAAACTTTGTCCCTATGGCCTTATTTGTAATGTTTGTTATATTGTAAAAGTAATTAAAGATTGGGTGCTATTTGTAATATCTCATAAATCATAAAATTTATAATTATATATGTAACACCAAAAATTTGAAAAAATTGTATAATTGCACATAAGTTTCCAAAAATACTAAAAATATCTTATTTTTAAATATTTATAAACAATTTAATCTATATAAAAATAAATTAAACAAAATTTAATTAATAATATTTTATAAATCAAAGAAATTTATTTGAAAATTTAATTTAATTAATTATTTTTATACTGTATTAATAAATTAAATATTTTAAAAAATAATAAGAAAATTAAAAAAAAAATATAATTTTTTTAAGTTTATGATAATAAAATTTATGAAATTATTATCATAAACATAAAAAGTAATTTATTCAATGAAATCTGTAAATAATAAATATAATTAATAAAATTTTGTTTATTTCTATATATAATATTAATATTTTTAGAAATTTATGGTCAATTATAAAATTTTATCAATATTTTGATGGTAAATATATAATGATCAAATTATCAAATTTATAAGATATTTCAAATAGCACCCAAGTTTTATTTTTTTAAAATATTACAAACACTGCAAAATTCCCCTAGGGGGAAAGTTGGAACTTTTCAAGTGGTAATTAAGGGGTCAATTGTAAGATGGTGATAAACTATAGGGGGGTAATCATAATAGAGAGAATTGTATTTTTCATACTAAGCTTGTACCTACTTTATACATTTGGTACTAAACCTCTGAAAAAGACACATTTAATACCAAAATTGAAGGATTTTTTGCACATTTTCTTTCTATATCAATTTATAAGGCCAAATTTTGTGTTCTTTATATGGATGGAAAACTCTTGATTATTGCATTCTGTTGGGCACCCAAACTGAGTGTGCGGGTGACAGCAATTGTCCTGTGACACCCAAACTGAGTGTGCGGGTGGAGTCACAATCGAATATTGTGAGCGCTTGTGTGAATGAACTATAAGGGAAGGGTATGCGCATTTCCTAACACCAATTGGTTTTGGGGCAAGTGGTAGCGCCTGAGGTCCTACAAGTGGTATCAGAGCCAAGGTCATGTGTTCGATTCCCAGCAGGAGAAATTGCTGAGGGGGAGATTGTTGGGCACCCAAACTGAGTGTGCGGGTGACAGCAATTATCCTGTGACACCCAAACTGAGTGTGCGGGTGGAGTCATAATCGAATATTGTGGGCGCTTGTGTGAATGCACTATAAGGGAAGGGTATGTATTTCCTAACACCAATTGGTTTTGGGGCAAGTGGTAGCGCCTGAGGTCCTATAATTTTAAGCATACCAAAAAGCTCAAGAAAATGTGAAAAAAATCATTTAATTCTGTATTAAATGTGTCTTTTTCAAAGGTTTGGTACCAAACTTATAAAGTAGGTAAAAATTTGGTATGAAAAATGTAATTCCCTCATTCATAATAATCAATATGTGAATGGAATATTCATAATTAGGTCTTATCTCAGGAGTATTCATAATTTACCCAATAATTAATTGATTGTTAGTTTGTTACCAAATTTTTACAAAAGAAATAGATTAGGACAGAATATCAACTACTAGGATAGCTAAATCTGGAAAAGATTATTGGGTAAATTATGAATATTATGAATGAGGTAGCGCCTGAGGTCCTACAAGTGGTATCAGAGCCAAGGTCATGTGTTCGATTCCCAGCAGGAGAAATTGCTGAGGGGGAGATTGTTGGGCACCCAAACTGAGTGTGCGGGTGACATCAATTATCCTGTGACACCCAAACTGAGTGTGCGGGTGGAGTCATAATCGAATATTGTGGGCGCTTGTGTGAATGCACTATAAGGGAAGGGTATGTATTTCCTAACACCAATTGGTTTTGGGGCAAGTGGTAGCGCCTAAGGTCCTATAATTTTAAGCATATCAAAAAGCTCAAGAAAATGTGAAAAAAGTCATTCAATTCTGGTATTAAATGTGTCTTTTTCAAAGGTTTGGTACCAAACGTATAAAGTAGATAAAAATTTGGTATGAAAAATGTAATTCCCTCATTCATAATAATCAATATGTGAATGGAATATTCATAATTAGGTCTTATCTCAGGAGTATTCATAACTTACCCAATAATTAATTGATTGTTAGTTTGTTACTGTTAGAAAATGAGTATACGTAAAAGGAAAACTTGAATATAAAGTATAATAAACAATATAATTAGGACAGAAAATTTAGTACAAATGTAACAAAATAAAACACCAAACCGAGGCCCGTGTGAACACGGTGTCCTTAAGACAGATTCGTTCCCTCACCCTTCCGGTTGTGCTCGAGGTTCCTTCGAACGTCTGTCTCCCAGGATACAACGGCTCCAACAAAGTACTTTGCACCAAAGCTTTGTTAGACGAACTGAAACAACAAAGTAGAACTCTAGGACGGATTGAGAAGGAGAGGATTGAGAGTGAATTCTGGTGTGTTGAAAGTGGAAAAGGAAGCCACTATATATAGGAGCGGAGGAGGGCAAAATCGGAAAGAATAAAAATTAATGGTGGACTGTTACAAGATTTAAATTGGCTGTTACACAATTTAAATTCCACTGCTGTTACATTTTTCGGATTTAATTTCAGATTTAAAAAAAATCTTTCTTCTTTGATGTTGGGCCGAAAATATGCAAAAATGAGCCCGCCCGAAAGCCTTCGAAATTGGGCTGCATTCGTGTCCGCAGGTCGCGGGCTCGCACGAGTCTTGAAGGTCCGAAGCCAATTTTGATCCATGATTTGCACCCCCCCCCCTGCGCGCGAGGAAAGATACTTTTTGTTGCTAAGTAGTTACACTACTACATAGGCAAATCATATATATACTTCAAGATTTTGCACTCCACTTTCAATGTGAGATAATGCCATTTCAATTATTTTCTCCCATTTCAAAGAGTGTATTTTGAATGTCAATTTCTCATTCACCCGAACTCCGAATTTGACATACTTTATACCGTTTTAATCTACTCAAGTAGTAGATTATAAATCCGCAACGATCCGACACTTTTCTCAAAGTGGGTCCCACTAAAAGTGTGGTCAAAACAGTCCATTAACTTTATTTTTTCCAACAATCCCCCACATGAATGAAAATTGAACAAATTCCTAACAGGATGTTCTAAGAGGATAGAGTTCAGCGGTAGACACTTGCATAGGATAAGTAGGTATTACCCTTTGAACTTTCCCTTGAAAAAGTATGTTTACTTTACTAGCTGATCAGTAGACACGTTGTCCTTGAACTGTTCTGCTGTTTGTGTAAACGATGACACACTTCTCACAAGCATCTTACCTCGTAACGTTTCAGTTCTTACGGTTATGTCCGTTTTGGCCATGGACATCTCCCTGGTTCAGCAAGAGTTTCTAAGAATTGTGTCCTATACAATTCCCTTTGAAGCGGCCCCTCTTCTCTCTCACATAGGTGATTCATTTCCTTAGAGTATCTCGAGTTACTCTCTTTACAAGAATCATTAAAAGCTTGGCTTAACCTTATTCAACCGTTATCACTGTTTTCATCATAGGAATGGACTTGAGGGTAAAACCCCCACAGTGATTTAATTAAACCTTTGCGGTTAGGTTGTCCCTTTGAACCTAGATCTTGGGATCTCCAGTCAACTAGGTTGGGTTTTCCTTCGCTAGGTTTTTATTCCATGGGCTTTAGTCCCATTCCTCTTGATGACTTAGCAACTATCTCTCTTGTTAACCCTTTGGTTAGCGGATCCGCTAGATTATCCTTTGACTTTACATAGTCAATAGTAATCACTCCAGTTGAGAGTAGTTGTCTTATGGTATTATGTCTTCGGCGTATATGCCTAGACTTACCATTGTACATTTTACTCTGTGCTCTTCCAATCGCAGATTGGCTATCACAATGAATGCACACTGCTGGCACAGGTTTAGACCATTGTGGAATACCCTCTAAGAATTGGCGTAGCCACTCAGCCTTTTCACCACATTTGTCTAGAGCTATAAACTCAGAACTCAGACTCCATTGTGGATCTGGCTATCACAGTTTGTTTAGAGGATTTCCAAGATACAGCTGCACCACCTAAAGTGAATACATATCCACTGGTGGATTTTGAATCTTTTACATCGGATATCCAGTTTGCATCACTGTATCCTTCTACAACAGCTGGATATCTTGTATAGTATAGCCCGTAGTTACGAGTATACCTTAAGTATCTCAGTAACCTCACTATGGCTTTCCAGTGGTCAGTACCAGGATTACTAGTATATCTGCTTAGCTTACCTACAACGTAAGCTATATCCGGTCTTGTACAGCTCATCAGGTACATTAGACTTCCAATAATCCTTGAGTATTCTACTTGAGAGATGCTCTCACCTTTATTCTTTGATAAAGGTTGACTTGGATCTATAGGAGTTTTGGCCTCATTAGAGTCATCCTTATTGAATTTTTCAAGAATTTTTCCAATATAACTGGATTGACTCAAAATGATGCCATCTGATTTTCTCATGATTTTAACTCCCAGTATCACGTCTGCTAGACCCATATCTTTCATTTCAAATCTAGCATTCAACATATCCTTAGTGGATTTAATCATCTTATCATTACTTCCAACGATAAGCATGTCGTCAACATAGAGACAAAGAATGACATAGCCATCTTTTGTTTCTTTCACATAAATGCATTTGTCGCATTCACTGGTTTTAAAACCTTTCCCCAACATGACATCATCAAATTTCTGATGCCATTGTTTCGGTGCCTGTTTTAAGCCATACAGTGACTTAACCAGTTTACAGACTTTCTTTTCTTTCCCTGGAGCAGAAAAACCCTCAGGTTGTTCCATGTAGATTTCTTCTTCCAAATCTCCATTTAAGAAAGCTGTTTTTACATCCATTTGATGTACTTCTAAGTTTCGCAAAGCTGCGATAGCAAGTATCATCCTAATGGAAGTTATTCTCGTCACAGGAGAATACGTATCAAAGTAATCAAGGCCTTCTCGTTGCCGATAGCCTTTTATTACTAGTCTGGCCTTGTATTTATCAATTGTTCCATCTGGTTTCATTTTCCGTTTGAAAATCCACTTATATCCTAGTGGTTTGCAACCTGGAGAAAGATCAACTAACTCCCAAGTATGGTTTTGCAAGATGGAATCAATTTCACTATTGATTGCCTCTTTCCACAAAGGTCCTTCAGAAGAAGTTATAGCTTCTTTGAAGGTTTGAGGTTCAGTTTCGAGCATATATGTTAGAAAATCTGGGCCAAAAGATTTTTCTATCCTTGCTCTTTTACTTCTTCTTGGCTCAACCTCGGTTGGCTCATCATCAGTTACCTGTTCAGACTCATGGTCTTGACTATGAGTTCTTTTGGATGAACTCACTTCTTTTCTCGTTTTTGCTGGAAATATATCTTCAAAGAAAGATGCATTTCTAGATTCCATTATCGTGTTTTTGTGAATCTCAGGATTTTTAGATTCATGCACAAGAAACCGATAAGCATTACTGTTCTGAGCATAACCTATGAATATGCAATCTACAGTATTCGGTCCTATCCTTTCTTCCTTGGGTGTAGGTACTACCACTTTGGCAAGACACCCCCACACTCGCAAGTATTTGTAAGAAGGTGTTCGACCTTTCCATGATTCATATGGAGTTTTCTCCTGATTTTTCCGGGGTATCTTATTTAAAAGATAATTGCTAGATAGAATAGCTTCCCCCCACATGTTCTGTGGTAATCCAGAACTTATCAACATTGAAATCATCATTTCTTTCAATGTTCGATTTTTCCTTTCCGCAATTCCATTTGATTGCGGTGAATAAGGTGCTGTTACCTCATGTATGATTCCGTGTTCAGCACAGAATTCACTAAATGGTGATACATATTCACCACCTCTATCACTTCGAAGTACTTTGATCTTTTTATCAAACTGATTCTCAACTTCTTTTGTGAATAGAATGAATTTTTCTATCGCTTCACTTTTTGCTCTTAGCAAATATACATAGCAATATTTAGTACAATCATCAATGAAGGTAATAAAATAGTTATAACCTCCCCTTGATTGCACACATTTAAGATCGCTTATATCGCTATGTATCAAGTCGAGTGGTTTAGTATTCCTTTCAACATTTTGAAAGGATA
This sequence comes from Penstemon barbatus, assembly GCA_003313485.2. Taxonomy (NCBI): domain Eukaryota; kingdom Viridiplantae; phylum Streptophyta; class Magnoliopsida; order Lamiales; family Plantaginaceae; genus Penstemon; species Penstemon barbatus. The sequence goes on from CM064880.1 coordinate 15,483,526, forward strand.
TTCTCGTTAATTTAGCTTCAATACAAGTTTCACACTTGTGCTTTTGATCAATTTGAAGTTTAGGGATATGTTTCAAATTAATTAATCTACGCAGGGAATCGTAGTTAACATGTCCTAGTCTACCATGCCATAGATTAGGATACTCAAGCAAGTAAGCAGAATTATTAACTTTATTAATAATTTTGGGCTTAATAGCCATTACATTCAATTTGAACATTCCACGTCACCAATGTCTTCAACAACATTGGTTACATTGGGTTTCTTCTTTTTCGGTAGCCTGCAATCAGCCGATTTGTGACCCATTTTGTCACAATTGAAGCATTTTCCTTGAAACTTGGTTTTCTTGGAAATACCGCCTTTTGGTCCCATCTTGGACCCTTTGTTGTTCTTCTTGAACTTTGAACTTTGACCATGTTCCACGACATTAGCCTTAGGTTCAGTAGAAGTGAGCCCTCTTTTCTCAGATTTCCTGTTGTCTTCTTCAATTCGAAGCCTAACAACAAGATCCTCCATGCTCATTTCCTTTCGCTTATGCTTCAGGTAATTTTTGAAATCCTTCCATGCAGGGGGTAACTTTTCAATAACACAAGCCACCTGGAAGGTTTCACCGAGCTCCATCTTTTCAGCCTGAATTTCATGAAGAATCAGCTGAAATTCTTGCACTTGGGTCATAAGTGGTTTGGAGTCCACCATCTTGTAGTCCAAAAACCGACCCACAACGAATTTCTTGGTACCGGCATCTTCAGTTCTATATTTCCGGTCCAAGGCTTCCCAAAGTTCCTTTGCAGACTTTTTGTCAGAGTATACATCATACAATGAATCACTCAGACAATTCATGACATAGTGTCGGCAAAGGTAGTCCGACTGGTTCCAGCCATCAAGATCAATGAGGAAGGCAGTATCTTGCTCTCCTTCTTTCTTTGGTGGATCCTCGGTTAAGAACCTCACCAGGCGCAAAGTGGTCAGATAGAACAACATTTTCTGCTGCCATCTTTTGAAATTCAGCCCGTTGAATTTCTCCGGTTTTTCAGCTTGGCTCAGAGGTGCCACAGCTCCAGCTTGGCTCAGAGGTGCCATAGTCTGGTTTTGTACTGGAGCTCCAGTTGAGTTCTCAGTAACCACCACATCAACGTTTGATTCAGTTGCCATTTCTGAAACCAAAACAAATTATCAAATTCCTCGAAGGAATTTCAGAAAATTTAAATTTGAAGGAAATTCAGGAAATTTTAGATTTTATCTAACAAAGAATTTCCTCGAAAATTTGTTATTCGAAAACCGTTATGTTCGGAAAATTATTTTCCAATTTTGCAAATAATTTTTCTATCTCAAGATAGATATTTAATAACCAATTTTGAAAACCAAATTGAATTTCCCAAATTAAATTTTCAAGGACTTTCAAAATTTACTTTTCCAATTTTCCCAAAAGTTTTCGGTTCAAAACAATTATGAGATAGTATAAATGCTAATACGTTGCAATCATTTTTATCCTTTGTAGTAAAGTCAAAAAGTATGTAACAAATTTTAAAACCTCCAGCAACAACAAATGATAATTCTACTGTGCGAAATCTTGAAAATTGTTACCACCTTTTATAAACAATTTTAGATAGATTCTGTAACCAATCAGAATACCACCAAAGTTTTGTAAAATAATTTTGTAATCAATTCTTGGATGGATACGTGCTGTACCAAAACTATTAGTATAATCACAATTTGTATATCCAGATTATGAAAGGAATCCTCCTTTTACATATACGAGTCTGTCTTAAGATTGTTAGAAATTGGGCTGCATTCGTGTCCGAAGCCAATTTCGATCCATGATTTGCACCCCCCCCCTGCGCGCGAGGGAAGATACTTTTTGTTGCTAAGTAGTTACACTACTACATAGGCAAATCATATATATACTTCAAGATTTTGCACTCCACTTTCAATGTGGGATAATGCCATTTCAATTATTTTCTCCCATTTCAAAGAGTGTATTTTGAATGTCAATTTCTCATTCACCCGAACTCCGAATTTGACATACTTTATACCGTTTTAATCTACTCAAGTAGTAGATTATAAATCCGCAACGATCCGACACTTTTCTCAAAGTGGGTCCCACTAAAAGTGTGGTAAAAACAGTCCATTAACTTTATTTTTTCCAACAGTTACCAAATTTTTACAAAAGAAATAGATTAGGACAGAATATCAACTACTAGGATAGCTAAATCTGGAAAAGATGATTGTTTTTAGTGAACTAATATCTCTTTTTAAAGGATTCAAGTACGAAAATTGATGAGTTGACATTTTTTAAGAGTTAATGACAATTTATTCACATGATATTAATAATATTAATTTACCTATTCGTGATTAGAAAAATAGCATTTTATTTTATTAAAATTTCATACCGCCTTCCTAATATTTTTATATGTGGCATTTTACTTTCCTTTATGATAATGTGACTGTTTACTTCCCCGTGTCATGATAAATGTGATAATTTACATCCATAATAAATGTGGATTTATTCTTCTGTATTAAAAAACACTATTCATGCCTCTCTCAATTATGACAAGTGAGTTACAATTTCCGACTAAAAAAAAGTAAATTATTTCTTTAAAAATTTCACAAGAGTGAAATGCTATTTTTCAAATCACATGCTGATAAATTGAATATTATGCATTTCATTGAAGACCCTTTTTTTTAAACATATACTCATTTTTGTTTAGTTTGGACTGGGTTGAGCAGAAATAAAATCATTAAGAAATAAAATTGAGTCTGAGTCAAGTAATTTTATTTTTTCTATTTTTAGAAGAGTTAGGTAAATTTATTTAATATGACTAATTTTAATTTTTTTAGGAAGCTTACCCGCATTCAGAGCATTGACATTGATAACATGTGGTATGCAAATTGTAATCATTGTGGAGAAAAGTGTAAATCACATTTTGGTAAAGTAATATGTATGAGTTGTACTGATGTGATCAATACAACAATCAGGTATAAATTTTGAAATGCAATTTAATTGTTATGTTGATTCTTTGTTTTTTTTTTTTTTTTTAAATGTTAGTAACTTATCTTAACCCTTAAATTTTTTTTCATATGTAGGTACCGAGTTGATATGACGGTTAAATATGGTAGTGAGGGTATCGACTTAAGACTATATAATTCTCAAGCAAAATATATATTCAAAATGGAGGTTGCTTATATAAAAGAATTGCTAGATACAGTATAATTCTTTTCTCAAAATTTCACTAAAGTATATTCCTTTTATTTAAAAATGTTGATATAATAACTTATATTGTTTAGGATGGTGGAAGGAAAAATTTGCAACATTATTTAGATACATTTGGACCACTCCTTCTCATTTATCATTCCAGTACCACCTAGAAAGACACCACCAATCTGTTGCACAGTGAATTTTGTTCTGTCAGTTGATTGGTCCGAAGAATGCTCTCATCTATCAAGGAGACCATTTGCGGTAGAATAAGAAGGGTGAATATAATTTGTTGCAATTTAACACAAATATATTTTTAAACCAGTAATATACTACTAAAGTCTCAATTTTTGAAAATAACACTCATATCTATATTTACCTTTATTTTATATGTTTCACTTCAACAATTGCAATGTGCAGATGTTAAGCTACTATATTTATTCTATGTTACTATTCATAATTTTTATCTTTTGTAAATTTAGTTTATTGATAAGTATTATATTTCATTGAAAAATTCTTGACATTCTGGATATTGTTGAACTTTAATTAGTAAAGTTTAAGATTTTAATTTAATAACTTATTATAGATATATCAACAGCATGATTTTGTGCATAGCATGGGAATAAGTTAGTACACTACAGCAAATATGATCTATAGTGGCACCATGCTTGAGAACATGTTAAAGAAAATGTCACAAATTATTAATATAGTCATATTTTTAAAAAATGTCACAAACTATAAATGTTAATTTTACTGATTAGTGACATTTTATACTATAGTGATATTTTATAATTTTTTTTTAACTATAATTGTGACATTGATACATTTAGCCACATCGCTACAAGTAGCACTTTGCTAGTGACATTTTATATGTAACGACATTTTCCAAACCGCCACTAGCTTGTAACTGTGTGACTAAAAGTTAAATGTCACTATCATAAAAAGATGTAACATTATAAAATACCATAATAATATTAAAATGTCACTAAATAGAATATTTAACATTTATAATTCCTGACATTTTAAAAAAATGTAACTGTATATATTTTTTCTCACATTTTCTTTAAAATGCCATCAAGCTTGATAAAAAATCATTTTTGTTGTAGTGACATTTATACTAAGATGTAGTTGAGTTCGTCGGACCCAACCCACGTTGTACTTCCGGTTTGGTCACATTAGTTTCATTCTAACCGGTAATAAATTAACAATTTTCTTTAATTCAAATTTTCAAGCTGTCCGAACCCAATTAGATTGACATGGCCAGTCCAACATACCTCTCATTTACATTTTTTTCCAACATACCAGTGTTATTATTAGTAAAATTAGCAAGCATGCATTAACAAGCTAATAATATTATAGGCAATCTAAATGTAAAATGCAAAGGAATCAAACTAATGTGGTAAATTTGGAGGTCGATGAGGCCTAGATTTATGCGAAGTTGAGACTCCATGATCTAAGTGTCGTGGATTAAAATTCCACCTATGCGTGTCTATGTATTTTCACTTATTTCCATAGAAAACAGAAGACCATTTTATGAGGAATAAAATAAACTTAACGTTGTCTACAAGTGAGTTCAAATTCGAATTCGAATTGGTGTTTCCTATTCCATATTCGAGTACAATTAACTATAGTAAAATTGCACATCTAGTTCCATAAAATTGAACATTTAAGTTTAATTTTTATTTTTAGAATATTTTGCACTTTTGGTCCTATCGTTCATTTTTTCCATTCTTCGCACTTTTGGCCCCACATAATGGTATCTCTTTTTGCACTTTGATCTCAAGTTGTACTGAGAAGGAGCAACAATACTAAAACTGCAATTTATTTCATAAATTAGGACAAAAAAATGCAATTTTATAAATATGGACCAAAAGTACTGAAAGTCCAATCCCGGTGGACTAAAATTAGAATATCACCAATTAATTACTTATTTAATGAATTCAACATACTTAGTTCGAGTATTCGTAAAGATCCTGATACTCATGATTCTATCAACGTGTATTCTAGTCTACTAGCTCAAAATACTTAAACTCATGTTAACAATTAAAATTTAACCAATTATGCGACAACTATTATTCAACAATTGTAGTAAAGATCCTGATACTCATGATTCTATCAACGTGTACTCTAGTCTACTAGCTCAAAATACTTAAACTCATATTAACAATTAAAATTTAACCAATTATGCGACAACTATTATTCAACAATTGTATGCCACAATAATTGTGAGATTAGAGTGTTAAAATTCTCAAATTTGTTCCTTATATATACTCTTTAGTCCCGTATTACTTGCTCCCTTTAGAGTTGATGCGAAAATATATGTGAGAGTTGAAAAAAAAAATTTAAAGAATATTCATATTTGTGCCCTTAAAAGTTAAAAGTAAAGATTGAGACTCTAATGTGAAAATGTGTGTAAATATGAGAAAAATAAATAATTTCACTTTATGAAAGATATTTTAGGACACCCTCGAAAGAAAATAAAGAGAATGATATATTTTTCATAACTAGGTCAATTTTTAATAAGAAAAATGCAATAAACACCCCTATGTTATTTATAATTGGTAGAAAAGCCCCTATCTTATTTTATAGCAAAAAACTCCATGTAATTAAATCCATTTGCAAAACCCCGATGTGATACCATTTTTATCAACTTACTACATTTATTTAAAAATTAAGAGGGATTTAACTGTCAACTTATTAAGGGTTGTCACATTTTTTTCAACGAAAATAAAACATATAATATTATATTTGTTTTTTCCGTGAAAATCGTGAAGAATATTCGTGTACGAATGAGTAAATTAAGATACATTGCAGTCTTCGATGGGGATATATGCCTTTAACTTGGGCTAAAATTCAATTTTGGTACCATAGAATAGCGCAATTTTCAATTTTCATACCAAAAGTCCAAATATCATACAGCCGTTAAGTTTTGCCGCGACCGTTTAGTCTCCTCCGTTAAGTGCATGTGAGGGGCACGTGGAGCACTAATCTGCCCGTTCAATTTTGGTACTAATCTGCCCGTTCAATTTTGGTACCGTAGAATTGGGGAATTTTCAATTTTCATACCAAAAGTCCAAAAATCATACCAATTCTCACTCAGCCGTTTCAAAATAGGGGGGAAATGCAATTGTCTAAAATTGAGCAGGTTGTTTTTGCAATTATTGCCTTCATCCTCCTATGGACGATCGCCGGCTTCCGGTGGCCGTTTGTCGAAATTGGTTGAAGATTTTTGTTCATCTTGTCATGGGCGGAGCTCAACTGTCTATGGCAGCCACTTGGGCGGAGCTCAACCGTCTATGGCAGCTACAATAAACCTATGAAAAATGATGTCCACGGTCATGGGAAACTAATGCAACAAGAATTACGAAGTTTGGTTAAGAATCGAAGAAGAAATCACGATTTGAAATTTCGAAAATTTTGACTACAATTCGAAAATTAGAACTCAAATTTCGAATAGATTACTCAAAGGATTGAAAAGATCTTTATATGTACGAGTTCTCCACGACAAGGGGAACATAAACCCTCAACCAATTCCAACCAAAAGCCACCAGAGCCGGCGGTCGTAGGGGTGGGATCGGGACTGGTTTTCGGGAATTCGGGTATTTCGGGACGGGATTTTGAGTTTCGGGATTTCAAATTTAAGTCCCGAAACCCGATAGATCAACCAAGGTCCCGTGAGTTTCGGGTACCCGATTTAATTTCGGGATTTCGGGACGGGTTCGGGAGTCCCGAGAATCTAAGTTGCAAATTTAAATTGTGCAAATTAAACTTTTTTTTTTAGCTTATTGTTAAAATGAAATGAAAAAAAAAGTAACATGACTACTAGTCTACTGTAGAACAAACCAATTCAAACATATCACCACAACCATTTCAAAAAAAGAAAAACATAACGGAATTTGGTATGAAAAATGAAATTTTTTCAGTTCTATGGTACCAAAATTGAATTTTGTGTTCCAACGGGCAGAATCCGACCCACGTGCTCAGCCCGCCCACGAAGACTTAACGGACACGTGGCAGAAACGTTAAGAAAATTAACGGAAGTGCCTTTTTTGAAACGGTTGAGTAGGAACTGGTGTTATTTCTGGACTTTTAGTATGAAAATTGAAAATTGCCCTATTCTATGGTATCAAAATTGAATTTTTGCCCTTTAACTTGTTAAGACTCTTTTGCTAATAAAATTACACATGAATTTCCTGCTCATTGAGAATAATACACGGGGTGTTAGAGAACTCCCAACACCACCCCGTTCCTTTTCCATCAACTTAGTTAATATTTATATGATAAACACTTGCGCCCTATTTGAAAAGGTTTTGGCTCGGTTTCAAAAAATTATTTGAGTGTGGTTTCAATGAAACTTTTGAAACTCCATTTTATTAGGCTTTTGATGCTAGGTTTTGTAATTTTGAAAAAGTTGAAATCGCACTTGAATTGAGTTTGGATGTTGGGGTTTGGGGAATACAAAATAGATGACTCGGTTTCAAATAAATGTCTTTTTAATAGACTCTGATGAAAAAAAATACTCCTTCTGTCCCAAATTATCTGTCCTTTTAGAGAAAGGTTTTGACTCGATTCAAAAAATGGTTTGAGTGGTTTCAGTGGAACTTTTGAAACTCCATTTTATTAGGTTTTTGATGCTAGTTTTTGTATTTTTGAAAAAGTTGAAATCGCGCTTGAATTGAGTTTGAATGTTGGGGTTCGGGGAATACAAAATAGATGGCTCGGTTTCAAATAAATGTCTTTTTAATAAAATCTGAGGAATAAAAGTGTAATAAATATAAAAAGTTTAAGTGTAAATTTTTAAATAGATTTATGATGAATTTCGTGAGATTTTTTAAACTCCATTTAAAAGAATTTTAATTCAGTTTCACTAGACCCATCTCAATAGACCCTTAATAATTATAAGCTTTGTCCGCATGTGCAGCTCAACTGATCTCAGAGGTGGAAGTTGGAACAATAATTATAAGCGTTATTGTTTACTCAAAGTGTGAATACATAGAGTGTTAGGTGTGGCCACACTATGTTTATACTTTATTTTAAAAAAGGTAGGGACATCATATTAATCTTCCTGTAAGTAAATAGAAACCATAGCAGATCTCTACACCCTAACCAACAGTATCTTCTACTTAATTCATAATTAGCTCCATCCAAATCAAATCAAATCAAAGAAACACGATTTTGAAGATCTTTGATTTTAATAGTTAATAAATATGTTTCCTTTCCAACCAAGAGATGAGCTGGATTTTGGAAACCCTACTAGTTCAATTATTTGTCAAGAAGATATTATATTCCCTGCAGATCATCATAATCTGATTGTGGATCATGTTTTTCCACCAAATAATCTGATGATTAATTTCTCGAGCACCGATAAACAGCGAAGCGAAACACGATTCGAATTGACGGAAAGTGAAATGGAGATCAAGAAGGATGAATTCAAAATTGTTAAAAAGGTTATGCATAGAGATATTGAACGACAAAGGAGGCAAGATATGTCTAGACTTTATGCTTCTCTTAGGTCCCTTCTTCCTCTTGAGAAAATTAAGGTGATGATCAAATTTATTAATTTAATTTAATTTAATTTAATTCCCCAAGTATTTCCCTTTTCTCTATATATATATATATTTATATTTCTATTTGTGTATGTATGTATATGATTATGCATATTAATCACCCAAGTAATGTTTTTTTTTTTTGGTTTAAAAGCTGAAACCCTTGTGTTCAAATTCTTGAAATGTGAGGTCAAGACTAAATATGTCTTCCCAAAAAAAAAAAAAAAATCTCTACTTGAGGAACCAATTATTAGGTCTATAATCTTGATGATAGATGACTTTGTTGGGTAGAGAGTTTTGGTGGATTGCCGCGCGTGCAAGTATCCTAAGCATGAATTATGAAGATATGGTCTATGGGATCGATCAACGTTCCTAGATATATAGTTAATAGAACATGATCTGCATTCAAAGTATTAAGATCGTTGGGTTGACTGGGTTTAAACTCGGCGAAGACCCTCTGATGCTTAAGTCATGTCAATCTATAATTCCGTCGACCAAAGATTCATTCTAATGTAGGATACTACATTAATTACACATGACAGTCCATCATTGACTTACTGCCTGATGAAGTTATCTTCATTCTAATTCATGATTTTTTTGTTGTTGTTATAATTAAGGGTAAACGAGCAATAAGTGATCACATGCAGGAGGCAACGAAATACATAAAAGAGTTGCAAAGAAATGTTCAAGAATTGCGATTTCGAAGAGACAAGCTAAAACAAATATCTAAATCATCATGCACCAAAACTTCAAGCTCAAATGAAAGTGATGATTTGCCATTTAATGTTGTGAAAGTGAACTCGGACATAAATGGGACGACGATTGAGATTTTAATTAGCATAAAAAATTGTGAGTTTAAGGTTTCACGTGTGATGGAAGAACTGAATGAAAGAGGGATACATGTGGTTAGCTATGTTTCCACCAAAATAAATGAGAGGTTTATACATAAAATCCAGACGGAGGTAAACTTTTGCAAGAACTTAGGGATATATATGTACATGTTCTCAATATTACTATTATTTTTATAATTATTACAACTTTACTATTTATTGAAATATTCGATCGATCATCGATATTGCAGGCGAGTGATATGAGAGGCATTGATCCATCCATGCTGCAAGAAAGTTTGGCTAACCTGATTAACTGATCAGGTCTAGGTATTTGATGAAATAATGCTATGAATTTATAATTAATTTCTTCAACATTTAGATATGAAATCGGGTTGTTTGTTTGAGTTTTCTGATATAATTTTCGATATTTTGTGAGTTTTTAGATATTTCTTTGACTTTTGTGCATTTCGAGAAAATTGTTTGTTTTGATATTTACGTGAAATATAAGGAAATAACACAATATGTATATATACTAAAAAAGTAGACAATGTTGTATGTTTGTTTGTTATGATGCGTGAGGATGAATAGTTCTCAATCTAAACCTTCGATAAAGAGATATAAAGAAAAAAAAGATCAAATATTTTCTAGTGCATGTTCTCAATTAATATTATTAACTTTATTAATTGTTACAAGGTTCTATTAATTTAATTCTATCTATCATAAATATTGCAGGCTAGTGATGTGAGAGGCATTGATCTATCCATGCTCCAAGAAAGTTTGGCTAACCTGATTAACTGATCAAGTCTAGCTAGGTAGTTTATGAAATGCTATCATCCTGTTTGGATGGAAAAACTTAAGTATTTTGAAGACTCTCCTTGCAAATTGTGCGTAACTGTTAAAACATGACTCGAATGTAATTTGGTTGGTATCTTTTCAGTGTAAATATTAATTAAAACGATTCGTTCGGTTGAAAAATGTGTATTGTTATTTCGATATATTTTGGATGTCAAGGCCTTTTCCTATACCTAAAGGCTAAAGGGGAATGGGAATTGTAGTCCAAAAAATCATTTAAAAAATCATAAAAAAAATACCTAAGCCTTTTAATATGAGGGAAGTGCCTTGTGGATCAAGAGTAGAAGTGGCATAATCAATATCAAAGTTAGAGATATCATCAGTGTAACAAGTATTAGGAACATTAGGGACAACAAAGCCAAGGGGAGAGGGAAAAAATGAATTTTTTTTAAAGGGGGTGTGGCTCGACGGGTGTCGACACATGATATTTTTTGTGAAAAATAAATTTTCAAGTCAAACAAGACATAATTTGATGATATTCGGTGATAAGGACTGAAATTGATAACTCTAACATAATAAATTACGTATATTATGAAAGTATCACAATTAATAACTAATTTTGAAATGCGGTTACTTTAGAGGAACAAAAATAAAATTTTGTCACTTCCCCAGGTTTTGTTGTGATTTATCTTTTAATAATTAGACCCTTTTTCTTATACTAATCGTAACTTTTACTTTTCCTTAAAATTGAATCATAGTTTGTCGGGGTTCGTGATTGTGTTCAATGCATAATGAATAACTTAGACATAATTGAACTTTTGGTACTAAACTTTATATCGATTTCACTTGTGGTATCATAAAGATTTTAACCTATACATTTGGTACCATACTTTAACAAATCCACTCCCATTTGGTATTGTTGTTAAAAATCACTGTTAAGTAGGTGATGTGGCAGTTAAATCAATTTGAATTATGGCAAAATTGATGTCATTAATTATGATGACTAGAAATTCTACCCTACAACATTTTAGACTGACAAAATAACTCCACATCTTCGAACTTGCTGACGATTTTAACCCTAATTATTATTCAATTTTAAAATTGGTTCGAAAAAGATCACGTGCGGACCAATTTGAAGATTTTAATTATTATATTTTCATACCTATTTAACTAATTTTATTTTATAATATTGACGACCTGGGAAATTGGGGTGGGTGGGTGGGGGGGGGGGTTGAGTGGGTTGGTGGTGGGGGTAGTGGTGCAAATTTTAGATTTAATAAAGGGAAAATTGCTTTTTGGTTGCATAGGATATGCTGACTTGCACATTTGGTACCATTGGATACGAAAATGCAAATTTGGTACTATAGGATATGTTTTCATTGCAATTTTGGTACCAAACCCAAATTTTCTACAAAGTTAATGGCAATTTACCCCATATGAAATGCATAATATTCAATTTATCCCTCTATAATTTGAAAAAAATCAATTTACCCCCTGTAAAATTTTAATGAAGCAATTTACCCCCTTCAGCCGGAGATTGTAACTCACTTGCTGAAATTGAGAGTATGCATGCAAACTATTTTATTTAACATAGGGGGATAAATTGCCACATTTATCATAACACAATGGGTAAAAAATGACATTATCATAATAAAGGTGGATTAAGTGCCGCCTATAAAAATATCAGGAAGGCGATGTGAAATTTTTACAAAATTTCAAGGGGTAAAATGCTCTTTTTTAAACCACGAGGGGTTAAATTGAACATTATGCATTTAGCAGGGGGTAAATTGCCATTAACTTTGTAGAAAAATTGGGTTTGGTACCAAAATTTCAATGAAAAGCTATCCTATGGTACCAAATTTGCATTTTCATATCCAATGGTACCAAAAGTGCAAGTGAGCCTATCCTATGGTACCAAAAAATTAATTTTCCCATTTAATAAGCATATATATTTTTATTTTTTTCAGATTTATATTAAAATATTATTTTGTTTATTACTATTGTTTATAAAATCAAATTAGTTAAATAGATATGTAAATATAATATGTAAAGTTATAAAATTGGTCTACACGTAGTCTTGTTCGAGCCATGTTTGAAATTGAACTATAATGTGGATTAAAATCGTCAGCAAATTTTAAAATATGAGGTTGTCATGCCAATCCAAAATGTTACGAGGTAAAATTGTTATTCAACATAACTAATAACATCAAGTTTGCCATAATTCAAAGTGTCTTAACTGCCACGTCACCCACCTAATTACGGATGGTACCAAATATGAGTAAATTTCCTAATTTATGGTATCAAATGTGTCGACCTGAATTCTGATAGTACTACAAGTGATAATCGATATAAAACCAAATATGAGTAAATTTCCTAATTTATGGTATCAAATGTGTCGACCTGAATTTTGATAGTACTACAAGTGATAATCGATATAAAGTTTATAATTAGTACCAAAAGTACAACTATCACGAATAACTTATAATTAGTTTCGTTATATATACATCCTCCTTTTGCATAAATAATGCATCTTAACCAAACAAATCTTCGCATGATCTCATAAACTATGTCTTTGAATTTATCTTTTAGTTATAAGCTATTCAAGAAGAAAAAGATGCGAATGTTGCCACTTTACATATGATTCCTTCCCACGGTCCAGTACCTTTAAATATCTCGCACAATCAAATAAACAATGCGTTCGATCGATACTATGATTTTTTCTTGGTAAACAAACAAATATACATACGGACGTTTTATATACCTTACATATTTATCTCAATTTAACAAATTTATATAAATTTTGATGAACTTCTTTTGACTTTCTGTAATGCATGTAAGAATGACTTTCAAAGGTTTATTTGTGGTCAGGACCCCTTTGTGTTCAGAGTGTACATCAGCATGGTGGAATCCCGATGTTTGATGGAGACACGGATCCAGGATTAGAGTGTGTGTGTGTGTGGGGGGGGGCGAGTTGAAGTATTTCTCATAGAAATTAATTGAAAATTATATTTAAAATAATTTATTTGTATGAAAACAAACTATCAACGAGAACCAAATTGAATTTAAAATGTTGAAATAATTTATAATTTTTGTTTTTTATCAAATGGACATAAGAACTTGAAGAAATAATATGTGATCTGTAATTGTGCACAAACAATTCCTTTTGTGGAGAAGAAAGAAGAGGGATTTTACATTGTAAAATTAGGTCCAAACTTAAAATTAGATTTTAAATCACAAAGTATTTATTAATTGACATAGCAAATATATTTATTTACATAACTAGTAGTATTGTTTATAAAGAATAAGACACGCTTAAAGTATCTTTGATGCCCGATAGGAAAATTCTTGTTCAAACCTAGTTTGGCCAAACTCATCCAACCATCAAGCAAGTGTATTGCACTTGCTTTGTGATTGGTCACTCTCCTGTGAGTTACATCCAATTCCAAAGCAAGTGTATTGCACTTGTCTTGTAGTTGCTTTGGGTTCGGCCAAACCCGATGTGAGTAAGAATTTTCCTGCCCGATAATATGATTTTGTTGAGCTTAGGCGGTGGCCGAAGCTTTATTCTCTCTTTTCTTGTATACTAAATGGGGGAGGGGATAATTGAATTAATTAGGTTTTTTTTTTTTATAATTTAATTAATTAGGTTTGATTGGTAGATAAACACAAATTAATTCCTTATTAAAGTTATTTTTTTTTACCTTATCAAAATTTATTGGGCCGATGGACTTGAAGAAAAAGGACAACTCAAACTTGGGTCAGAAGTTGTGTGCCTCAACAATATAGCTATAACCTTTTTTTTTTTTTTTTTCTTTTTAATCTTTCCAAAATATTTTTGGATAATAGAACAATAGCACTAATGTTATTAAAATCGGATCGGACAGGTCGATCCGATGGGTTCGACCGCGAACCAGAGGTTGGTCCGGTCCGATTTACCCCCTAAAATCACTTAATCCAAAAATCAGATTGAACCGGGTCGAACCGGTCCAAAATCGGCGAATCGGTATGGACTGGTTCAATCCGGTCTAATTTTTTTTTTCTTTTCGATTTTTTAATTTTTTTTAATGTAAAAAATAAACTAAAAATTCTTGTGAAAGGTGAGATTTGAACACCTAACCTCTAAGATGAAACATAACTCTCTTACCATTTGATAAATTAAAATTTATAAATTATAGCCAAATTTATTTATAAATTAGATAATTAACTCAAATTAACAATTTACAAGTTATGAATGAAAATTAATACTCAAATAATAATTTTTTTTTTTAAAATTTGTTCTATAAAATATTTCTTTTTAATATTATTTTTAGGATAAAGAGTCAAAATGATATGTTATGCAAGTTTGGCTTTTAATATTAGACTTTTATACATAACCATATTTTAAAATTTATGAATTTCTTAGTTTGTTATATTTTAAACTTACACTTTTAAATTTTAATAAAGAAATATAATCATATTATCTTTATATGAGCATACAAATTAATACCATATTACCGTTATGATATAAGTTAGATAAATATTATATGATTTAATTTTAGTATATTATAAGATTTTGTATATTTTTAATCAATTGTAGGATAATGTTTAAAATTTATGTATATTACATATACTTTAAAATTAAATATATTTATTACAATATTATTACGTCATTCGGTCCGACCAGCTGTTCGACCAGTTCGACCAGTAAAACCAGTGGCCAGTCCACTCACCGGTTCACTGTCCGGTCCTGTTCTGAAAACATTGAATAGCACTACTAAAAAAATCCAAATTCTTGGGGGGGGGGGGGGGGGGGGGGGGGCAAAATAGGGCTGTATCCGTCTCTGGGTGGAGACACATACCGCGATATACATCCTTCAGGGTTCTAGGGCAAGAGTTGTAGGCTTGGACACCTGGATTAAAAAAAAAAAAAAAAGAAAGAAAGAAAGAATGAATTGGAAAGAAACATATAATTGCATTAACTACAATAACGTACCTCGTGATAGTCACTAAGGGCCCTCAACACCCATCAATGCATGGTGTTCTTCGACAAGGGCAATCTCTTAGTGTCCATTTGGATAGGTTTCATGGGTCTTGGTTTAAAAAATTTGTTTGGGTGATTTCGATGAGATCTTTGAGTCTTCATTTGGTTTTGGTTCTTGAGTTTTGTGGTTTGAATAAGTTGAAACTCCACTTGAATTGAGTTTGGATGTTGGTGTTTAGGGGAAAAAGGAGGTGATAGGTGTCAAATCAATGTCTTTTTAGTGAAATTTTGGGGAAAAAGTATGTGGTAGGTGTCAAATAAATATTTTATAGATTTGAAGAGTTTGAGTGTAAGTTTTTGAATAAATTTTTGATGGTTTTATGGGTTTGATGAAAACTCATTTGAAAGGCTTTTGGCTTGGTCTCGCGAAACCCCCGAGACCGGGACAAAACCCATCCACATATATACATTCTTAGTTCTTACGGGTTGGAGATCAGTGGCGGAGCTAGACAATTATTCTAGGGGGGGCGAAATTTTTTTTTATAGCAAACTCGATAGCTTTTTAAACTTATGTTAATATGAGAAATTTTTATTTAAGATAAATTAACACTATAATGTTATCCAACATAAGATAAATACCTAATATATTAGCAATTGTTTTATCTAACAAATGATGAAAAAAAATCCACCGGCAAGTTTGTTAAGAATCTATTAAATATCAAAAAATATTATGTAACCCAAGATACGTTATAATTGATAGTTGATAAAGAAATACAATAAATTAATTAAAAAGAGAAGAATGTGCAACCTGAAATTCGAACCCTGGACCTAAGAAAATCACTTTAGTTCCCTAACCATTAGACCACAGGTCATGATATTCATTTCTATGCAAATAATATGTATATATATTTATATCCAGAATTTTCTTGGGGGGGCGACCCCCCCCCCCCCCCCAGCCCCTCTATAGCTCCGCCACTGTTGGAGATGATGGGGTCGTCCACGAATTTTCCTTTATTTGACTCATTTCACTCGAAGGGTTTAATAGAGATATTGCATCAAGTTATTCACAAGGGCCAACTTGATGCTTTTCCCAAGAAATCTAATATGTGGGTACCAAAGAACCGCGGACTACAACAACTACATTCCATATATGATCCATATTAAATCTAACCAACTGCCTAAGGTAATGGCTTCAAGCATGGCCAAATCCCGTAGTGTTACGGGAGGTGTGTACTAGGCCCTAAAACAAATTCTCCGCTGTATTGCTGACTGACAATTTCTAGCAATATTTTGGTTTCATGTAGGCGAATTGCAGCCAGTAATCCGAACTGAGGACAAATTTTGGGGTTACCTCACCCTCACGGGATCGCGCGCGCCCCTTTCTCCCGAGCCATTGCCATGTACATAATTTCCACCTACCCATTCCACTATACAATAGGAATATAATTCTAACTTGTACTGTATAAAAATGGGCTGTCAGTGGATTGAATTCAGGTCGGATTAGTCTCAATCTAGTTGATCAGTCAATTTACTCAAATTTTAAAAAAATTTCAGTAAATAATTTGATTAATGTATTTCGACTATATAGCACCATATATGTTATTATTTGAAAGGTTTTAGAAGCCATAAATGTGAAAAATCTAGCCTAAGGGTAAGGGTTCTGAGGGTCCAGGATTAGTCTAGTGTAAGCTAGTACACCTGGGTTATCAAAAAAAAATTATAAACGTTTCCGTTTACTCCTAGGTGTGAATATGTAGTGTTAGGTGAGGCCGCATTACGTTATATTATTCTAAGAATGGTGGGGATATCATATTAAGTAACCCTTGTCTATCTATCAAGATCCTTTGCAATTAAATGGGAGAATATCAATATTACCAAAATGCCACTGCAGATCTCCACACCCTAACCAACAATATCTTCTACTAAATTCATATTTAACTCCATCCCAAATCAATTCAAAGAAAATACGATTTTGAAGATCTTCAATACTTAATAAAGATGTTTCCTTTCCAACCAATAGATGAGCTGGATTTCGGAAACCCTACTAGTTCCATTATCATTCAAGAAGATAATATGTTCCCTGCAGATCATCATAATCTGTTTGTGGATCATGTTTTCCCACCAAATAATATGATGATTAATTTATCGAGCGCAAGCGACAGCACAAAAAGACAGCAAATTATCGAAAAACATTCCGATATGAGGGAAAATGAAATAGAGATCAAGAAGGTTATGCATAGAGATATTGAAAGACAAAGGAGGCAAGATATGTCTAAACTTTATGCTTCTCTTAGGTCGCTTCTTCCCCTTGAAAAAATTAAGGTGATAATCAATTAATTAATTTAATTTAGTTCCCCCAAGCATTTACCTTTTCTCTCTATATATTCATTTTTATAGAAATTTGTGTGTGTATGTGTTTATGCATATTAATCACTCAAGTAATGTTTTTTTGGTTTATAATCTGAAACCCTTGTGTTCATCTTCTTGGAATGTGAGTTCAAGACTAAATATGTCTTAACAAAAAAAAAAAAAAAAAATTCTAATTGTATTGAGGAACCAATTAATTATTGAGTTTATAATCTTGATGATGGATAACTTTGTGTTTGTGTGTGTATGTGTTTATGCATATTAATCACTCAAGTAATGTTTTTTTGGTTTATAATCTGAAAACCTTGTGTTCATCTAATTGTACTGAGGAACCAATTAATTATTAGGTTTATAATCTTGATGATAGATAACTTTGTCGAATAGAGAGTAGTGGTGGGTTGCCGCGTGCAAGTATCCTACGCCAGAAGCTATGGTCGATGGGATCGATCAACGTCCCTATATAGTTAATGGAACCTGACCCGCATTCAAAACTGTTGGGTTCAATGGGATTGAATGTGATGGGGACCCTTCGACGCTTTAAGTCATGTCAATTCGAATAGATCTATAATTTTATCGACCAAAACTTCGTAGGAGACTACCTTACACGTGACAGTCCATCGTTAATTCTCTGTCCGACTAAGTTATCTATCATCAATAAAACTGTAATTTTCTCCGATGATCTAATTCAAGGGTTTTTTTTTGTTTTTTTGTTATAATTAAGGGTAAACGGGCAGTAAGCGATCACATGCAGGAGGCTACAGAATACATAAAAGAGATGCAAAAAAATGTCCAAGAATTGGGATTTCGAAGAGACAAGCTAAAAGAAATGTCTAAATCACCAGGCACCAAAACTGCGAGCTCAAATGAAAGTGATAATTTGCCATTTAATAATGTTGTCAAAGTGAACTCGGACATAAATGGGACGATTGAGATTCTAATTAGCATAAGAAAATGTGAGTTCAAGGTTTCACATGTGATGGAAGAACTAAAGGGAAGAGGGATACATGTGGTTAGCTATGTTTCCACCAAAATAAATGAGGGGTTTATCCATAATATCCAGGTGGAGGTAAATTTTTGCAAGAACTAGGGTTGTGCATTTGTTCTCAATATTATCTTTATTTTTACAAGGTTACTAAATATTTAATTGGGGAAATTACATATTGGTACCACTGGATACGTAAATGCACATCTAGTAACACGATATAAAGTTCAATGTTCATACCACCATCAAATAACTGGACGAAAATGGATAATATTGGTTGCTAACTCGAATTTTAGAAGGAAAATAATCACTTTTCCAGCAAAAGATGAGATAACAGTCACGTGCGGTGCATGTGACCGATGTCATCCATTTCGGTCCAATTATTTGACGATGGTATGAATAATATTGCAGTAAATATTTAAATTGTTGTACTATATATATATATTTATGTATCTAATGGTACCAAAATTGCAAAGTGCTATATTGTATGGTCTCATTTAATTATATCGATCATCAATATTGCAGGCTAGTGATGTGAGAGGCCTAGATCTATCCATGCTCCAAGAAAGTTTGGCTAACCTGATTAACTGATCAGGTCTAGGTAGTTTATGAAATGCTATTACCCTATTTTGTTAGCTTTTGGACGAAAAGACTTTGGTTTAGTATTTTGAAGATTATATTTGAAATTTGTGCAAAATTGTTAAAACACGGCTTGAATATATTTTGATTGATATCTTTTAAGTGTAATATAACATTAACTAAATGATTCCTTAGCTTGAAAATATGTATTGTGATTCGGACATATTTTGGATGTTCAAGTTTTAGGAATAAAGTTAGTTAGAATGTATCAGATCATGTTTTTAAAATGAAAAATATTAAATAAAATATTAGGTTAAAAATATAATATAAATTTTTTAAAATACACACACTCACAGATCAAGTGGATGAGTTAAGGGATTGCAGGGCCTGAGGGGGGGGGGGGGGGGGGGGGGTCACCCTGTCAGGGTTGCATGTCTAATTTTTGCAGGCTGTGTGTAGGGTTGCATGTTTAATTTTAAAATTCACACACTAAATTTAATTCCTTGGATTGAAATTCATTCTGATGGATGGAAGTTAGATTTGACTTGGTGAATCCAATAAATTAAGGAAGTTGTTGAAATTAGGGCTGTCAAAGGGGCGGATTTCAATCCGGATCCGATCCGAATTCGGTCCGATTTATTAGGATAATTGTCCGATTAGTGATCCGACGGACCTGATCCGATTAAGAAGATCCGTAATCCGAATTATATGGAGCGAATATGGATATAGGCTGATCCGATCCGTTACATATCCGTATCCGATATATATTACTATATGTTGTTTATATATTATGTATTTAAATAAAAATAAAAATAAAACTATCTATGTTCCACTAAAATCTTTTACTATATTAAAAATAATTTTAAAAAGAAATGCATGAGAGATGTTGGTAGACTGACCAGATAACTAATTGGGTCTACAACATATTAATTTATACTATTTAATAAGAAAAATTAAACCATAACCATTCATCCTTCAATTTTTATCTTCTCTTCCATTTCTCAATATTGAGTTTTCTTCTTCTTTGTTCCAGTTTATATCTTTTTTACTTATATTTTTTGTTTATTCTTTTGTTCTAATTTTTATCGTTTATATTTGTTCATCATATTCCATCTTCTACAATTTTTGGCAATAGTTTCGATGAAGTAAGTAAAATATTACATTTTTAATTCATGATGGTGAAATCTGCAAGTGATTTGGAGGAAAACGGGAAAAAAAAAAAAAAAAATTAGCTTGCTAAATGGATCCGGATAATTTATCCGGATCCGAGATATCCGTCGGATTCGGATCCGGTTGCTAATATTCCAGATCCGAGCGGATTCGGATCCGGATCCGGATAGTAAAAATGGAAATCGGACTCGGATCCGGATCTGCCCTGATCCGGTCCGAGTCCGACCCATTGACAGCCCTAGTTGAAATTATAAAGTAGAAAATATGGAAAACTAACTTTAGAAGGATATTTAGGAGATATGTGTAAACTTTTTAAATTAGAGTTGATATTTTTTAGTGATTTTGTTCCTAAATAAATTAGATCTTCATAATAAAAGAATTGAATAATTAGATAATTAACCTAACTCATAATCAACATTTAATGTGACTCTAGTACAACTTTATTGCGCAGTGAGAATAATTAAAATGGTCAAATTCAGCGGCCGAAATAACTGTGGAGGAGGAGGGGAATAATTACTTTTCTGTTCACTCACTTTTTCTTTCTCCAAAAATCACAACTCAACTCTTCTCCTTAATTCTTACTTTATTACTTTTCACACTTTGTAATTATAAGACTTGATCTATTTTGGAAAAAAATATAACACAGACATATATATTAGATATTCTCATAAAATTAGTCTTGAATATATTTATTTTCGAAAGAATTGCATTTTTCATACTAAATTTTTGGTATATTTATATATTTCATAATATACCTTTTAAAATAACACGTTTGATATCAAAATTTACCAATATTTTTCACATTTGATTTGACCATTAAATTATGGACGGAAAAGGCCATTGTGTGGCACATGTTAAGTCTAGGGGGGGGGGGGGGGGGGGATGTACTTGTCTAAAAATAGGGCGGGGTGCTTTTGACCTACATATATACGAGTTCTCCACGACAAGATGATCAAAAGTCCTCAACAAATTTCGACCAATAGCCACCGGAAGTCGGCAATTGTATGGGAGGAGGAAGAAGAAGGCGAAATTACAAAAAACCCCTGCCCAAGTTTTAATAATTGCATTTCTCATCTTTTTTTTCTTTTAACAGGCATGTGTCACGCACGTGACATTTTCAATCCACAAATTAATGGCCAAACAAAATGCGAAAAACGTTGGTCAATTTTGATATCAAATATATTATTTTGAAAAATATAGTATGAAATGTATAAAAGTATTAAAAATTTAATATGAAAAGTGTTATTCTCTTATTTATTTACTCAACAACTTCCATAACTCCAAGAAACCAAATTAAGATTAACTTCCTACACTTAAGTAATTCTTGTTTCTTTATATAGGGGAAAGTAGGGAAAATGGTAAAATAGGTCACATAGCTCATGGCCGCTAGCTATCAAGTTTGCTCATAAATTTTTAATTGTTTATTTTACTTCATAAATCAAACTAAAGTTTGAGTCATTTTTGACCCAACTGAGAGAGTGGTTTCACTCTTGGGTTTGTGAAGGAGAATCGAAAAATTTGACCAAGATATGACAAAAAGAAAGGAAAAAAAGAAATCCTAATCGCGATGATTGAACAAAAAATTTTATAATTTTTTTTTTTGCTTTTCTAAATCTGTGATTTCTGGGACAGTTTTTTTTTTTTTTTTTTTTTTTTTTCATACTTTTCCTAATTGCTTTTCAATTTTTTTTCCCGAAAAGCAATTAAGGTGGAAGATTCCGAAATCGTGATAAGAGCTAGCCTTCCTAAAATTCAAAATTAGATTTTGACGGTAAAAAAAGTTCAATTAAAATTCATAAGCCCGAAAGTTAAACTCACTCCGTCAATATATTGGGCAGAAGATGTCTCAAATTTGCTTCAGTTTTGTGACCTATAAGATAAAAATATCATAAAAATCTTGGAACTAACTCATCAACGACCATAAGATATGGGATCAATTTTGTCTTTCTCTTGAGAAAATTAAGACATCTTACTATCTCTGATAGTTTGAGTCGTCAATTAGAAGGGGTAATTTCTTGTAATATCTAATACTTCTAGATTTTTTTCGTATTTCACCAAACTTCCCTGCTTTTATTGTGATTTATCTATTTAAATACAGACCCTTTTTCTTATACTAATCCTAACTAGCTTTAAATTTTCCTTATAATGTGGTCTATGCATAATGAATAACTAATAACTAGTATCATTATATTACCAAACAAATCTTCGCATGATCTCATAAACTATGTCTCTGAATTTATCTTTTAATAAATAAGATTCGAATGTTGCCACTTTACATATGATTCCCACGGTCCAGAACCTATATATTTTTCCACCAAACGAATCTCGTGCGATCACATAAACAATGTGTTTGATACTTCGAGTTTTCCTTGGTAAACAAACAAATATACGTACGTACGTACGTTTCATATATCTTACATATCCTTATCAATTGAATTTAATTATTTGATTTGCTTTTTTGATTTTCAATAATGCATGTACGAATGACTCGAAAAAAATCTTATACTTGTATTAACTACAATAACATATAAATATATGGGCCCTCAACATCCATCAATGTATGGTGTTCTTCGACTAGGTCGATCTTGTAGTTCCTACATGGTGGAGATTAGAATTGTGCATTCGGTAAAACCGAATTGTATCGTACCCAATTTTCAATATTCAAACAAATTCCGCAATTTTAGAATACGTACCATATGCCAAACCAAAAAATTCAGTTCGATTCGGTGTTTTATCGAACGGTATATATGTATAGTTAGATATTTTACCGATGGAGATGATGGGGTCGGTCCACTAATATTCATTCCTTTTGGCGCGTTTCGCTCAAAGGGTTGAAGAGAGATATTGTATCAAGTTTTAGTGATGATTTTAGTCTACATTGTTGCCAAATTTCAAAACTTACTCAAATAAGATCATGCGCAGACCAACTTGATATTAGGAATGAAGTATGAGCGAATTTTATAACTAAATTATCTAATCTTAGAAGTTCACTTAGAGAGATTAGATTAAACTTGAAATGAGGTATATAAAAAATATTTTTGAGCACTAGATTAGTGTTAATAAAAACATCTCCTATTTCAGAAACAGTAAAGGTAGATGAATCAGGTAAAACAACTTTAGCATCTTTAATAGGAGTTAAAAAAGTAAACAATGATTTGTTATTGCAAATGTGTTTGGAAGCTCCTAAATCAATAATCCAAAAATTGTTAAAAATGGAAATAATAGGATCATAGGTGTTAGAGCAAATACAAGAGACACAAGAAATGTGAGCTGAATCATTAGGTGAACTGGATGGAGAAGCACGAGGAAACTGAACTTGTGATGAAAGAAGATTCATCAAGTGTTGACACTGTTCAGCAGTAAAACTTTGTAGAAGAGGATTAATTGGATGATTAGGATCACCATTTGTAGAAAATCCAGGTTGAAACTTCTGATTATGAATGAGTGAGTGAGAATCCTCAGAAATCTGATTAACTGAAGTATTATGTTGTTTAGATTTAAACTGGAAACCAGGTGGATACCCATGTAACTTGTTGCACTTATCTATTGTATGTCCCTGAATGTTACAGTGTGCACAAGTAGGCTTGTCCTTCTTTTTGAAATTGTTATTAGTCTGATTGGGTTGTTTGAATTGGTTGTATGGGCGTGGGGGTTGATTTTGTGGAAACTGTTGGGTAGAAGTTTTGGAAGCAAAAGCCATGGATGAAATTGAGTCTAAAAGGGGTTTTTGCCCTACCAATCTTTGTCTTTCAGCCTGTGTAGCTAGGGAAAATACCCTACTGATAGGAGGTAAATGGTCCATGAGAAGAATCTGTTCTCTTAAAGTTTCAAAGGAAGAGTTTAGGCCTATTAGGAATGCCATAACATACTCCTCTTGATTATGAGAGTGAATTTTCTGTGCATTACCACAGTTTCCAGGGCAAGAAACCAATGTAGGTCTATAAGTGTGTAACTCATCCCAAATTGATTTCAACTTTGTAAAGTAGATATTGACTGATTGATTGTCCTGAGCAATATTGGCCAAGTCCCTACATAGTTGAAAAACCCTTGGTCCATTGCTTTGTTGAAATCTTGTTTTCAAATCATCCCAAATCTCTTTGGCAATTGTAGTGTAGATAATACTTGAATGAATTTCGGTAGAAACATAATTCAAAATCCAAGATACCACTATATCATTATTCCTAGACCATGCATCTTGCATGATTGGATCAGAAAGGCCAGGACCAGTTATTGTCCCATTTATAAACCCAATCTTGTGTTTGACATTTAATGCTAGGGACATGGATCGTGCCCAATGTTGGGCACCCAAACTGAGTGTGCGGGTGACAGCAATTGTCTTGTGGCACCAAAAATGAGTGTGCGGGTGGAGCCACAATCGGATATCGTGGGCGCTTGCGTGAATGCACTATAAGGGAAGGGTATGCGCATTCCCTAACACCAATTGGTTTTAGGGCAAGTGGTAGCGCCTGAGGTCCTACAAGTGGTATCAGAGCCAAGGTCACATGTTCGATTCCCAGCAGGAGCAATTGCTGAGGGGGAGATTGTTGGGCACCCAAACTGAGTGTGCGGGTGACAGCAATTGTCCTGTGGCACTCAAACTGAGTGTGCGGGTGGAGCCACAATCGAATATCGTGGGCGCTTGCGTGAATGCACTATAAGGGAAGGGTATGTGCATTCCCTAACACCAATTGGTTTAAGGCCAAGTGGTAGCGCCTGAGGTCCTACACCAAAGTAGCATAGTTATCCCCAACCAATTTATTTTGAACGAGCAGAAGGCCAGGGCCGTCTGAAGGATGAAGAAAAAAGGGTGTGGAAGGGTCTTCCATTGGAAGTCTGGAACGAGAATGGGAACTGGGGGTGGAAGAAGAATTTAGGCCAGATTCTGTAGACATGATTCTTGACTAGGAATCAAGAAGAAAAACTGGAAGAAACAGTAGGAAAAAGCTCGAGAAAGGAGAAAGAATGAATCCAAGAAGGCAGAACTTCAAGAAAACAGAGGACAAAACCTCTGAAACAAGATCAAAAAACCTCAAGAAAGCAGGGTTTCAAGAGATGAAGAAAAACAGGGGATGAAGATGATAATCTTCGAAGAAGAAAAAACAAGAGATTTAAGCGGAAGTGATGTAGAAACTTACTGATACCATGTTATTATCCATGAGTCTTTGTAAATTGTAGTAGAAAATTGTTTGATTATGATATGTAAATTGAATGTGATCTTGGAGAAAAAAAGAGAGAATGAAAAACTTGTAAAAAATATTAGGGATAATTACAGCTACCTCCCCTGAGGTTTGGCCAAACTCGCGTCCATTCCCCTCTAAGAATACTAATTACTCGGACCTCCCCTGAGGTTTGCAAAACCTTACAAAACCCTAACGGCAATGAACGGACTTGGACGGAACGTGTGATTTTACCCTTTTACCCTCGAGATTTTTAATTAAAAAAAAAAAAAAAAACCATCTCCTTCTCCAACCCACCCTACCCCACCCCACCCCACCCCCGACCCACCTCACCAAAACCCCTCCCCCGGGACGGCCTGGGATCGCCGGTTCCAGGCCGGCGACGACCTGGGGAGAAGTTCCCAGGTCGTCGCCGGCCGGGAAGTAAAAATTGAGGCCTGCGACGGCCTCAAGGTCGGAGGCCATCGCAGGCCTCGGAAATTACACCCCAGGCCGACGACGACCTGGGGTGGATCCGGTGATCCCAGGCCGTGGGAAGGCTGTGGCGGCGGGTTTGGGGGTTTGGGGTGGGGGTTAGGGTTAGGGTATTTTAAAAAAAAAAAGTATATTTTTATTATAAAAATTAAAATATTAATGAATATATATATTTTTTTCTTTAAAAATTGTTATGTTATATTTATGAATAATTAAAAAAAATAATTTCCCAAAAAAAATATTAATGAATATATATATTTTTTTCTTTAAAAATTGTTATGTTATATTTATGAATAATTAAAAAAAAAAAAAATTCCCAACAAAAATATTAATGAATATATATTTTTTTTTCTTTAAAAGTTGTTATGTTATATTTTATAAACATGTGTAATATATTTTCTAAAACATTATTGACTATTATAAAATTTTATATTTATTGACATAAAAATTAAAGTTGAGTATTTCAAATATTTTCCTATCAAGTAAAATATAAAAACACTAAAAATAATAATAAAAATAAATTTGAATATTAATTTGAATTTATATACACACATAAGAGGGACAATGTGAAAATCTATACGCACATTGAAATAATAATGGATGAAAATTATTTTTTTGTATTTTTTGTAAGAGTTAGTAGTGTATTTCTCTTTGCATATATTAAACAATAAGTAACAAAATACTTTAGAAATAATTAAAATGTTATTTTAAATATGAATATAAATTCACATTATATATAAATTTAACAACATTTTAATCCACAAATGTAATTTGACATTGCTATTAGATCCATTCTCATGCAACAATGTAACCTTTGCTGAGAGGGGTAATATAGTCCATACAAATTTGCTACAGTAATCGGGGGCAAAATTGGCAATTGACCGAAAATTTGTTGATGACGAAAGCAAATTTTAACGAAACCCTAACGATTGTAAGGTTTTGCAAACCTCAGGGGAGGTCCGAGTAATTAGTATTCTTAGAGGGAAATGGACGCGAGTTTGACCAAATCTCAGGGGAGGTAGCTGTAATTAACCCAAAATATTATTATTTATATACATGAGGAAAGGCGGCCACTAACTTCTATTTACATAAGCGTTAAATGCTTTTAAATAAACGAAGAAGAAAAAAGAAAAATAAAATAAAACTTAAATAATCCGAATTGAGAATAGAATCCCTAATTCCCAAATTTCTTTTCCTTTATGCCTTCTTCTTCATTCTTTCTGTTCGTCTGTCCAGCATCATCAACTCAATTCCTCCAATACTTTTTCTAAAACATGAGGAAGTAAATTATTATTTAAATTTATTATTTATCACGGGAGGAATAAATTATTTTTGAAAATAAGAAGAAATATATATAATTTGCTATGAACTCCACTTTATTTGGATGATCACTGTCTACTCACATAAGTGAAGAGAATCATTAATATTTTTAAAATAAAATTATCTAAATAACTGGTCGTCAGGTTTTAGACAATATATTAGCCCACGTCACCCGTATCGAGCCCTGTGCTTTTAAATTTATGATCTATTACTATTACTATAGGCTTAATAATTGTTGGGAGATTTACCTAGACACCTCCTGGGTTTAGGTCTAATTACAGGAATTTACCCCGTTGTTTGAAAAATTACCTAGACACCCCCTCTGGCAAAATAGTATTACAAGGTGACCCTTTACGGCGTCAATTTTTAACGGCAGAGGATGACGTCATCAATTTATTTTAATGTTTTTTCAATTTTGCCCTCGGTGTGTATTTGTAATATATGTTATGTTACAGGGGGTGTATTTGTAATATTTAAAATTTGATTGTTGTAGGCTGAAAGTTACTGTTGTATGTGTAATGTATTTTCATTTCAATATCAAAACACCCAATAAATACATAAATATCAATCCACCAAGCCAGTAAATGATGAAAAAACACCCAACTATTTTTCAATGTAATGTTCCACTTTTCATTAGATCAAAATACATAAATACCTGGCCAGTAAATGATGAAAAAATCACTAATTAAATCGAAAAAACACCAACAAAAGCACCAAATAACAAAAATAAAACCCAAAACCAGCAAATAACAATAACAAACAGCAGAAAACAGCAGGAAAATGCAGCAGGAGAGCAAAAAACTCTCCGGCCCGAATTTGTTCTTCACGGCCCGAAATTGTTCTTCGCGGCCCGAGTTCACCAAACCCAAAATTGACTTGGGGAAACTGAAATTAACACTATCATGAAGAAAAGCCCTCAAAAATCCAGTGGAAATCAGTTCGATAACACCCCCAATTCGGAGATCATAGTGGGCACATAAACCCTAAATGCCCAATTCGATCCAAATCTTCAATTCCACCTCCAATCGGGCAATTAATCCAAGGAAAGTGACGAAATAAACAGATAGAAGTGAAACACGAAGCAATTTTCCAGAATTAGAGGCTCAAATCTGCAAATCGCGATGAACCCTAGAATTTGGGGAAGAACACAAATCACTCCCAATCGAAAAAACCAGTCCATAATCCCAAAAATTGCTCCAGTAGGAAGATGCGCGATGAAGAGGCGAGTCTAACACAACAAGAATTACTAAAATACGTCCACAAACAAGGGAGAAATCATGATTTTTGTGAATGGTAGTGAAAAATGTGCGAAATTTTTTTCCAGTTTTTTTTTTTTTTTTTTTTTTTGTAAATATTAAAAACACCTAAGGGCATTTAAGACATTTCACAATTTCCGTTAACTCAAGGGGGTGTTTTTGTAATATTTCAAACATAAGGGTAATTTCTTATAATTAGGCCTAAACCCAGGAGGTGTCTATGTAAATTTCCCATAATTGTTCGCAGGATTAATTAAATGACGCATCTTAGATTTCTATGTACTTGTAATGGATTTGATATTTATGAGATCACAATATCTTCTCATTGATTAATTATCAAAAAAAAAAAAAAAAGAGAGAGAAATCTTCTCATTGATTTTATTTGGGAAAATAACTTTTTTTTTTAACCGGCTAACTTGCATGTTTGGTACAATTGGATACGAAAATGCACATTTGGTACCATATGATAGGTGTTTTCATTAAAATTTTGGTACCAAACCCAATTTGTCTACAATTTTAATGGCAATTTACCCCATATGAAATGCATAATGTTCAATTTACCCTTTTATAATTTGGGAAAAAACCAATTTACCCCTTCAGCCGGATAGTGTAACTCACTTGCCGAAATTGAGAGTAGACATGCAAACTATTTTATAACATAGGGGGATAAATTGTCATATCATAACACAGGGGGTAAAATGCCACATTATCATAACAAAAGTGGATAAAGTGCCGCCTATAAAAATATCAGGGAGATGATGTGAAACTTTAACAAAATTTCAAGGGGTAAAATGCCTGAACATTATGCATTTTATAGGGGTTAAATTATCATTAACTTTGGGAAAATATTGGGTTTGGTATCAAAGTTGCAATGAAAACCTTTCTTATGGTACCAAATTTGTATTTTCGTATACAATGCTACCAAAATTGCAAGTTGGTCTATCCTATGATACCAAAATAGTAATTTTCCCGATTTTATTTTATTGCTATTTCATACTCAAATAATGATGGGTAAATTATGAATACCACCAAGGTAAAATCTAATTACGAAAGTTCCCCTGAGATTTATCACCATTTTACAGTGAACTCATTACCACTGAAAAATTTCAACTTTGTCCTTGTGGCCTTATTTGTAATGTTTGTTATATCGTAAAAGTAATTAAAGCTTGGGTGCTATTTGTAATATCTCATAAATCATAAAATTTATAATTATATATGTAACACCAAAAAATTGAAAAATTTGTATAATTGCACATAAGTTTCCAAAAATACTAAAAATATCTTATTTTTAAATATTTATAAACAATTTAACTTTTCAAGGGGTAATTAAAGGGTCAATTGTAAGATGAGAATAAACTATAGGGGGATATTCATAATAATCAATTTGTGAAGGGATTATTCATAATTAGGTCTTATCTAAGGAGTATTCGTAATTTACCCAATAATTAATTGATTGTTAGTTTGTTATCAAATTTTTAGAAAAGAAATAGAATAGGACAGAATATCAACTACTAGGATTTTAGTTAACTAATATCTCTTTTTAAAGGATGCAAGTACGAAAATTGATGAATTGTCATTTTTTAAGAGTTAATGACAATTTATTCACGTGATATTGATAATATTAATTTACCTCTCCGTAATTAGAAAAATAGCATTTTTCTGTAATCTTATTAAAATTTCATATCGCCTTCCTAACATTTTTTATATGTGGCATTTTACTTCCCTATATGATAATGTGGCAGTTTACCCCCCGTGTTATGATAAATGTGACAATTTATACCCATAATAAATTTGGCAATTTATTCTTCTATATTAAAAAAACACTATTTATGTCTCTCTCAATTATGACAAGTGAGCTACAATCTCCGACTAAAAAAGTAAATTATTTCTTTAAACATTTCACAGGAGTAAAATGCTATTTTTCAAATCACATGCTGATAAATTGATACATTTCATTGAAGGGTAAATTGACATTAATTTTTTTTTTAAACATACACTCATTTTTGTTTAGTTTGGGCTAGGTTGAGTAGAAATAAATTCATTAAGAAATAAAATCGAGTCTGAGTCAAGTAAATTTTTTAATAGAAGAGTTAGGTAAATTTATTTAATATGACAATTTTTATTTTTTGAGGAATTTTGTCCGCATTCAGAGTATTGATATTGATAACATGTGGTATGCAAATTGTAATCATTGTGGAGAAAAGTGTAAATCACATTTTGGTAAAATAATTTGTATGAGTTGTACTGATGTGGTCAATACAACAATCAGGTATAAATTTTGAAATGCAATTTAATTGTTACGTTGATTCTTTGTTTTTTTTTTTTTTTTTTTTAAATGTTAGTAACTTATCTAAACCCTTAAATTTTTTTAATATGTAGGTACCGAGTCATATGACAGTTAAAGATGGTATTGGGGCTATTGACTTATATAATTCTCAAGCAAAATAAATTCAAAATGGAGGTTGTTTATATAAAAGAATTGTTAGATACGGTATAATTCTTTTCTCAAAATTTCACTAAAGTATATTCCTTTTATTTAAAAAGGTTAATATAATAATTTATACTGTTTAAGATAGTGGAAGGAAGAACTTGCAACATTATTTAGATACATTTTTGGACCGCTCATTCTCGTTTATCATTCTAGTACCACCAAGAAAGGCACCACCAATCCGTTGCACAATGAATTTTGTTCTGCCAGTTGATTGGTCCGAAGAATGCTCTCATCTATCAAGGAGACCATTTACGGTAGAATAAGAAGGGTGAGTATAATTTGTTGCAATTTAACACAAATATATTTTTAAATCAGTAATATACAACTAAAGTCTCAATTTTTGAAAATATCACTCATATTTATATTTACCTTTATTTTATAGGTTTCACTTCAACAATTACAATGTGCAGATGTTAAGCTACTATATTTATTCTATGTTACTCTTCATAATTTTTATCTTTTGTAAATTTAGTTTATTGATAAGTATTATATTCATTGAAAAATTCTAACATTCTGGATATATATAATTGTTGAACTTTAATTTAATTAGTAATGTTTAAGATTTTAATTTAACAACTTATTATAGATATATTAACGGCATAATTTTGTGGGACTTTTGGCAACTTGCAACCTCGAAAATGGGTCTTTTGGCAGATTGCACCCTCGAAATACATGAACTTTGGCAGGTTGCACCCTCTAAAATTTTTCGGCCGAATAATTCGTCGGAAAATCAAAATTCTAATGTTGGCAAGGGTATAATTGTCTTTTTAATTCAATTCCCTCCAAAAATTCAAATTTTGTGCCTAAATTTTTATTTTTCTTACAACACATTTAAATCTTTCAACAATTTTTGCATAGTTCTTCATCAGCTCAATAATTAATATTATTGCAGTTAACATAAAAATGATTGCCAAGACATAATAAACACATGTAAACACAATGAACTTAAGAACCCACAAATAAGAAATAGCAACAATATTCATATTAATCTAATAATCGATTTTCCTACCATAATACATAAATATAGTACTATGAAAGAAACAGTGCCCGAAAATATGTGTGAAATTGTGAATAACAAAAAAAAAACTAATAATCGATTTTCTTACCATAATGTGGATCTTGACAACTAAAGGGAATGAGGAACTCATAATTTTCATCTTCTTCTACTCGCAATCTCAATCCCATTGATCAATACACGGTGTATAATATTTAATATTACATATAACTTCGGTTTTGTAGTAAATGTGATGCAAAAATAGGGCAAAAATGAAGTGAGAATGTGATAAAGCCCTAATCGGTGTTGCTGGAGCAGGGTTTTTATATTTTTCTTTTAGGAATTTAGATTAAATTAATGTGTAAATGGACAAATTAACCCCTAAACTACACATTTAATTTAGTTGGCTTAATTTTTTGGCAGGTAATAATTTTCTTTGGATGGAATTGAATTAAAAAGACAATTATACCCTTTTCAACATCAGAATTTTAATTTTCCGGCGAATTATTTGGTCGGAAAAATTTAGATGGTGCAATCTGCCAAAGCTTATGTATTTCGAGGGTGCAATCTGCCAAAATTTAAATTCGAGGGTGCAATCTGCCAAAGGTCCATTTTCAAGGGTGCAAGCTGCCAAAAGTCCTAATTTTGTGCATAGCACCGGAACGAGCTAGTAGTTATTTATACTAATATGTAGTTGACTTCGTCGGACCCAACCCACGTTGTACTTCCGGTTTGGCCACATTAGTTTCATTCTAACCGGTAATTAATTAACAATTTTCTTTGATTCAAATTTTTAAGCTGTCCGAACCCAATTAGATTGACATGGCCAGTCCAACATACCTCTCATTTACATTTTAGTTTATTATAAAATATTATTATAAACTTCATAAGATGGTCATTTGATCTTCCCACTAACCAATGATTTTAATTCCCATTAACCCATTATCTTGCCCCACTAACTTGAGCATTATGTGAGTCATAAAGTAAAAGACTCTACACCTTCTTAGCGTCTTTGATGGCAAGACACTATATATAGGTGAGCCATGTATAAGGTCCCTACACTCAACATTCTTCACAAAAATACATCTAAAGGATGTTGCTAGAATGTAGAAGCATCTTATACACAGCCGGGATTCTTCCAAATATCAAAGGCTGGAGGTATGATGATCAATTCCGCATTTAATTTTCATATATGCTATCTAGTTAATTAAAAGTATATATATATATATATATATATGTTCAAATATCAATGTGATATTTTATAAAGTCTAACACATACCACTGTTATAATTAGTATAATTTGCAAGCATGCATTAACAAGCTAATAATATTATAGGCAATCTAAATGTAAAATGCAAAGAAATCAAACTAATGTGGTAAATTTGGAGGTCGATGAGGCCTAGATTTATGGCGAAGCTGAGACTCCATGATCTAAGAATCGTGGATTAAAATTCCACCTATGCGTGTCTATGTATTGTCACTTATTTCCATAGAAAACACAAGACCATTTTATGATGACTAAAATAAACTTAACGTTGTCTACAAGTGAGTTCAAATTCGAATTGGTGTCACTTATAGTAAAATTGCACATTTAGTTTCATAAAATTGGACATTTATATATGTTTAATCTTAATTTTTATAATATTTTACACTTTTGGTCCTATTGTTCATTTTTTTAATTCTATATTTCGCACTTTTGGCCCCACATAATGGTATCTCTTTTTGCACTTTGATCTCAAGTGTACGAGGAGCATAATACTAAAACTGCAATTTATTTCATAAATTAGGACAAAATATGCAATTTCACAAAATATGGACCAAAAGTACTGAAAGTCCAATCCTGTTGGACTAAAATTACAGTTTCACCAATTAATTACTTATTTAACGAATTCAACACATATAGTAATTTTTTTCAGAAGAAGTGGGTATTATATTGATGAAACTTCAGAGTTTACAATGTTAAGGACTGAAATCGAAAGTACATCAAAATTATCAAAATGTTCAAGAGCTAATTTAGCTAGATTTTGAGCCACGGCATTACCATTCCTTTTAATATATAGTTCGAATATTTGTTAAGATCCTGATACTCATGATTCCATCAACGTGTACTCTAGTCTACTAACTCAAAATATATACTCTAGTCTACTAACTCAAAATATATAGTATTTTGAAAATACTTAAACTCATGTTAATAAGTAAAATTTAATCAATTCTGCATGTGATAACAATTATTCAACAATTGTATCCCACAATAATTGAGTGATTAGAGTGTTACAATTCTCAAATTTATCCCTTATAACTTGCTCCCTTTAGAGTTGATATGCAAATTTATGTGAGACTTGAAAAAAGAAAATTTTAAAATAAATGTCTTTTTAATAAAATTTGAGGAAAAAAAAGTAGGTGTTAATTAAGCATCAAATTTAGATTTAAAACCAACAGGTGATTTGTTTAGTGGAACAGGCTAGTCACTACGAGTAGCGGACTCAGGTTCGAATCCCTGTTGGGAGAGGTTCCCACTTTATGTGCCCGACGCGCCTCGAAAGGGATTAAACCCTTGGGAAACCAAAAAAAAAAAAAAATTAGATTTAAAAAATCTAAATGTAAGTTACTAAATAGGTTTGTGATGAGGTTTTTTTAAACTCCATTTAAAAGAATTTTAATTAGTTTCGCAAGATCAGACTAGGACCCATCTCAACATACCCATAATAATTATAAGCGTTGTTGTTTACTCTAAGTGTGAATACATAGAGTGTTAGGTGTGGCCACACTATGTATATACTTTATTTTAAAAAATGGTAGGGACATCATATTAATCTTCCTGTAAATTGAAACCATATCAGATCTCTACACCCTAACCAACAGTATCTTCTACTTAATTCATAATTAGCTCCATCCAAATCAAATCAAATCAAAGAAATACGATTTTGAAGATCTTTAATTTTAATAGTTAATAAATATGTTTCCTTTCCAACCAAGATCAGATGAGCTGGATTTTGGAAACCCTACTAGTTCAATTATTTGTCAAGAAGATATTATATTCCCTGCAGATCATCATAATCTGATTGTGGATCATGTTTTTCCACCAAATAATCTGATGATTAATTTCTCGAGCACCGATAAACAGCGAAGCGAAACACGAGTCGAATTGACGGAAAGTGAAATGGAGATCAAGAAGGATGAATTCAGAATTGTTAAAAAGGTTATGCATAGAGATATTGAACGACAAAGGAGGCAAAATATGTCTAAACTTTATGCTTCTCTTAGGTCCCTTCTTCCTCTTGACAAGATTAAGGTGATGATCAAATTTATTAATTTAATTTAATTTAATTCCCCAAGTATCTCACTTTTCTCTATATTTATATTTATATTTCTTTGATCTATAGATATTTGTGTATATTCCCCAAGTAATGTATTTTTTTTGGTTTATAAGCTGAAACCCTTGTGTTCAAATTCTTGGAATGTGAGGTCAAGACTAAATGTCTTCCCAAAGAAAAAAAAAAAAAAATCTCTACTTGAGGAACCAATTATTAGGTCTATAATCTTGATGATAGATAGCTTTGTCGAGTAAAGAGTGTTGGTGGATTGCCGCGCGTGCAAGTATCCTAAGCATGAATTATGAAGATATGGTTGATGGGATCGATCAACGATCCTAGATGTATATTTAATAGAACATGATCTGCATTCAAAGAATTAAGATTGTTGAGTTGAATGGGTTTAAACTCGGCGAAGACCCTCTGATGCTTAAGTCATGTCAATCTATAATTCCGTCGACCAAAGCTTCATTCTAATGTAGGATACTACTTTAATAACACATGACAGTCCATCATTGACTCACTGCCTGAGGAAGTTATCTATCATCAATAAAACTGTAATTTTTTCAGATGATCTAGCTAATTCATGGTTTTTTGCTGTTGTTATAATTAAGGGTAAACGAGCAATAAGTGATCACATGCAGGAGGCAACGAAATACATAAAAGAGTTGCAAAGAAATGTTCAAGAATTGCGATTTCGAAGAGACAAGCTAAAACAAATATCTAAATCATCATGCACCAAAACTTCAAGCTCAAATGAAAGTGATGATTTGCCATTTAATGTTGTGAAAGTGAACTCGGACATGAATGGGATGACGATTGAGATTTTAATTAGCATAAAAAATTGTGAGTTTAAGGTTTCACGTGTGATGGAAGAACTGAATGAAAGAGGGATACATGTGGTTAGCTATGTTTCCACCAAAATAAATGAGAGGTTTATCCATAAAATCCAGACGGAGGTAAATATAACTATTATTTTTATAATTATTACAACTTTACTATTTATTGAAATATTCGATCGATCATCGATATTGCAGGCGAGTGATGTGAGAGGCATTGATCCATCCATGCTGCAAGAAAGTTTGGCTAACCTGATTAACTGATCAGGTCTAAGTACTTGATGAAATAATGCTATGAATTTATAATTAATTTCTTCGACATTTAGATTTGAAATCGGGTTGTTTGTTTGAGTTTTCAGATATAGGTTTAGATATTTTGTGAGTTTTTGGATATTTTTTTGACTTTTATGCATTTCGAGAAAAGTGTTTGTTTTGATATTTACGTGAAATTTAACACAATATGTATATATACTAAAAAAGTAGAAAATGTTGTATGTTTGTTTGTTATGATGCGTGAGGATGCACGTTCTCTAAAAATCCAAACAAACAAGGCCAGGGTCTCAGCCCCCAGAAGGTATGCATGATTTGAAGCTTAACATACTTGCATGGTTCGCATTTCATCAATTTTAGATTTTTATGTAGAACTGCATTTCTTGTGTATTTGTTTTCTACTTTTGTTGTCTTCAATTCCCGTAGAAACACTCCGGCAAAGTTGCTAACTTTTTATTTGATTTCTTATCATACTATATGTGGTTTGCAATTACGGTACCGGTGTATATCGAGTTGTACATTTCATAGCATAATTTAAAATATAATTGCATCTTTCATATCATTGTAAACAACATCTAGGACCTATAATTTTTATTTATGGAGTTTTGCTTGGACACTAAGAAATAAACTAATCTAAAGAGTAAACAACATCTAGGACCTATAAATGCTTTTCCTCCAAAAAGCCAAGTTAACTGCCACATGCGATGTCCTTTGTCAATTTTGAATTGTCCAAATAATTAATAGTGCTGTGAAATGTGTAATCGTATGTTAAATTATTATGTGAAACCTGCAATTCAATATACCACGATAATTCACTGGGGTAGCGATAAATGTATATGAGTCTTCTTATGCATATGTGTTTATCATTTAAGCTCTATGGATATAATCCCCTCGGTTTAGGATGAATAGTTCTCAATCTAAACCTTCGATAAAGAGATATAAAGAAAAAAAGATCAAATATTTTCTAGTGCATGTTCTCAATTAATATTATTATCTTTATTAATTATTACAAGGTTCTATTAATTTAATTCTATCTATCATAAATATTGAAGGCTAGTGATCGATGTGAGAGGCATTGATCTATCCATGCTCCAAGAAAGTTTGGCTAACCTGATTAACTGATCAAGTCTAGCTAGGTAGTTTATGAAATGCTATCATCCTATTTGGATGGAAAAACTTTAGTTAAGTATTTTGAAGATTCTCCTTGCAAATTGTGCGTAACTGTTAAAACATGACTCGAATGTATTTTAGTTGGTATCTTTTCAGTGTAAATATTAATTAAAACGATTCGTTTGGTTGAAAAATTAAATGTGTATTGTTATTTCGATATATTTTGGATGTTAAGGCCTTTTCCTATGCCTAAAGGGGAAGGGGAATTGTAGTCCAAAAAATCATTTAAAAAATATCTAACAGAAGTATTATTGCAATGGTACCTAAGCCTTTTAATATGAGGGAAGTGCCTTGTGGATCAAGAGTAGAAGTGGCATAATCAATATCAAAGTTAGAGATATCATCAACAAGTATTAGGAACACTAGGGATAACAAAGCCAAGGGGAGAGGGAAAAAAATGAATTTTTTTAAAGGGGGTGTGGCTCGACGGGTGTCGACACATGATATTTTTTGTGAAAAATAAATTTTCATGTCAAACAAGACATAATTTGATGATATTCGATGATAAGGACTGAAATTAATTACTCCAACATAATAAATTACGTATATTATCAAAGTATAACAATTAATAACTAATTTTGAAATGCGGTTACTTTAGAGGAACAAAAATAAAATTTTGTCACTTTCCAGGTTTTGTTGTGATTTATCTTCTAATAATTAGACCCTTTTTCTTATACTAATCGTAACTTTTACTTTTCCTTATAATTCAATCATAGTTTGTCGGGGTTCGTGATTGTGTTCAATGCATAATGAATAACTTAGACATAATTGCACTTTTGGTACTAAACTTTATATCGATTTCACTTGTTGTATCATAAAAATTTTAACCTATACATTTGGTACCATACTTTAACAAATCCACTCCCATTTGGTATTGTTGTTAAAAATCACTGTTAAGTAGGTGATGTGGCAGTTAAATCAATTTGAATTATGGCAAAATTGATGTCATTACTTATAATGACTAGAAATTCTACCCTCCAACATTTTAGACTGACAAAATAACTCCACATCTTCGAACTTGCTGACGATTTTAACCCTAATTATTATTCAATTTTAAAATTGGTTTGAAAAAGATCACGTGCGGACCAATTTGAAGATTTTAATTATTATATTTTCATACCTATTTAACTAATTTTATTTTATAATATTGACGACCTGGGAAATTGGGGTGGGTGGGTGGGGGGGGGGGGGGGTTGAGTGGGTTGGTGGTGGGGGTAGTGGGGGTAGTGGTGCAAATTTTAGATTTAATAAAGGGAAAATTGCTTTTTTGGTTGCATAGGATAGGCTGACTTGCACATTTGGTACCATTGGATACGAAAATGCAAATTTGGTACCATAGGATATGTTTTCATTGCAATTTTGGTACCAAACCCAAATTTTCTACAAAGTTAATGGCAATTTACCCCATATGAAATGCATAATGTTCAATTTATCCCTCTATAATTTGAAAAAAATCAATTTACCCCCTGTAAAATTTTAATGAAGCAATTTACCCCCTTCAGCCGGAGATTGTAACTCACTTGCTGAAATTGAGAGTATGCATGCAAACTATTTTATTTAACATAGGGGGATAAATTGCCACATTTATCATAACACAATGGGTAAAAAATGACATTATCATAATAAAAGTGGATTAAGTGCCGCCTATAAAAATATCAGGAAGGCGATGTGAAATTTTTACAAAATTTCAAGGGGTAAAATGCTCTTTTTTAAACCACGAGGGGTTAAATTGAACATTATGCATTTAGTAGGGGGTAAATTGCCATTAACTTTGTAGAAAAATTGGGTTTGGTACCAAAATTTCAATGAAAAGCTATCCTATGGTACCAAATTTGCATTTTCATATCCAATGGTACCAAAAGTGCAAGTCAGCCTATCCTATGGTACCAAAAAATTAATTTTCCCATTTAATAAGCATATATATTTTTATTTTTTTCAGATTTATATTAAAATATTATTTTGTTTATTACTATTGTTTATAAAATCAAATTAGTTAAATAGATATGTAAATATAATATGTAAAGTTATAAAATTGGTCTACACGTAGTCTTGTTCGAGCCATGTTTGAAATTGAACTATAATGTGGATTAAAATCGTCAGCAAATTTTAAAATATGAGGTTGTCATGCCAATCCAAAATGTTATGAGGTAAAATTGTTATTCAACATAACTAATAACATCAAGTTTGCCATAATTCAAAGTGTCTTAACTGCCACGTCACCCACCTAATTACGGATGGTACCAAATATGAGTAAATTTCCTAATTTATGGTATCAAATGTGTCGACATGAATTCTGATAGTACTACAAGTGATAATCGATATAAAGTTTATAATTAGTACCAAAAGTACAATTATCACGAATAACTAATAATTAGTTTCGTTATATATACATCCTCCTTTTGTATAAATAATGCATCTTAACCAAACAAATCTTCGCATGATCTCATAAACTATGTCTTTGAATTTATCTTTTAGTTATAAGCTATTCAACAAGAAAAAGATACGAATGTTGCCCCTTTACATATGATTCCTTCCCACGGTCCAGTACCTTTACATATCTCGCACAATCAAATAAACAATGCGTTCGATACTATGATTTTTCCTTGGTAAACAGACAAATATACATAGGGACGTTTTATATACCTTACATATTTATCTCAATTTAACAAATTTATATAAATTTTGATGAACTTCTTTTGACTTTCTCTATTCAAAGATTGTGTGGTCAGGACCCCTTTGTGTTCAGAGTGTACATCAGCATGGTGGAATCCCGATATTTGGTGGAGACAGGGACGGATCCAAGATTAGAGTTGGGGGGGGGGGGGGGGGGGGGGGGGGAGTTTAAGTATTTCTCATAGAAAATAATTGAAAAATATATTTGAAATAATTTATTTGTATGAAAACAAACTATCAACGAGAACCAAATTGAATTCAAAATGTTGAAGTAATTTATAATTTTTGTTTTTTATCAAATGAACATAAGAACTTGAAGAAATAATTTGTGATCTGTAACTGTGCACAAATAATTCCTTTTACATTAATGTAACTGTGCACAAATAATTCCTTTTTAAATCAAAAAGTATTTATTAATTGACATAGCAAATATATTTATTTACATAACTAGTAGTATTGTTTATAAAGAATAAGACGCGCTTAAAGTATCTTTGATGCCCGATAGGAAAATTTTTGTCAAACCTGGTTTGGTCAAACCCATTCAACCACCATGTTTTGTGATTGGTCACTCTCCTGGGAGTTACATCTAATCCCAAAACAAGTGTATTGCACTTGTCTTGTAGTTGCTTTGGGTTCGGCCAAACCCGATGTGGGTAATAATTTCTCTGCCCGATAATATGATTTTGTTGAGCTTAGGCGGTGGCCGAAGCTTTATTCTCTCTTTTCTTGTATACTAAATGGGGGAGGGGATAATTGAATTAATTAGGTTTTTTTTGATAATTTAATTAATTAGGTTTGATTGGTAGAGAAACACAAATTAATTCCTTATTAAAGTTAATTTTTTTTTACCTTATTAAAATTTATTGGGCCGATGGACTTGAAGAAAAAGGACAACTCAAACTTGGGTCAGAAGTTGTGTGCCTCAACAATATAGCAATAACTTTTTTTTTTTTTTTTTTTTTTTTTTTTTTATCTTTTCAATATATTTTTGGAGAGAGAATTGCATTTTGGGTACACATCTATAGGTCAATTATCACTTTTGGTACAAAGCTTTATGTGTCCAACACATTTGATAAACCTCTTTAACAAAGTTCGACACATTTGGTACAACCGTTAAATAAATTACAAAATCACCGTTAATTCGATATCACGTGCCCATTAGTTCGACACATTTGGTACACCTCTTTTACAAAATTGACATGCGTGCGGCACATGGCTGCCCAGAAAAAAAAATTAAAACTTGATAAACTTTTTTATTATATTTTATTCTTCTTCCTATATTAAACTATAATTGACATCATAGTTTATTATATTTTACATGTCATATAAATAATAAATACATATTTTTTAATAATTTTTATAAATATGATAAATTAAAGTAACTTGTATTATATTTTATTCTTCTTGCAATATTAAACTATAAATGACATTATATAGTTTATTGTATTTTACATGTCATATAAATAATAAATACATATTTTTTAATAATTTTCATAAATAATAAACTATTTTTATAAATAATTTTTAAAAATTGAAACTTGATAAACTTTTTTATTATATTTTATTCTTCTTCCAATATTAAACTATAAATGACATTATATAGTTTATTATATTTTACATGTCATATAAATAATAAATACATATTTTTTAATAATTTTTATAAATAATAAACTATAAAAATAATAAACTATTTTTTTTAATAATTTTTAAAAATTGAAACTTGATAAACTTTTTTATTATATCTTCTTCCAGTATTAAACTATAAATGACATTATATAGTTTATTATATTTTACATGTCATATAAATAATAAATACATATTTCTTATCATTATATAATATGATATGATAAATATAATAAATACATATGATAATTTTTATAAAAGTTTATCAAGTTAAATTTTTTTTTTCTGGGCAACCATGTGCCGCGCGGATGCCTATTTTATAAAAGAGGTGTACCAAATGTGTCGAACTAACGGGCACGTGATGTCACGTGATCGAATTAACGGTGATTTTGCAATTTATTTAACGGTTGTACCAAATGTGTCGAAATTTGTTAAAGAGGTGTACCAAATGTGTTGGACACATAAAGCTGTGTATCAAAAGTGGGAATTGACCTATAGCTGTGTACCAAAAATGCAATTCTCTCTATTTTTGGATAATAGAACAATAGCACTAATGTTATTAAAATCGGATCGGACCGGTCGATCCGACGGGTTCGATCGCGAACCGGAGGTTGGTCCGGTCCGATTTACCCCCTAAAATCACTTAATCCAAAAATCAGATTGAACCGGGTCGAACAGGTCCAAAATCAGTGAATCGGTATGGACCGGTTCAATTTGGTCTGAATTTTTTTTTCTTTTCGATTTTTTAATTTTTTTAATGTAAAAAATAAACTAAAAATTCTTGTGAAATGTGATATTTGAACACCTAACCTCTAAGGTGAAACATAACTCTACCATTTGATAAATTAAAATTTATAAATTATAGCCAAATTTATTAATAAATTAGATAATTAACTCAAATTAACAATTTACAAATTATGAATGAAAATTAATACTCAAATAATAATTTTTTATTAAAATTTGTTCTATAAAATATTTCTTTTTAATATTATTTTTAGGATAAAGAGTCAAAATGATATATTATGCAATTTGGCTTTGAATTTTAGACTTTTATACATAACCATATTTAAAAATTTATGAATTTCTAAGTTTGTTATATTTCTAACTTACACTTTTAATTTTTTTTAAAGAAATATAATCATATT
This sequence comes from Penstemon barbatus, assembly GCA_003313485.2. Taxonomy (NCBI): domain Eukaryota; kingdom Viridiplantae; phylum Streptophyta; class Magnoliopsida; order Lamiales; family Plantaginaceae; genus Penstemon; species Penstemon barbatus. Next base: position 15,526,685 of record CM064880.1, read on the forward strand.
ATATTTATATGAGCATACAAATTAATACCATATTACCGTTATGATATAAGTTAGATAAATATTATATGATTTAATTTTAGTATATTATAAGATTTTGTATATTTTTTATCAATTGTAGGATAATGTTTAAAATTTATGCATATTACATATACTTTAAAATTAAATATATTTATTACAATATTATGATGTTATTCGGTCCGACCAGCGGTTCGACCGATTTGACCAGTAAAACCAGTGGCCAGTCAACTCACCGATTCACTCTCCGGTCCTATTCTGAAAACATTGAATAACACCATTAAAAAAATCCAAATTCCTGGCCCCCCCAAAATAGGGCTGTATCCGTCTCTGGGTGGAGACACATACTGCGACATACATCCTTCAGGGTTCTAGGGCAAGAGTTGTAAGCTTGGACACCTGAAAAAAAAAAAAAAAAAAAAAAAAAGTATGACTTGGAAAGAAACATATAATTGCATTAACTACAATAACATACCTCATGATAGTCACTAAGGGCCCTCAACACCCATCAATGCATGGTGTTATTCGACAAGGGCAATCTCTTAGGGTCTATTTGGATGGGTTTTGGCTAGGTTTCATGGGTCTCGGTTTAAAAAAATTTGTTTGGGTGATTTCGATGAAATCTTTGAGACTTCATTTGGTTTTGGCTCTTGAGTTTTGTGGTTTGAATAAGTTGAAACTCCACTTGGATTGAGTTTGGATGTTGGTGTTTAGGGGAAAAAGGAGGTGATAGGTGTCAAATCAATATTTTTTTTAGTGAGATTTTGGGGAAAAAATATATGGTAGGTGTCAAATAAATATTTTATAGATTTGAAGAGTTTGAGTGTAAGTTTCTGAATAGATTTTTGATGGTTTTATGGGTTTGATGAAAACTCATTTGAAAGGCTTTTGGCTCGGTCTCGCGAAACCTGCGAGACCGGGACAAAACCCATCCACATATATACATCCTTAGTTCTTACGGGTTGGAGATGATGGGGTCGGTCCACGAATTTTCCTTTATTTGACTCATTTCACTCAAAGGGTTGAATAGAGATATTGCATCAAGTTATTCACAAGGGCCAACTTGATGCTTTTCCCAAGAAATCTAATATGTGGATACCAAAGAACCGCGGACTACAACAACTACATTCCATATATGATCCATATTAAATCTAACCAACTGCCTAAGGTAATGGCTTCAAGCATGGCCAAATCCCGTAGTGTTACGGGAGGTGTGTGCTAGGCCCTAAAACAAATTTTCCGCTGTATTGCTGACTGACAATTTCTAGCAATATTTTGGTTTCATGTAGGCGAATTGCAGCCAGTAATCCGAACTGAGGACAAATTTTGGGGTTACCTCACCCTCACGGGATCGCGCGCGCCCCTTTCTCCCGAGCCATTGCCATGTACATAATTTCCACCTACCCATTCCACTATACAATAGGAATATAATTCTAACTTGTACTGTATAAAAATGGGCTGTCAGTGGATCGAATTCAGGTCGGATTAGTCTCAATCTAGTTGATCAGTCAATTTACTCAAATTTTAAAAAAATTTCAGTAAATAATTTGATTAATGTATTTCGACTATATAGCACCATATATGTTATTATTTGAAAGGTTTTAGAAGCCATAAATGTGAAAAATCTAGCCTAACATGATATATTGACTTTGTACCATAGCTAATGGAATTAAAAAAGAAAAAAAAAAAAAAAATTGGGACAGACGGTAATTCAACAGTACATAATAATTATAAACGTTTCCGTTTACTCCTAGGTGTGAATATGTAGTGTTAGGTGAGGCCGCATTACGTTATATTATTCTAAGAATGGAGGGGATATCATATTAAGTAACCCTTGTCTATCTATCAAGATCCTTTGCAATTAAATGGGAGAATATCAATATTACCAAAATGCCACTGCAGATCTCCACACCCTAACCAACAATATCTTCTACTAAATTCATATTTAACTCCATCCCAAATCAATTCAAAGAAAATACGATTTTGAAGATCTTCAATACTTAATAAAGATGTTTCCTTTCCAACCAATAGATGAGCTGGATTTCGGAAACCCTACTAGTTCCATTATCATTCAAGAAGATAATATGTTCCCTGCAGATCATCATAATCTGTTTGTGGATCATGTTTTCCCACCAAATAATATGATGATTAATTTATCGAGCGCAAGCGACAGCACAAAAAGACAGCAAATTATCGAAACACATTCCGATATGAGGGAAAATGAAATAGAGATCAAGAAGGTTATGCATAGAGATATTGAAAGACAAAGGAGGCAAGATATGTCTAAACTTTATGCTTCTCTTAGGTCGCTTCTTCCCCTTGAAAAAATTAAGGTGATAATCAATTAATTAATTTAATTTAGTTCCCCCAAGCATTTACCTTTTCTCTCTATATATTCATTTTTATAGAAATTTGTGTGTGTATGTGTTTATGCATATTAATCACTCAAGTAATGTTTTTTTGGTTTATAATCTGAAACCCTTGTGTTCATCTTCTTGGAATGTGAGTTCAAGACTAAATATGTCTTAACAAAAAAAAAAAAAAAAAATTCTAATTGTATTGAGGAACCAATTAATTATTGAGTTTATAATCTTGATGATGGATAACTTTGTGTTTGTGTGTGTATGTGTTTATGCATATTAATCACTCAAGTAATGTTTTTTTGGTTTATAATCTGAAAACCTTGTGTTCATCTAATTGTACTGAGGAACCAATTAATTATTAGGTTTATAATCTTGATGATAGATAACTTTGTCGGGTAGAGAGTAGTGGTGGGTTGCCGCGTGCAAGTATCCTACGCCAGAAGCTATGGTCGATGGGATCGATCAACGTCCCTATATAGTTAATGGAACCTGACCCGCATTCAAAACTGTTGGGTTCGATGGGATTGAATGTGATGGGGACCCTTCGACGCTTTAAGTCATGTCAATTCGAATAGATCTATAATTTTATCGACCAAAACTTCGTAGGAGACTACCTTACACGTGACAGTCCATCGTTAATTCTCTGTCCGACTAAGTTATCTATCATCAATAAAACTGTAATTTTCTCCGATGATCTAATTCAAGGGTTTTTTTTTGTTTTTTTGTTATAATTAAGGGTAAACGGGCAGTAAGCGATCACATGCAGGAGGCTACAGAATACATAAAAGAGATGCAAAAAAATGTCCAAGAATTGGGATTTCGAAGAGACAAGCTAAAAGAAATGTCTAAATCACCAGGCACCAAAACTGCGAGCTCAAATGAAAGTGATAATTTGCCATTTAATAATGTTGTCAAAGTGAACTCGGACATAAATGGGACGATTGAGATTCTAATTAGCATAAGAAAATGTGAGTTCAAGGTTTCACATGTGATGGAAGAACTAAAGGGAAGAGGGATACATGTGGTTAGCTATGTTTCCACCAAAATAAATGAAGGGTTCATCCATAATATCAAGGTGGAGGTAAATTTTTGCAAGAACTAGGGTTGTGCATTTGTTCTCAATATTATCTTCATTTTTACAAGGTTACTAAATATTTAATCATGGGGAAATTACATATTGGTACCAATGGATACGTAAATGCACATCTAGTAACACAATATAAAGTTCAATGTTCATACCATCATCAAATGACTGGACGAAAATGGACAATATTGGTTGCTAACTCGACTTTTAGAAGGAAAATAATCACTTTTCCATCACTTTTGGAGGGAATATTGTGAAGTTCTCACGTTTTAATATTTCCTCCAAAAGTGATGGAAACCTAATGATTTTTTCCATCAAAAGATGAGATAACAGTCAAGTGCGGTGCATGTGACCGATGTCATCCATTTTGGTCCAATTATTTGACGATGATATGAATATTGCAACAAATATTTAAATTATGGTACTATATATGTATTTATATATCTAATGGTATCAAGATTGCAAAGTGCTATATTGTATGGACTCATTTGATTCTATCGATCATCAATATTGCAGGCAAGTGATGTGAGAGGCCTAGATCTATCCATGCTGCAAGAAAGTTTGGCTAACCTGATTAACTGATCAGGTTTAGGTAGTTTATGAAATGCTATTACCCTATTTGGATATATTTTGGCTCGGTTTGGTTAGCTTTTGGATGAAAAGACTTTGGTTTAGTATTTTGAAGATTTTATTTGAAAATTGTGCAAAACAGTTAAAACACCATTTGAATGTACTTTGAATGATATCTTTTAAGTGTAAAATAATATTAACTAAATGATTCCTTAGCTTGAAAATATGTATTGTGATTCGGATATATTTTGGATGTTCAAGTTTTAGGAATTAAGTTAGTTAGAATGTATCAGATCATGTTTTAAAATGAAAAATATTAAATAAAATATTAGGTTAAAAATATAATATAAATTTTTTAAAATACACACGCTCACAGATCAAGTGGATGATTTAAGGGATTGCAAGGCCTGAGAGAGGGGGGGGGTCAGCCTGTCAGGGTTGCATGTCTAATTTTTGCACTCTGTAGGGTTGCATGTTTAATTTTAAAATTCACACACTAAATTAATTCCTTGAATTGAAATTCATTCTGATGCATGGAAGTTAGATTTGACTTGGTGAATCCAATAAATTAAGGAAGTTGTTGAAACTATAAAGTAGAAAATATGGAAAACTAACTTTAGAAGGATATTTAGGAGATATGTGTAAACTTTTTAAATTAGAGTTGATATTTTCTAGTGATTTTGTTCTTAAATAAATTAGATCTTCATAATAAAAGAATTGAATAGAGTCGGGAGTTTTGTAAAGAGAAAAATTGAGTGATTAATAATAAGATAATTAACCTAACTCATAATCAACATTTAATGTTATGATTTACCTCCTCTCACAATCCCGTCGGACAGGGGGTGAGGGGCGCCCGGGGGTGAGCGATTTCACCTTTAGAGGTGGAAGTTGGAACATTTAATGTGACTCTAGTACAACTTTATTGCGCAGTGAGAATAATTAAAATGGTCAAATTCAGCGGCCGAAATAACTGTGGAGGAGGAGGGGAATAATTACTTTTCTGTTCACTCACTTTTTCTTTCTCCAAAAATCACAACTCAACTCTACTCCTTAATTCTTACTTTATTACTTTTCACACTTTGTAATTATAACTTATAAGACTTATTCTATTTGGGAAAAAAAAAAATAACACACACATACATATATTAGATATTCTTACAAAATTAACTTGAATATATATTTTCGAAGGAATTGTATTTTTCATACCAAATTTTTATACATTTATACATATCATATTATCATTTCAATATGACACACTTGATACCAAAATTTATTAACCTTTTTCACATTTGGTTTGACCATTACATTATGGACGGAAAAGGTCATTGCGTGGCACATGTTAAGTCTTACAGGGGGGGGGGGGGGGGGGGGGGGGGTTTGTCTAAAAATTGGGCAGGGTGTTTTTGACCTACGTATATACGAGTTTTCCACGATAAGATGAACAAAAGCTCTCAACAAATTTCGACCAACAACCACCAAAAGTCGGCGATTGTATGGGAGGAGGAAGAAGAAGGCAAAATTGCAAAAAAAACCCTCAAATTTTTAATAATTACATTTCTCACCTCTTTTTTCATTTAGCAGGCATGAGTCACGCACGTGACATTTTCAATCCACATATTAACGGCCAAACAAAATACAAAAAACGTTGATCAATTTTGGTATCAAATATGTTATTTTGAAAGGCATAAAATAAAATGTATAAAAGTACCAAAAGTTTGATATAAAAAGTGTTATTCTCTTATTTATTTACTCAACAACGTAACTTCCATAACTCCAAGAAACTAAATTAAGATTAACTTCCTTCACTTAAGGGAAAATGGTAAAATATGTCTCATAACTCATGGCCGCTAGCTATCAAGTTTGCTCATAAATTTTTTAGTTGTTCATTTTACTCCATAAATCATCATAAAACTAAAGTTTGAGTATTTTTTACCCAACTCATAAAACTAAAGTTTGAGTCATTTTGACCCAACTGTGAGAGTGGGTTTCACTCTTGGGTTTGTGAAGGAGAATTAAAAAATTTGACCAAGATATGACAAAAAGAAGGAAAAAAAAGAAAAATCCTAATCGCGATAATTGAACAAAAAATTTTAAAAAATAATTTTTTTGCTTTTCTAAATCTGTGATTTATGGGACAAATTTTTTTCCTACTTTTCCTAATCTCGATTTTGGAAAAAAAATTTTAAAAAAAATTATGCTCTTTTTAGTTTTTTTTTCCCCGAAAAGCAATTAAGGTAAAAGATTCCGAAAAATTCATGATAAGAGCTAGCCTTCCTAAAAATCAAAATTAAATTTTGACGGTAAAAAAAGTTCAATTAAAATTCATAAGTCTGAGAGTTAAACTCACTCCCTCAATATATTGGGCCGAAGATGTCTCAAATTTGCTTCAATTTTGTGACCTATGGAATAAAAATATCATAAAAACCTTGGAACTAATTCATCAACGACCATAAGATATGAGATCAATTACGTCTATCCTGAGTAAAATTAAGACATCTTACTATCTCTAATAGTTTGAGTCGTCAATTAGAAGGGGTAATTTCTTGTAATATCTAATACTTCTAGATTTTTTTTGTATTTTACCAAACCTCCCTGCTTTTATTGTAACTAGCAAAGTGTACGTGCGTTGCACGTGATTAACTAATTTTCTTTGTTAGTTGAATCATATAATTATTTTTTAATATACTATCTTAATGACATATCATATAATGTTTTTGACTAATTCACTTTAATTATTACTATGTTGTTACCAAAAATTTAATTTTTTTTAATCATAAATACTTATAATCAAAACTTGAAAATAAAAATGAACTATAACTATTAAGGATTTTTAATCTGAAACTACTTGTCAACAAAACTATTATTTTAAAACAACCATTTGAACGAATTAACAATATATATTATTTTCTTCTTTTACCTTGATATTTCCATCTAAATCATTTTTCACAGGTTTAACCCATTTACTTTTTGTGATTTATCCCATTCTTAAAATCAATTCACTCATTCTATCCGGTTTAACCCAATTTTACATATTCTTTTGCTGATGTACACTATTTTCTCGATTATTTCACATTTTTTTCAATTTAACTCGTTTTTTGTTCTTGTTCTTTATCGATTTGACCCATTTTTCGTTATCTTGTGTTTAGTCGATATCATTCATTTTTTACCATTTACCCGTGTTTTGTCGATTTACCTCATTATTTTATCGATCGTACCATTTTTTGTTTCTATAACTCATTTTTATTCGATCTAACTCATTTTCCTATTGTTTTGCCGTTATCACCAATTTTAACCACTTACATATTTTGACTTTTTTTTAACCTAAGCCAATTCTAAGTTTTTCAGTTAATTAAATATGATTACTTTAGTTATTCATATCGAAGAAATGTGATTTCTTTTTAGGTTTTTTAATAATTGATCATTTCTTAATAATTGTCGAAAGAAACACCAATTGTGCATGTTCTTACACAGAGTTTATCATTTTTTTGTTATTTTAACCCGTTCTTCGACCGATTCCACCCATTTTTGTGTTTTATCAAATTTGTTAATCAATTCACTTATTATTTTCGGTTTAACCCAATTTTAGTCGATTTTACCTATCTTGCTTACCCCGTTGTTTTATCAATGTCACCATTTTTTTTATTTAAGTCGTTTTTCTTCTATCTAACCCATTTTTTCTCTGATTTACCAAATTTTTTTTATCATATATATATTTTTAGTAGAATCCTACCCTTTTTCACCAATTTTAATCATTCTATGTTTTGACTTATTTTGGCTTAAGCTAATTATAAGTTTTTCAGTTAACTAAATAGTACTTTTTTTTATTCATATTGCCCGAATGTGGCCTTTTGTTTTTAGATTCTTTAATTAATGAGTTATAAATTCTTAAGAATTTGTTAAAGAAATATTGTTTGTACCTATTTTACACTGAGTTTATCATTTCTTTTTATTATTTTAGCTCGTTCTTTCACCGATTTCATCTATTTTTTTTTTTTTTTTTTTTTGTGGTTTATCTCATTTCTTAATCAATCCATAGTTATCTGATTTTACTTATTATTTTGCTTATTTAACCTATTCTATCACATATTTCACCATTTTTTTTGCCAAGTAACTCATTTATTTGTTCTTGTTCTTTTATCGATTTGATCTGATTTTTTGTTATCATGTGTTTAGCCGATTTCGTTCATTTTTTTTTACCGATTTCGCCTATTTTTTTGCTTGTTAACCTTGTTGTTTTATCAATGGCACAATTTTTTTTTTGTTTAAACCGCTTTTCTTTCTATCTAACCAATTTTCTTATTGATTTTACCATTTTTATCATATATTTATTAATCAAAATTTTACATTTTTTGCCGATTTTAACAATTTCTATGTTTTGAAGTTTTTTTTGCTTAAGCCAATTATACATTTTTAAGTTAACTAAATAGTACCTTTAATAATCACGTAGAACGAATGCGACAAAAATTTTTTTGAGGTTCTTTAATGTTTTGTAGGTTATTCAAATAAGTGATAACTTCTTAAGAACTTTTCAAAGAAATATAGAGTTATAGTTTTTTTTATATCATTAATATTTTTAATGAGTTGCAAAACTTTATAAAATAATTATAAGTTTGTTATATAGGGGACTTCTTGTCTAATTATACTTCTGTAATTAATTCCCTTTTAGGATTCTTTTATTTTACATTTTTACCATAAATTTAAATATCACAATATAATATAAATTGGGGTATATTAGTCTTCACAAAAAAGGGAAGAAATTTTCTTAGGCCAACTCGTACTTTTATATGTATATAGATTTATCTATTTAAATACAGACCCTTTTTCTTATACTAATCCTAACTTTAAATTTTCCTTATAATTGCATCATAGTTTGTCGGAGTTCATGAGTGTGTTCTATGCATAATGAATAACTAATAACTAGTATCATTATATTACCAAACAAATCTTCGCATGATCTCATAAACTATGTCTTTGGATTTATCTTTTAATAAATAAGATTCGAATGTTGCCACTTTACATATGATTCCCACGGTCCAGTACCTATATATTTTTCCACCAAACGAATCTCGTACAATCACATAAACAATGTGTTTGATACTTCGAGTTTTCCTTGGTAAACAAACAAATATACGTACGTACGTACGTACGTTTCATATATCTTACATATCCTTATCAAATGAACTTAATTATTCGTTTAAATTTTGTTTAGCTTCTCACTACAAGAAAAGCAGGATTTTTCGACGAAAAATTTCCGATGGAATAGAATCCGTCGGAAATTTCCGATGAACCAAAATCCGTCGGAAATTTCCGACGGAGGTTAAATCCGTAGGAAAATGAATTAAAATTTAATTGAAAATAAAATAATTAATTTTCCGACGGATTAAATCCGTGGGAAAATAATTAAAAATAAATAAAAAATATATTATGTATTTCCGACGGATTTTATCCGTCGGAAATGAATTAAAATTAAATAAAAATAAAATAATTAATTTTCCCACGGATTTAATCCGTCGGAAAATTATTAAAATAAATAAAAATATTTATTACATATTTCCCACGGATTTTATCCGTGGGAAAATAATTAAAAATAAATAAAATATGTATTATATATTTCCGACGGATTTTATCCGTCGGAAATGAATTAGAATTTAATAAAAAAATAAAATAATTAATTTTCCCACGGATTTAATCCGTGGGAAAATAAATAAAATTATTTACTGAAAATAATTAAAATTAATTAAAAATATATTATATATTTCCAAAAAATAATAGAAAAAATTAACTATTTTTCGACGGATTATATTCGTCGAAAAATAAATGAAAATAAAAAAATTAATATTTTCCAAATTTTAGAAAATAAAAAAAGAAATCATTCTTGATCGATATAAATTATTTTCGGCTTATTTTTTTCCTAATTTAATCGATATGACCATATCTCACTAATTTAACTCGTATTTTCACAAAATCCATCGATTTCAACCCTTATAGATTGATTTAACTCGTTATCCACCATATTTCTAATTTAATCTATTTTTGCAATATTTTGATTAATTTAAACCATTCTTGATCGACTTAACTGGTTTCGCACTAACTCTCTTCGACTTAACCCATTTTTCCTCTAATTTTACTGGTATGTTAACAAATTTCTTCAACTTAAACGCTTATTGATTAATTTAACTCGTTTTCACTAACTTTCTTTGACTTATTACACAAATTTCATCGGCATAAACTCTTATTGATTGATTTAACTCATTTCCCACCATTTGTTCAATTAACGTTAAAAAATCAAAAATCGATCAATCTAATTTCGAATAACCTCAATGTACATAACCCTATGGTCAATAATTTCATTTTTGCTGAATTAATGTTAAAAATCGAGAAGTGATCAATCTGATTTCGAATAACCTCAATGTACTTTACCCTATGGTCAATAATTTCGATATTGGTCTATTAACGTTAAAAATTCAAGAATCGATCAATCTGATTTTGAATAACCTCAATGTGCATAACCCTATGATCAATAATTTCATTTTTGGTGCATTAATTTTAAAAATCGAGAATCGATCAATCTGATTTCGAATAACCTCAATGTACTTAACCCTATGGTCAATAATTTCGATATTGGTCAATTAACGTTAAAAAACCAAGAATCGACCAATCTGATTTCGAATAACCTCAATGTACATAATCATATGGTCAATAATTTTATTTTTGGTGAATTAACGTTAAAAATTGAGAATCGTTCAATTCGAATAACCTCAACGTACATACCCTTATGATCAATAATTTTGATTTTGGTCAATTAACATTTATTAAATCGAGAATCGATCGGTCTGATTTCGAATAACCTCAATGTACATAACATAATGGTCAATAATTTCGATTTTCGTCAATTAACGTTACGATTTGAGAATCGAGACATCTAATTTCGAATAATCTCAATGTACATAACCATATGTCTCAATGTACATAACCATATGATCAATAATTTCGATTTTGGTCAATTAACATGACAAATTTTAATTTCGAATAATTTTGAATTAAAATATAAAAAAATATAACAATTTAAATTATAAATAATCTGAATAATAATTTACAAATAAAATTTTGAATATAAAAAAAAAAAGAAAAAAAAACTGCATAATTAACCCTAGATCCGCCACCCCCCTTCATTTTCACTCTTTTTCTTTTCATCTCAAGAGCTCCGCCGCCCGTCCCTCTTTCCTCGGCCGCAACAGCCAGGGGCGGAACTAGACGGTTTTGGTTGGGGGGGCGAGATTTTTTTAAATAGCAAACTCGATATTTTTATGTTATTGTGATAAAATGACAACTAAATGAAAATAAGTAATGTTGTATATTTATCTAATAAAAGGCGAATAAATATATTAATAATTTTTTTAAAGAGTCTCATTCAACAAATTGTTCGAAATATTGAGTAATCTTAAAACACATAAACATTTTTACAACATAAATTTAATTATGTAAAAAAATATGTCATAAAATATATCAAAATTAATATTAAAACTTTTTTTTGTACTGTAGTGCAATTTATAAAATAAAATATTTACATTAATGTTAGTTCATATGACCATATTATATATATTGATCCATAGATTAATATCTAGAAGAAAGAAAAGAGAAATAACTTTTTACTAAAAGGAAAGAAAAGTGAAGCTAGCGGTATTCGAACCTGACTTCCCAAGTTTCAGTTGCACCACTTCAACCAATGCTCCACCAACTCCTTTTGAAAATATTTGACGATATTCTATATAAATATTTACTTCCGATTTTTCCTGGGGGGGCGACCGCCCCCCCAGCCCCTCTAGCGGTCCGCCCCTGGCAACAGCTCCTCCACTTCCCCTTTCTCCCTCTCCCTCTCAACCCGCGACGGCACAGCTCCCATTTCCGACTCCTCTCAACCCCAGCCGCGGCCATTCACCACCAGAACCCGCGACGGCACAGCTTCCATTTCCGACTTCTCTCAACCTCAGCCGCGGTCATTCACCACCAGAACCCGCGGCGGCAGCTCCCATTTCCGACTCCTCTCAACCCCGGCGGAGCCATTCACGCACCACCACAGTCCCAGCCGCGGCCACGCACCACCAAATCAGCAATAAACACTTCAGGAACAAGTCTTAGAGCGAATTGGTAAGTCCCATTACTTAATTTTTCTTTTGCTTTATAATTTTTGTCTATGGCTGTTGAAATTCTTATGTATCTGAGGTTGATTTAATGATTTCTACTACTTAGAGCAGTGCACGCAATGTGTTTGTGTTTTGGTCAGTTTTTTGAATTTCAACTAATTAGACCACGATTTTGCTTTCCTTAGTTATGTGGTTTGAATTTGAATAAGTAAAATTGCTGGCTTGATTATTTGTGCAATATATGTATGTCTTGAGTTTATATTTAATTGCTTGAAGATAAGAGGGTAAAAGGATCAGTTAGAACAGATGATTTAGGAATTCATGAACCTGGTTTTTCATTTTGGAAAGAATCACTTGCACTAAATTCTTGTTGATAATATATAATAAGAACAGAACAGAACAGAAGATTTCTTGTAGTGAGCTCAGACCAATATATAATAATAAAATCATTAATTAAAGACCAGTCCGTATATTAATTAATGGAATTAAGAACTAATTATTAGAAGGCTGCAAAGAACTAATTGTGTGTTGAAGTTTTTGGTTATGTATATGGATTGATTAAAGGGGAATCCATTTTTATTGACTTTTGTGCATGAAAATACAAATATAGTGGTGAGATTAGATAAACAATGGAGAAATCGGACTTGAAATCTATGAATAACTAGCTATGGCAAGACATCAATTTATTGAGTTCAACAAACTTTTAAATCATTATTTTGACAATGAAACATAATATGTTCATAGGCGTATGAAACAAACTTTTATTTGATTGAGGTAAAGGGCTTTTTCTTTATTTTTATAAATAATTTATGTATTAACTATTTGATAAATAATGTTTAAAAAATCATGTAGAATCTAGATGGATATTCGTATTCAACGTGGTTGGATGTACAACCGTATACTTTGATTCTGATACTATTGAAAATAGGTAGAAAAGCAGTGTGCTCACTTCTTTAGTGTAACTATCAGAGACGAACAAACGGAGTCTGGAATAGTAATTAGAGTTACTTCAGCTGCACATAGCAAGTTTAAGGTGTGTATTTGTTTTGTTTTGTTTTGCGTCTAAAAATTGGATTTTACTGTCCTCTATCAAAGGCCATGTTCAATGTTAAACTACAAAGGCCCATTTGAGAAAGAATAATTACTGATTTTACACTCTTTTATTTGACGTGCATGCATATGCATTTACGAGTTCATTACTAATGGTTCTACTACCTGTGATTTTCAGCTCTTATACTTTGAACAAGATGCAAATGGGGGATATGGGTTGGCCTTGCAGGTAATTTAATTAGTATTCACAGTCTATATTGTTAATTGATGATTTCCTTTTCTCCAAACATTTCTTTCCTGATTGAAGTGTGTTCTTACCTCCGCTTGAGGTTAAGATTCTTACCTTTTTAATCACTTCGGCTGTTTACAATAGCTATCCAGTGATAAATGCATTAAATGTGAATAGTTTTGGATAATAACCTTTTATAATGATTTTGTGTTCATTATCATTGGAAGACAGTAGATATTAAGCAGGTCACTTGACTGGTCATTAGATACAAATCGTCCAGTTGGTACTTGTAGCCAATTTTGACTTGGTGATATGCTTGAATATAAATTTGGATTAACATGTATTTGAAAGAGAAGAATAATTTAGGTAATAAAATAATGATTATAACTAGTGATAGAAGCGTTATGGTTCCCATTGGGTATAAACTGTTGGGAGTTGCATGATGTGGACAAAAATAATCCATTATCAAATTTGAATACATTGAGACGATTGCATCTAAATAAATATAAAATCAAAGTGATAAAGTGATGGTAGTACTTGTTTGTAAAATAGAGAGATGGAATCATATAGGTAAAAAATGAAATGTTGTATTTATGTACACAGTAGCAATAATTATAAAGATATGTTTATGGAACGTCAGTTAATACCATAATTAAAACGGTAGTTATTTAACTCTTTACACTTTTATAATTACAATGTTTTCCTCATTTTGTGAGTTGGTAATTTTGTCTGAAACTGGTTAAACAGATTGTGAATTCTTCTGCACCTGTTTGATAAACCAGCATACTTCATTCATTACTTGTACTGATATATTCAGGAAGACAGTGAGAAGACAGGCAAGGTTACATCGGCTGGAATGTACTTCTTGCATTTTCAAGTGTACAGAATGGATTCAACCGTAAATGCGGTGTGTAATCTAAGTTTCTCCTATTTAATAGGCTTGTCTCTTGTAAAATAAAAATTATTTGTTATTAAGTTATTGTTTGGTGGTGTAGTTGGCCATGGCTAAGGACCCGGAAGCTGCTTTCTTCAAAAGATTGGAAGGCCTTCAACCTTGTGAGGTCTCGGAACTAAAAGCTGGCACTCACATATTCGCTGTTTATGGTTGGATCTGCTTAAATATACTTATATTTTGATTTTTTATTACATATTCCTAATACTAATAATGGCATAGAATGAGCTATGAATACTTAGGTACTGATGTGGATTTATGTTTGGCATGATTCCTGCAGGGGAAAATTTATGTGACTACTTAAGTAATTTGTTAGAACTTAGGAATACTTACGTAATTTATGTGAATACTAAGTAATTCACCATGGCTATGAATACTTAAGTGATTTCACATGCATAACTTAGGAAATGGGGTTATGGTTTACTTTGTTAGAACTTTATGGTGAAGTTGGTTCTTTCATATGTACGTAACTAATTATGTATTAACTAATTGATGAATTATGTTAAATAATTTCAAATTCATGATATTTAATTTTGTGACGATGATTGAGCCTTCTGTAAAATATTATATGAATCTGAATTGATTTTTTTTAAATATACATATTTTTAATTGGGGAAATAAATTTTTTGAATATTTTTTTTAAATTTTTTTTTTATTTTTTCCGACGGAATAATTCCGTCGGAAACTTAATTTTAAAAAAAATTAATTAAATTTCCGACGGAATAATTCCGCCGGAAATAATTTTTTAAAAAATTAAATTAAATTTCCGACGGAATTTTTTCCGTCGGAAAAGTTCTTTTCTTTAAAAAAATGATTTTCCGACGGAATTATTCCGTCGAAAAAACACCAAAACGGCAAAACCATTGGGAAGAGCCGTCGGCAATTTTCCGACGGATTTTCCGATGGATTTCGCCCGTCGGAAAATCCGTGGGAAAATTCATCGGAAATTTTCCCACGCCACTTTTTCCGGCGGATTTTTCGGCGGGCGAAATCCGTCGGAAAACCCATTTTCCGACGGATTTTTCTTGAAATCCGTCGGAAAATCCGTCCGAAAATCGTGTTTTTCTTGTAGTGTCTTTTGACTTTCAATAATGCATGTATGAATGGCTCGAAAAACAACTTATACTTGTATTAACTTCAATAACTCACAAATATATGGGCCCTCAACATCCATCAATGTATGGTGTTCTTCGACTAGCTAGGTCGATCTTGTAGTTCCTATAGGGTGGAGATTAGGGTTGTGCATTCGGTAAAATCGAATTGTATCGTACCCAATTTTCGATATTTAAACAAATTGTGCAATTTTAGAATACGTATCATATGCCAAACCAAAAAATTCAGTTCGATTCGGTGTTTTATCGAACGGTATATATGTATAGTTAGGTATTTTACCGATGAAGATGATGAGATCGGTCCAATATTCCTTCCTTTAGGCGCGTTTAGCTCAAAGGGTTGAAGAGAGATAGTCTCAAATTTTAGTGACAATTTTAGTCTACATTGTTGCCAAATTTCAAAATTGACTTAAATAAGATCTTGGGCAGACCAACTTGAATATCTTACTTATTATATTTAAACTAATTTAATGTATAAAATAATATTAATAAATTAAATAATACAACATTAACATAATTCTCAAAAGAATTAAGAAAACACATTCTTTTCAAATAGAAGATTCATACAATAGTATTAATCTATTTAATATTCATTAAAGTAGTAAAAATATATAATACTAATTAAAATTATAAATAATTATAATTTAAAAGTAAACAACTTTTTAATATGGCACAATATTATAAAAATATCACTAAACAGTATAATTAACATTTATAATTTGTGATACTTTTTAAAAATATGATTATATTAATATTTTGTGATATTTTATTCAAAATATCATCACGTATGGTGCCGTCAAAGACCATTTTAAAATTGGACCAAAATTATCATTGAAATTGAAGTTGTGGCATCAAATGTGTCATCATGATAAAATGTGGGATTAAAACACCCTCAAATTTAAGTTGTGACACCAAAAATACAATAATCCCAATATTTAATTTGCCTCTTTTGACTTAAGATTCCATGAGAAACAGGATGTAAAATAGTACGGATGAAGCAACGCGTCTTGTATTATAATTATATAATTAAAGGGCAAATCGCAATTTTAATACTGGTACAATAATTTTTTTTGTCACAAGGCAATGACCACATTAATTACTTGTTGCTTATAATCTAATAAATTATTTAATAATGCAAACGAAGTAAAAAATTGTATGATTGTTCAGTTTCAGCTGAAATATTTTCATGGAATATTCCTAATAAATTATAAGTTAATGGTTTAGGTTATTTAGTGCATCGCAGGTCCATTTTCTTTGATCCATAAGATAGATATCAAATCAAGCAGATTTCCTCATATTCCTAATACAAATTGATCTCGAGCTTAAAGTGAAAAGAGAATAGCAAATTACTCCCCTGCATTGTTCTTAAATACAATTTTTGTATTTTTGTTAAATAAAAGGGCAAATTATACTTCTGTGTTATTATAAAAGAAAAAACTTAAAGTGTCTTCAACTTTATTTTTACATTTTCACATGACAGGGGTAAAGTATCTCGTAGGAAATATTATGGGGGTAAAGTGTTCATTTACACATAATACAGAGGAATAAAGTGCTCGTATACGCATATCACAATGTATAAAGTGAAGCGTTCCACAAAAATGAACTGCATTATTTTTTTATTAATAAAAAACGAGAGAATTGCATTTTTGGTACACAGCTATAGGCCAATTCCCACTTTTGGTACACATCTTTATGTGTCCAACAAATTTGGTACACCTCTTTAACAAAGTTCGACACATTTGGTACAACCGTTAAATAAATTGCAAAATCACCGTTAATTCCGTTAGTTCGACACATTTGGTACACATCTTTTACAAAATTGACATGTACGTGGCACATGGCTGCCCAAAAAAAAAAATTAAACTTCATAAACTTTTATAAAAATTATCATATGTATTTATTATATTTATCATATCATATTTATATAATAATAAAAAAAATATGTATTTATTATTTATATGACATGTAAAATATAATAAACTATATAATGTCATTTATAGTTTAATACTGGAAGAAGAATAAAATATAATAAACAAGTTTATCAAGTTTCAATTTTTAAAAATTATTTATAAAAATAGTTTATTATTTATAAAAATTATTAAAAAATATGTCTTAATTATTTATATGACATGTAAAATATAATAAACTATATAATGTCATCTATAGTTTAATATTGGAAGAAGAATAAAATATAATAAAAAAGTTTATCAAGTTTCAATTTTTAAAAATTATTTATAAAAATAGTTTATTATTTTTATAGTTTATTATTTATAAAAATTATTAAAAAATATGTATTTATTATTTATATAACATGTAAAATATAATAAACAAGTTACTTTAATTTATCATATTTATACAAATTATTAAAAAATATGTATTTATTATTTATATGACATGTACAATATAATAAACTGTAATGTCATTTATAGTTTAATATTGGAAGAAAAATAAAATATAATAAAAAAGTTTATCAAGTTTCAATTTTTTTTTCTTTTTTTTTCTGGGCAGCCATGTGTCGCGCGCATGCCAATTTTGTAAAAGAGGTGTACCAAATGTGTCGAACTAACGGAATTAACGGTGATTTCGCAATTTATTTAACGGTTGTACCAAATCTGTCGAACTTTGTTAAAGAGGTGTACCAAATGTGTTGGACACATAAAGTTGTGTACCAAAAGTGGGAATTGACCTATAGCTGTGTACCAAAAATGCAATTCTCTCAATAAAAAACTGACCTGTACTACCGGTTATAACTAGCAGGTCACAATTGTTGTAGTTACTCTTTTGCCCTCTTTTTGTTAAAAAAAAATTAAAACTTTGGTCATCTTCTTCACCAAGCTCAAGCGAACAAGTCGATCCCCAATTCTGTCCAGCTGATTTCTGGAGGTTTGTGGACAATTGCTGCTCGTTTCCTCTTCTCTAGGACCTGGGTAGAGTGTTCCCGAAGTAAATTTCGCATTACATACACTAATTGAGCTGGAATTTAATTCGGGCCGTGAAGAACTTGAACGGGCCGTGAAATTTCTGTTCGATTTTGATTGGAAAACACTCCTGGAGTGTTTAATTGTTGTTTTCCGTGTTCATTTAAGAGATTCAGAGGTCCGGGCCCTCAAGAACTTAAACGGACTGTGAATTCCATTCAAAATTGGTTCGGATTTCTTGAGGAATCTTCCTCTTTTTATTCAGAGGTTTGATTACAGCTTATTTCCTACGCAATTAACAGCAGCTCTTGTTGAATTTTGCAAATTGGGCTTCAAATTAGATTTCGGGTTCTTCGATTCTAGCGGTTTTTTGAGTGTTCTTGTTCTTGATTCTTGTTCTACATTGCTTGTTTTGGTTCGTAGTGTTTGATTTCAAGTTTTGTTTGTTTAAATTTGATGATTGATTAATTGGCAGACCACGTTTTTCTTCCTCTGTTTTTTTCAACCTTTTTTTATTGGATTATTTTTTTCAATTGCTTGAACGCTTTCGTCAAGTTTATTATTGTTTCAAAAAAAATATTAATGGGTACATAATTGCAAATAAAATTCAAAATACTGCTTGGGAATCTCCATATCTTAAAGAATTGAAAATTTATGTTTTTAATGAGGAATTTTCCATAACAGAGGACCACGAGCAACAGTTTTGAATTTATGTACAAAAAAGGAACAAATGAGAGAGAAAATGAAAGGACAGACTAGTTGTGAAGAAGAAGGGTATTTAGGACAATTCTCAAGTCCTAGTAGTAGAAATTGTCACCCGATTTCAAGTCACTTGTTTGCCACATGGCAACAAGTGAATGGTGAAATGCTGAACTGCCCATAACAATCCCCATGTTACCAATGTAAAGAATAAAGTGGTCCTTAATTTTACACATCGCTTGTAAAATGCTCATTATTATATATCACAATTGAGAGAAAATATGTTTATCTTCATATCACAAATGAGTAAATTGTCTATTAGACATATTACAGGGGCGGAATAACTTGCCAAAAACCCTCTAATTGAGTTTTAAAAACTATAAAAACAAATTAATGATTGGTTTGATCGACATGTATATCCAAGCTCGAATGAGTTATTATCCCATCTTAGTCGAATTGACTATTGAATAAGTTAAATTAATTTATTTCACTATTTTCCATTAATGGCTAATCCAATCATCACACACTAATAATTAAGTTTTTATAATTATTTGGTCAAAAAGATCTTTGTAAAGATCCGGTCAAAACCTGCTTCCATAAACGTACGTGGACTTATTTTATCCCGATAAAAATAATATGTAATTATTAATTTGTAGCTGGTATTTTATAGAGAATAAGAAAGAATTATTGAGTATGAAGCTAATATGAGCTGCAGTGAAGCTAATATGAGCTGCAGTAGGGTTCCATTTGTTAGCAGCACACTCAGCATCTACGGAGCCATTTGTGTTTGGTTTCTTTATAGTGTTTTTAGATATATAAAAAATTCTTTAATTTAGATGTTTTTGGTTATAGCATATTTAATTTGATTAAAAATATTTATTTGAATTTTCACGTGAAAGTGAGATAATTCACGAAAAAAAATATTGTTTATTTCAATTTTAGGAATATGAAAACACTTCCTAATCCAGATACATTAAACCGGACCCATTTTCTAAAAATAAAAGTCATAAAAAAAAAAAAAAAGGATTGTGGGGTCATCTCTTCAATGTTATTGCTAATTAATCAAGATATTGCTATTAAATTGAGGTCGATTACCAATTACAATATACATACAACTGTCCAAGCTCTTGATTATAAGCTTAAACTAAGTCAAACATGTTTCACTTGCCACAAAGCGATGATTTAGTTTTTGATGATCCTTTATTATTTTTCCAAACAGATTCGATCTTGGATCCTTCATTAAGCTTCGACCCCATTGCAAAAATTTCCAAAAAGGGTTCAAAAATATCAAAATCAGACATTCAAGAAAACAAGAACGACGAAAAAAATAATTATGAATGCAAGAATATCAAGAAGGTTATGCATAGAGATATTGAAAGGCAAAGAAGGCAAGAAATGGCTAGCCTTTACGCCTCTCTACGTACCCTTCTTCCTATTGAATATATCAAGGTACCGTAGAAAATTTACAGTTTAAGCTTTTAGATGAGTTGGACATATATTTAATTTGGTATCAGAACTAGATCTTGTAAATTTTTATATTCACGTCTAGACATCCAATAAAAATTGTAATATTTTTAATAAAAATAAATCTTGTTTTAACTATACTCATTGTTTGATTTCTAGGGAAAACGTGCGATTTCTGATCATATGAATGGGGCAGTGAATTACATAAACCATATGGAAAGGAATATGAAAGAATTGCGAATACGGAGAGATGAGTTAAAGGATTTGTGTAACTCAGTTGGCTCAGCTGGAAATGGAAGCTCAAATCTTAGTGTACAAAATGTACGAAATTCTATAAAAGTAAGTTCTTGCAAAGATTCAACTGTGGAGATTTTGATAAGCTGTGGAATCAAAGAGGAAGAAAGGTTTCATTTGTCAAAAGTGCTTGTATTATTGCTAGAGACAGGACTTAATGTTTTTAGTTGTGTCTCCACTAAAGCCAATGAAAGATTCCTCTATAGAATCCAATCTGAGGTAATTAGAAATAATTAGGATTTAATTTATTTGAATTATTTATTTTTGGGTATATAGGGTTTGATAAATTTTACATGATTTTTCACCTTGCTTATATATATATATACTGAAAAATATTAATTGCAGGCTAGTGGTCTGGCATACATTGATCTGCCTATGCTACAACAAAGGCTAGCAAATTTGATAAACTTTGGGGGAAATTATAATTTGGTTGATCAAAATTTACCATGAAGAAATAATCTTGGAAAGATTTGGGCCTCATGACAAATACTATACACTTCTTGCTAAGTACTAATATATGGTCTGAATCTCAAGTGAGTATATGTATGCACATTTGGTTGATTTCGTTATTTCATTTCCGAAATTCTGAACCCAAACCAGACTTGACCTGTCGTGTGATTGACCACTTTCTTGTTCAGAGTGTTACCTGCAACCACAAAAAAGTATTGTATTGTATTGTATTGCACTTTCCAAGTAAATTATTTGGGTTAGGTCATATCCAGTTTGGAAAAAAATTACCCGCTACTATTGGAGTACTTTTTCCTTTTTTTGTGTGTGAAAATAAGATGGTATTGTATTTGTTTTTGCCATTTTCAGTATATGATAGTTCTTGTAATTAATTTCTAAGTTTATAAATGTAAGGGATAATTACAGGAATTTCACCTGAGGTTTGGAGTAACTATCGTCCAATTCTCTCACCATTTCATAATTACATTCACCTTCCCCAACATTTTGAAAACCTTAATTATATTTTGATGACGTTATCGCCGAATCTTTATTGAACTTTCTCTTTTACCCTTGAGGTTACTGTAGCTATTTTGTTGGACAATTATACCCTTGTTATGCTTGGTACATAGGAGGGGTTTCTTTGCAATGTATATGTATAATTATGGGTTCAAATGTTATAAATTTACATAAAACTTGTAGTTAGTTTATTAGTGTATATATATTCTCAAAATAAAAATATAATAATACATCAATGTTTTTTCCCAAATTGTTTCATAATGCTATTACAATTAAAGTACAAGGATTAAAAATATAAAAAATTCAACTTCACATTTAACCCGTAGTTTTAATAATTTTAATTTTTTTCCTAATTAGAGTACTAGTAAAAGAATAAAAAAGAATAAATAAATTTTAAAAGTAGTGTATATGTATTCTTAGAATGAAAATATAATAACACATCAATGATTTTTTTCAAATTTTTTTCATAATGCTTTTACAATTAAAGTACAAGGAAAAATAAATAAACTATGGTTAATTATAAGAAAAAAACATTGTGGAACATAAATAAAAAATGTAAATATATTCAACATTAACATTTAACCCGTAATTTTAATAATTTTACTTTTGTTCATAATTAAAGTACAAGGATAAATTGAATGAATTACGTTTAATCATGAGAGAAAAAAAACTTGAACAAGATTTATTAGACATTATAAAATGATCACATGTTTACTAAAAAATTTCTTAAACTTTTAATTCAATAATTATTTTAAAATCAATATTTTTTTACAAAAATAAAAAAAAAAAAAACTCGATAAAATAAAATAGTTAATATAAAATCATAAATTTTTTTTTTAATATTTCTTACTTAAATACAATAATATTAAAATCATATCTTATTTATACAAAAATACTATTATTAATAAAACAACAATTTTTTTTAAAAAAAAAAAAAAACCTCGCCAACCCTAGGGTTCGAACTAGGTCGGCGACACGACCAGGGAGAAGTTGAGCGGGGTTGGGACGATGGATGTGGGGTAGGGGCTAGGGTTAGAGTATTTTATTTTTATGTATGAAATTATTTTTTGCAACGGTAGTATTATAATTTTGTGTATCATTGCAAGGTTAATAATGTAAATTTGTGTAACATTCACATCATTTTTGTAATATTTTTCAAATATGGGGGGTGGTGGATGTAATTATGAAATTGCGAGGGAACTAGGTGATTATTAACCCAAATTTCAGGGAAGGTAGATGTAATTATCCCTTGCAAGGGTAAATAGGACATTTTGTTAATCTTATTTTTTTTAATTAAAACTGATGAGGACAATATGGTCATTTCACATTATTTTGTATTGTTTTTCAAATATGGGGGGAGGTGGATGTAATTAAGAAATTGCGAGGGAATTAGTCCAAACCTTAGCGGAGGTGGATGTAATGATCCCTAAATGTAAACTTACTATGTGTTGATGGAGTTCTGATATGATCTGATTATAGGAAGGAAAATTTCGAAAGAGAAAAATATATGCTATTCCTTAGAAGATATGCATGGTATCCAACTAATGATTCCTAGGGACCGTTTGTATCGCTTTTCAAAAGTATTTTAGTGCTCTTTGAAAGTTAAACAAACAAGGTGTTATGCTTTAAAACAATGCCTAGCTACAAAATTTCTCTTAAAAAAATTATTTCTTATTTCTATTAGAAATCTTTAAACTAATTTTAATATGATTTGCCATAAAATAACAAATCTCTTATACTACTATACTTTTACATAACAATTAAAATTTTATTTGACATAAAGTAACTTATTTCTTATCCCACTTCTCTTCCTTCAGAAAAACCTACCAATCATCTATAATATCCATTTCATAAAATACACGAAATCTGAGGATCTACATTTTTCTCTAATTTCTAAAATCATTCTTAGAAAACTGAAGCAAACATGCCTTAAATCTTGCTATGATTGTACACTACTATAAGTGCTGCTAAACTCGATTTGGATTAGATTTATCTTGTATTTCGAAGGCAAAACTGACTCCAAACTTGAGCCCATGCGGTTGTAAATAATAATTTGCAACTTAGTCACATAATTCAACAATATCATGTTTTGAACTATGTAAGAATGATTCATGTATTATGTATAAATATTGCTTTTAATTAATTAAATGGGTAAACACCACTTTTGGTCCCTCTTATCATTAACTTTTTATAGAGTGGTCCCTCTTATGTTTTTTTTCCCACTTTAGTCCCTACTATGAATTATTTGTTTCACTTTAGTGCTTATCAAGTGGTCTAAGGCGATTCCGATAACATGTGATATGCTCATGAGGGCAATTTTGTCATTTCAAGTAAACTAACATGGATATTTTCGTCTTTCTAATTATTTTAAAAAAAAAATTTCCAAACTAGGCTTTCGTTCCAATCGAACTTAATCGTACATTTCGTTCCAAACTAAAGTTTTTTCCTAAAATCTTTTTCAAACACCAAAATTGCTCACCAATTAAACAATATCTCAAATAGTCTCAATAGTGAACGGACGAAAATGCCCTAAAAAATAATCATATGCATGTTATGTGTTATCGGAACCACCTGATAAGGACTAAAGTGAAACACATAATTCATAGTAGGGACTAAAGTGAAACAAATAATTCATAGTAGGGACTAGAGTGGGAAAAAAAAACATAAAAGGGACCACTCTGTAAAAAGTTAATGATAAGAGGGACCAAAAGTGGTATGTACCCAAATTAAATTTATGTACTACCTAATTAGCATCTCATTCTTTTGACTTCATGTACATGTAATTAATCTAAGCATTTTGAAAATAGTCAATTTCGAGTAAATCTTATCATCTCAGTTTCATGAAAGATTTTTCTAGATGCAAACACTATAGTTTAATTTGTAAGTGTAAGTTCTACTAACATTTCAAACTACACATGACACTTGTGCATCAAGCCCTAACAATGCATCACTTATAGTTTTGACCGATTGTGCAATATACAGTTGTGTATAGTTCATCTGTTTGTAAATACATTTCTTGTGAATCAAATGTTTAATTCACAAGAAATGTATGGAACCACGTGCAAGCTTTGTATGACGAATTGATTTTTGAAATTAGGTGAAATTCATTGTCCGGTTATCCGTTATAGCTTGCTTTTGTCAATGGGAAAGTACGTGTCTATCCCGGTGGATTCAATCAATTGGGGTGCTAGATGAACGATGAGGGATTTCTATCCCGATGGATTCAACGGTATATGATGAATGTAACATTGCCAATGTACGTATCAGTTGATTGCAAGATTCTCTCAAATTGATTATTGAAACGACGAATGATACATGTGCAAAATATGGGCATATATCATTTTTGTCTAAATTTAATTGTGAAACAAAAATTTTAATTTTATGTATGTGATTAGACCTCAATACTTTTGATTCCATAATTTATAAAATTACATTTTTAATTTCAATTTTTCAAAAAGGATTTTGAATTATGATGTATGATGTAAAACACATATAATAGTGATATATATACTTATATTACTATGGAATGATGATGTATTCGGATCATCTAAAAAAAAAACAAACTATTCTATATATATAAGACAAAATGTGCAAATTATTTTAAGAAATTTAGATCAAAAGTGCAATTCTGTGAATTGCATGATAGAAGTGCACAAAACATATTTCGTGAAATTAGGACAATTAGTACAGTCTCTCTTTTTTTTTCGAGGGGACAATTAGTACAGTCTCTCTTTTTTTTTTCGAGGGGACAATTAGTACAGTCTACATACGGAACCAAAAAGTGTTGAAGTTTTCAATCCAATATTGAAATTTAAACAAAATTTATCAAATTAAGGATAGATCGTGCTTCGTGCGTATTGTTTATTTAATACTGAAGTAAGTGGAAGATTATGATTGAATTCTATGTTGAAAAATGAAGGTTGTTACTCGGAAATATTATTCTTTGTGGGTTAAG
Source organism: Penstemon barbatus (assembly GCA_003313485.2). Classification (NCBI taxonomy): domain Eukaryota; kingdom Viridiplantae; phylum Streptophyta; class Magnoliopsida; order Lamiales; family Plantaginaceae; genus Penstemon; species Penstemon barbatus. The sequence goes on from CM064880.1 coordinate 15,552,497, forward strand.
TTTTCCAAAATATACGTTTTGTGAGATGCACGTGTCCCTCAAATATTGACGATATTTAGTGGTTGCATGAGACGTTCTTCTAAATTACTCCAGATAGCGAGAGGGACGGACGAGATATGTAATAAAATTAAAAAATCGAGATTAAAATTAATTAAAAATCTTGATATCTTAGGACAGTCATATTTATTACAATTTTGCTTTTGTTTGTTTATTTTCAAAATAATAATATTTCCTTCCTAATTTTTTACTACTATTTTTTTTTAGGGGTACTACTATTTCTTTTTTAGATGTTTCTAAATAACACTCTATTTTTATATATAAATGAAATTATTTTTCCAAACAATATTCTATCACATAAAAATAGTGATTTGATATCACTACCTCTCACCATTACTTTAAGGGCATATATGTAAAAATTATTAAAATTTTCATATTTTTAACTTTTAAAACTTCGTGTGAAAAGTGAAACTATAAAAAAAGAAAGAAGTACTATAATTTTTATTTAAAAATAAAAATTTTGCTCAATCAACTGATATAGTACTGAAAGTGATTAGCTTCCTTAAAGTGAAAACTCAAATTTGAATCCGTATAAAAAAGATTTCCATATAATATTTATTACGGTACCTCAAAAATAATTAAATCCTTAGTAACCAAGAAAAAAATGAACAATTTGTTCGGATGTATGTTAAGCGAACATTTTCAACTTTGGGTGCATGTTAAAAGACATAATTAGGCCTCCAAATTATTGGTCACGATATAATATAAACCAAAGAATAGTTATACGCATACGACCTTGCTTACGTGTGTCTGATTTCGATAGTACGTAAAGTAGTAAACAATAATATCGATTTTATTTTTATATGAACCTTCTAGTTATTTCCAAATTCTAAGTAATAAAAGTTTGACATTTCTGTCAATTACAACTCAAAATTGCACGGACTGGATTTTTGTTTAATTTGAATATTAGTTTAAAGATATTGATTCATAACCATCTATATTTTTTTTATAAATATGATGTGTTTTGAAAATATAAGGAAATTTGGCACAATAAAAAATTTCACAAGATAGTTTCTTACAGGTTTAACATAACACATGGGAGAGGAGTATCTTACATTTCCCCAGGAGCAATATTAAATGTTCTATCTGGTCTTTCTTTATTTCAATTTTGATACAGTAAGTTTGAATTTCAGTAGATATGCCAATATTTTTATAATTTAATATTAATTTTTTAATTAAACACTTTTTGTATTTGTAAAAGTCATATTCTTCGTAATTAGCTAATAATCAAATAAATTTTATAATGATTCACCGTTTCACTTGAAAAAAGAAAATTCTAATTTATTAATATAATTCACATATATATTTTAGAAATAAAAAATTAATATAAGTATCACTTCAATTTTCCAATTCAAATATTATGCATCCGAAAATACATTAAAAAAATTTATATGTAAATCTTTTATTTATCAAAACTTCACATCAAATCATAAACTATAAACAGAAATGAATACATTATATATAAGAAAAAATTATAAAATTTTGTTCGCTTGTTTTTACCTTTAACGAATCGGTCTTTAAATTAAATGATGTATAATAATTCACTGCAATTTTAAGGTTTTGACCTAAAATTTAAAAAAAATATATATATATTAAATGTAATTAATTAACAGTCACATTCTTTGAAAGACTAAAGCGTAATCGAGCTATAGTTATAAGACTAATTTTACAATTTTCAAATCATATAAAAAAGAACGAAAAGTTAAGGAAATTAAAACTGCAAAAAATTAAATAGTTTGATCATGCAATTAGCTAGCTGGAAGTTCGGTTCTTTAAGGAGTCGGACTTTCGATTTCGTGCATGTAATATATATATATATATTTTTTTTTTCACGTTCTCAAATTGAGTGGTCATGTAACACATACAAAAATATGATGTACTGAAATTACGAGTGCTATAATTATAATTTGGGGATGCCAAAAAAATGTAACTTAATGTTCAATTTAGTTACGATTAATACAAAATACACAAAATCATATATAATTGAATAATTATTAGTGTAATGGTTATTAGGAATATACTAATTTCAATGATATATACAACCTGTAGTTCTCCAACATGTCACATGATCAAAATTCAAAATCAGATATAATTTGTTGAATCATTCGGGTCACGCTGTCTGAAATTAATATATATTGGATAAGTTTTTTTATTACAATAATCCATTAGAAGGATTCTGGGTCTACCTGAATCGCCTTCTAACAATTAATAAATCACAAGCATATTTAATAATGTAGCCCAAAATCAATGTGGTATTAATATATTTCATGGTTCACAGTCACTTTCTTAATTATGTCGGGCATTGAGATCTAAAAGGCTAAATACCACTTTTGGTCCCTCTTATCATTAACTTTTTATAGAGTGGTCCCTTTTATGTTTTTTTTCCCACTCTAGTCCCTACTATGAATTATTTGTTTCACTTTAGTCCCTACTATGAATTATGTGTTTCACTTTAGTCCTTATCAGGTGGTTCCGATAACACGTAACATGCATATGCTTATTTTTTAAGGCATTTTCGTCCGTTCACTATTGAGACTATTTGAGATATTGTTTAATTGGTGAGCAATTTTGGTGTTTGAAAAAGATTTTAGGAAAAAACTTTAGTTTGGAACGAAATGTACGATTAAGTTCGATTGGAATGAAAGCCTAGTTTGGAAATTTAGTTTTTTTTTTTAAATAATTAGAAAGACGAAAATATCCATGTTAGTTTACTTGAAATGATAAAATTGCCCTCATGAGCATATCACATGTTATCGGAATCGCCTTGGACCACTTGATAATGACTAAAGTGAAACAAATAATTCATAGTAGGGACTAAAGTGGGAAAAAAAACATAAGAGGGACCACTCTGTAAAAAGTTAATAATAAGAGGGACCAAAAATGGTGTTTACCCGATCTAAAATGTATTCGTCCATGAAATTGCATTTTTAGTCTCATAAGATTGGTTCTTCAGTCATTTTAGTCTCGTGTATTACAAAATTACATTCTTGGTCCAAATTATTTATAAAAAATGTATTTTAGGCCTCAATCTTTACAAAATCGCACATTTAGTCTAGTGTCATAGTCTATATTAATATATTTAAGCACTTTTGGTTTCATGGGACTATTTTTTTGTCCAATTTTGCACTTTGATGGAAAGACGATGGGATCAAAAGTGCAATTAGAAATATTTATTCACATTTTAAAGATCTAAATTAGAAGGAGATGATAAAATTAATTATTACATAAATAACCAAATCGAATTTTGTAATGTGATAACTTCAATTTTGCAATATAATATATATATATATATATATATATATATATATATATATATATATATATATATATATATATATATATATATATATACTATTAAAAAAGTGGCGGTTGTGACTCCATGCTACACCAAAAATTTGTCATTTTCCAAAATTACCATTTTTAAAAAATTTAAAATTATAAAACACAAAAACTGCCCAATAAAAAAACATTTTCCACTTTGATTACCATGACAAAGCCACGGTTGATTCTCAACTACTCCCTTTCTCCACGGTTGATTCTCCACTACTCCCTTTTCCACTTTGATAAAAAAAAAATATAACATTTTCATGTTTATAGATTCTTAATATTTCTTCAACTTAAATTATAATTATAATTGTTCTTCATTTCATGGTAGCAGGGACAATGAATGGAACTTACTATTTTGATGGATGGATAATACTATGGAATGTGACATAATACCCGGACAAGAAAAGAGAAACAACAGATGTGAGTTGATTTTAATTATCTTTTTGTCTTTCTTTTGTATGTCTTCATTTAAAGTTAACATGTGAAATGAACTTTTCTTAATTGAATCTTTGCATATATTTTATGAATATTCAAATTTAGTATGATTTATTATAAAAAATTAATATGCTAATATGAATTATAATTCAAAGAATTCAACACACACAAGTACCGCGTGCCACGACGGCTAGTATATATATATATATATGAAATTCTCTCAATGCGTAAGAATTTAAAAAAAAAAGCGTAAGAATTCAAAAAAAAAAAAAAAAAAAAAAAAGATATATAGTGTATTTTCTGCATATATATATATATATATCAGAAAAATATTATCAAATTCAGCACTTGGTGATCTTTTTAGTATTTAGAAGGTGAATTTTTGGGGTTTTCTTCCTTTTTTTTCTTCTTCTTTTCTTCTTATTATTCTTAATGGAAGAGAATGGCAATTTAAAATAAGTTAGATTGGTTTTATTGCTGGGCTCGTGTATGGGCCAAACCCTTATAATCAGACCTCCCCTCTAACCAAATAATGTTGGCCTCATTGGGTAAATATGTGGGCCTCTATTGTATTGGGCAATTAATAAATTATCCTTGAAATGTTAATTTTTACATCAAAGAGTTCGTTTTAGAATTATATTTCTTACCTAGGTTTACACTTTTTTTCCCAATAGAATAAAATACTAACATTAGTAAAAACAACGGTTCGGTATATATTGGTATAAACAAACATTTTCTTTCTTGTTCCACTCTAAGTAATAGTGAATAGGGTAATAGTGAATAGGGTGTAACGAGTCGAGTAGTATTGAACGACACACTGTTCAAGTTTAATTTGAATTTTATCGAGCTTGAAATTTAATTTGTGTTTGAGCTTGGTTTTATTTTTAAAAGAGTCAAACTCAAACAAACTTTATTGAACGAGCTTGAGCCGAATACATACCGAATAGCTTGATATTTTACATAAATATTATCAATTAACTTATCGAGTCGAAGCACGTCAAACATATTATATGAGAACCTCTCACAACATGTGTTTGCTTCATCATCAATCTCAATATCTTTGATGTCAATTATTCCAAATATATGAAAATATAAGAGAAAACAATTTAAATTATATTAAGACAATTGATCATGGAAAGTTTAAAGGTGAAAAAAGAGCTAATTGATCACCATAATAAACCTTAATTAATATTAACATCGCAATTATTACATGTTAGAGATAATGAAATTCGGAACTTTCCGCAAATCTCCACATGAACATAATGAAAAAATTCTAGTAAATTTTACTAAGACATTCTCAACCTAATCTCTAAAAATTGCTTTACTACCCAAGCACCGAAGGTACAACACAATGAAGCTCAGAATCCCACACACTATTAGCACCACTACTAACCCAATTACCATCATTTTCATTCTCATAATACCCATATTGCCCCTCTAACGATGGAAGTGGAGCCCATGAACTTGGCGCTCCATTGACTTGTACATTACGTGCAACTACTTCACTAAGAGGATTGCATTGGTAAGCCAAATCCAAAGCCGGCCATGTACAATTTTTTTCTCCACTAACGAAAAATGCATCTTCATTCATACAATGGTTCCCCTGCGTCGGCCAAGCTACTCGAGACTCGTTCTGACCCACAAAATCCAAAACGGGTCCCACGGGACCAATCGAGTGGGTCGTAGCAATATTGGGTGTATCCCTTTTACATTGATCTAGAAATGCTAATTGATCAAAATTTTGAACACGAGCAACCGGTAATTTACTCTTTGTTGTGTAATTGATCAGGGGATCTCTTCCTTGAATTGGGACCACGGGACTAACCGAATGGCTCTTTTTGTTAAACAACTTGGCCTTAAGCGCTCCCACGAGTCCGGCCCCGTGCTCCTCTGTTTTACACATTGCGTCAAAAGAAAATGGCTCGACATTTTCAAGTGTGCTTGAATCGGAGGGTGACCGGGGCAACTCGAAATTGGTACGAGCGTTAACGCCTCTGAGTTGTCGTGCAGCGTTGTCGTAAGCACGGGCAGCATCTTCGGCCGTGTCAAAAGTTCCAAGCCAAAGTCTCACCTTTTGCAAAGAGTCTTTGATTTCGGCCACCCACCTCCCGGAAGGCCTTTGGCGAACGCCCACGAATTTGTTGTGCCCTCGGGATGATGTTTTTCTTCGGACCCGAACGCCATCTTCGCATGTTGATGTGCTTGGCTTCATGATGTGTGTGCATACTTTGCTTTGTTCAGAATTTGCTAAACATTCGGGGACAACTAGGAATAATTTCTTATAGTAATGAAATGAGTAAAAGGTATCAAGAATTTGTAAAAGGAGACATGAAACTAAATGACAATTTCAGCATTGTGATTGTTTTGATTTTTGTACAATTCGGATGTCACAAGTGCAGGCCTTGTTGAATTTGTCATTGAATAATCCGAAAAATATGAGTTAATTACAAGAAAACATTATCTTAATTAGTAAAATATTTGCATTGGTCTGGTTTGAAATGGTCACAATGGTTTATTGTTGTGGTCTATTGGTCCACAAGGCGGGAGATCAGGGGACCAACATAGCTGATTGTTGGCCCAACAAGACTTTCTTCACGTCATTAATTACGTGTCTACATATATGAATATAAATTAAATATAACATGCATGTAATAGTGTATAACAGTGAATTATTTGAATTTGAATTTGCTTTATTCAAATTCATTTCATGGAAAATTGTTTAGAATCCATTTAGAAAATTTAATGGATTGAAACTAATCAAAAGAATTGTAATTCTAATTTGTAAAAGGTATATACGGTCGATGTATAAATATGGAGTTATTTGAACTTTCACTGTTTATCATTGAATTTGTTTTTGATGAAATTGAGTATTTATGGAATTCAACCACAGGTTTTCCTAATAAGAAAGTTGAATTTTGTACTTGAATAATATACTATTTTTTTTGGAGAGAGAATGATATACTATTCAGTAAAAAAATATTATCAGCTATTTGAGTGTACTTTTAGGCTATTAGTAAACAAATAAATGATTGATATAGTGAAAGAGACTAATCACTATAAAGTAGCGGACATTGGTTCAAATCTCTCGTGGCTACCTTTTGGGTAGCCACCATCTGTCATGTTAGGTCCATTTTATGGACACTTTTGTATATTTCCCAAGGGTTTAATTCCTTTTGAGGCGGGTTGGACACATTAGATAGTCACTATCTGTCATGTTAGGTCTCTTTTAAAGACACTCATCAAAAGTGTCTCTAAAAGGGACCTAACATGACAGATGTTGGCTACCTAATGTGCCCAACCCGCCTTAAAAAGAATTAAACCCTTGGGAAACGAAAAAAAAAAAATCATCTTACACCAATTTTTAATTTTCCTATGATGCCCTTAATATTTTTTATATTACTTAATTTTGTAACTCCTTAACTTTTTCACTTCTTGATACGGACAAAAATAATTGGACTTAGGCTTGCCCACAATCACCAAAAATGTTTTCTTTAATCCGTATTATTTGATCCTTTTCTCTTAGGGTCTATTTGGATGGGTTTTGGCTCGGTTTCGCGGGTCTCGATTTAAAAAAATTGGTTTGGGTGATTTCGATGAAACCTTTGAGACCTCACTTGGATTGAGTTTGGATGTTGGAGTTTAGGAAAAAAAGTAGGTTATAGGTGTCAAATTAATGTCTTTTTTAGTGAAATTTGAGGAAAAAATTAGATGGCAGATGTCAAATCAATGTTTTATAGGTTTTTGATGGATTTATGGATTTGGCGAAAACTCATTTGGATGGGTTTTGACTCGGTCTCGCGAAACCCACGAGACCAGGTCAAAACCCATCCAAATACATCCTTACTTCTTCCTACAAAACATAAGCAATATCAAAACTACATGTGTTAGGCTTTTATTTTTGGGTGAAAAATTAATAAAATTTCATGTAATTAATAATTTAATATTACTCAAGCCAAAGACGTGTGTGTGATGAACAAAAGCTTGACCTAGGTCAACCCCTCTCAAAATTGGGAGCCCCTATGGGCCCAAACCTTATGTCATTTTTGGGCGAAGTCCTTCAATTGAGACTAAACGCAGTCCTAGGCGTCCATTTTGGAGATAATTAATATTTAAATATTTCATGTGGATATAAAAAAGTAAATTAATTTTTGAAATTATTCTCCTCGTGTAACTCAACGCAATCCAATTTAAATCATACAAAAAAGTTAATGGAAACCACCTATATAATTAGTTACTTAATAATTAATATCGACTAATTACCATGGTTTGAATATCATATTGAACGTAACATATATAACAGTTGGATGACCGTATATGTATTTACTATCCGATCAAGGACTAGCTTACACAAAGTCATGATCAATTCATCTTCCAATTTTCGTTCGAATTTTCGTTCGAAGTGATTCTCATATAATATGATCATCGACCTGTCTAAAAAAGAATTAAGTCAAGTTTATGATCAAAATAACCTTGTGAAAGGGAAAAAAATGTGATTAATAGAGTCTGACAAGATTAGATCAAAACAAGAATTTTACCTTAAAATTTGGAATGATACTTCTACTATTTGCATTTACATTTCTCAACGGATCGTAATCGAAGTTTCAAAATACATTATCTTATTATGCAATACTCCAATTCATCAAGTTCAAATGTCATGAAAGATCATCATAGTCATAAACAAATCATATATTTGCTCTTAATAATATACTATATAATTAATATCTAATTAATAAGGTTCTTGACTTCCAAGGCTGCATTTTGTCCTTTGCATGGAACTTCTTCCATTTGGCATTGATATTATACACGATTTTTTTTTTTACAATCTTCTTGCTTCATTTTGTTTTTCTTTCTCCCAAAGACTATTTCCTTCCATTTGTTTTGGCTGAGGAATTCTAGTTGAATTGAAGGGCTAGCTAAAATGATGAAATTTTTCTTTTGTTGTCCGGAAAAACAACCTAAGATTGGAGGGTATATTTTCTTTTGTGCTAAATCTTTATGTTCAACATTGTTTCACATACATGACAACCTAGTTAATTAATTCTTATGTACTTTTCTCTTTTTTTCTTTTTTGGGTAAACTTTAATTAGATCAAGCAATAATAGAGACTATCCATGGGAGATCTACACACTCAAAGAACTTGTTCATGCAACAAACAATTTTCACAACGACAACAAAATCGGTGAAGGTGGATTCGGAAGCGTTTATTGGGGTCGGACAAGTAAAGGCGTCGAGGCAATTTTTATCTTTTCCTTATTTCTTAAATATCATGACCCGTTTTGTTTAGGTTTTTTTAGAGTGTTTTTAAAGATTTCAAGGTTTTCTGAAATGTCCTTTAGTATGTTTGAATTTTTTGTAAGAATGACACAGATCTCAAAAAGTGACACAATTTCGTCAAATTTTTTTTTTTTTTTTTTTTACATATTTTGTTTGATGTTGCAGATAGCGGTGAAGAGGCTGAAGTCGATGACCTCAAAAGCAGAAATGGAATTTGCCATTGAAGTGGAGATACTTGGTAGAGTTAGGCATAAGAATTTGTTAGGTTTAAGAGGATTTTATGCTGGTGGAGATGAAAGATTAATAGTGTATGATTACATGCCTAATCATAGCTTAATTACTCATTTACATGGACAACTTGCTGCTGATTGCCTATTGGATTGGCCACGACGAATGAATTTAGCAATCGGTTCAGCAGAGGGATTAGCGTAAGTATACATCTAATTAATTTAAATGCATTTTTCTTGATGATTAGTTTGCAATTTTTAGGGGGGAAATGCAAGATACTCCTCTATGTTATGCTAAATCTGCAAGAAACTACCCTATGAAATTTTTACTGCGCCAAACTTCTTTGTGTTTTAAAAAACCCTGCAAAAAAAAAAAAAAAAACATAATTCGTAAAAAATAAGTTGTTTTGGATCGACAAATTTCGAGAAATAATTTTTAAAATACACATGTGAAGTTGTAGGGAATAACTTGAATTATTTTAGAAATGATTTCTTGAAATATGTCGATCTAAACGACCTATTTTTTACATATTGGGTGATTTTTGCAGAGTTTTTGCTAATAAATTTTATATATGGCTAGCGTAAGTATAAATTTAATTAATTAAATGCATTTTTCTTAAACATTTGAGGATTAATTAGTTTGCACTTGGTTTAGTTAAGATTTAACGTGTTGTTAATTAATTAAATGCATTTTCTTAAACACTTGAGGATTAATTAGTTTGCACTTGGTTTAGTTAAGTTTTAACGTGTTGTTAATTGTCATTATATTTGTAATTCATTCTCTTTCATAAGATGATCAAAAGGCACTCTTAGATAATTTTGGATATAATTCATTTTCAAATTTCATCGTATATTTCTTCTCCCCCCCAAAAAAAAAAAGTTTACATATTTATATGTACAACAGTACAAACATGTAAGGACTAAAATTTTGTTTTATTTGTATTTTGGTCAATATATTGACAAAAACTCAAAGTTGAAATGTTTACATGTTTTTGGTTAAATCATATGAAAATTTTATGCATGTATACAAATTTGTCGGATATAAGCTACTACAGATTCCATATTTCAAACCATATATAATCTTACTTGACAGGCAAAATAGTCTTTTATGTTTTTTAACTTTTACTGGTTCGTGAGATCAAAACACTTAATTTTACAGTGAATTAAGAACAATCTTTTATTTTTCTTGTACCTGCAATTTTAGTTCATTTTACAGTAATTCCAGTTCACAGTTCACTGAAAATTACCTCAATGTCCAGTAATTACCAGCTAGGTAATCAATTTGAAGATTTTGCCAAAGGAGCTGTCACGCGTCGAATTCTTTCCACGTCTATTCCTTCAACGTGATAAAAAAAAATATAACAATCTAACAACTGATTGCTCAAAGTTGACGCGTGGCAGCCACTCTGACAAAATCCTAAATTGCCTAGCTGAAATGTGGACTGAAATGGCGATCAAGTTGACTAAATTTATTGGTACAAGAAAGATATAGGATGTACATAACTCACCTGAAAATTAAATGTCTTGATTCGGCGAACAAGTGAAAGTTGAAGGAGGTAAAATGGTTTTTACCCCTTACTTAATTGACATAGTTAAGCATCTTTTGCTTTTTCTTTATGATTTTCGTTATTTATTTATTTCCTAAAAAGAGTTACAGTTCATGCACCTTCCATTTATGTCGACATCACGTACTTTTCGTATTCACTTGACAGAAACTTTAACCTCCATTCGTATCTCTTCAATTTATGCAAAATTACTTCTTTATCATGGCATTAAATTTATCTAAATTACTCAATTCTTCGTTCTAATATTTTGTCGTTTGAATTGAAGATACTTGCATCATGAAGCGAATCCTCACATAATACACAGAGACATAAAAGCTAGCAATGTGTTGCTCGACTCAGAATTCCAAGCCAAAGTAGCCGATTTCGGGTTTGCAAAACTAATACCCGAAGGGGTATCTCACTTGACAACAAGAGTGAAAGGAACCCTAGGTTACTTAGCTCCCGAATACGCCATGTGGGGTAAAGTCTCGGAAAGTTGCGATGTGTATAGTTTTGGAATTTTGCTTCTTGAAATAATCAGCGCTCGAAAGCCCCTAGAAAAGCTTCCAGGAGGAGTTAAGCGCGATATTGTGCAATGGGCTACACCGTATGTACAAAAAGGTGTTTTTGATCACATTGCAGACCCTAGATTGAAAGGAAATTATGATCATGAGCAGTTGAAAAAATTGATTATGATTGCTATGAAGTGTACGGATAGTAACCCGGAGAACAGGCCAAGCATGTTAGAGGTGGTAGGGTTGCTAAGGGTGGCATGGGGAGGGGGCAAAAAGAGATTGGATTAGTTATAAATAAATTATAATAGGGTTAATTGATGGATGAAGTAGAGAACATATGAAAATATTATGGTTGTAATAAAAGAGTTAATGTGGCAATTTACATCCGTAATATTTATAATATTAGATTTATCTTTACGTTATTTAAAAAAGAGCATTATAATTATCTTCTTGTAATATTATATATGTGGCACTTTACCCCCTTGTGTTATGATAATGGGGTAACTTATCTCCTGTGTTATTATAAATACCCAAGTAAATGAGTGCAAGCACGGTTAAGATCGGTGAGATGAAAGAAGGTAGGTGCCCTCTGTGTTATTATAAATATAGCAAGTTATCCCCTCCCCCGGCCACCCACTTCGTTGTCTCCCCCATATTATGAGAAATGTGAAAATTTCATGTTTACTCTTAATTTTGGTAAGTAAGTTATATTATTCGACTAGGGTTTAAAGTGTTATATTTTAAATTATAGCGAATATAAATTGAACATTATATTTCACATGGGGTAAATTGGCATTAACTAGATAATAAAAGGACTATGAGATTTTCTGAATTTGAGATAGAAAAAATCATTAGGTGTCCAATTCTTTTGAACAATGAATTGTATGCTTGTACAAATTTATGTATAATAATACTTCTATTTCTTGTTCCAAAAATAGAAATAGAAGAAATAGAAGTAAGAAATATTGACTGATGGTGATATAATAATACTTCTATTTCACCAATTAATGCATATTGACTGATGGTGATATATAAATTATGCTGGGCATATAGTAATTTTTCCAATTTCTTAATATATTAAAGACTAGTCTACCTGAAAAGACCATTTTACCCTTATTTGAGTTTTCATATTTATAAGATGACTCTTCACTTTCTTTCATTTTTCCTATAAGTAGCACCTCAATGTCATCGACCTGTTCTGTATATCAAGTACCTTCTGTTGGACTTTTGATGCGAAATTAAATTAAATAGAAATAGTTGTTTTGATTCTTATTTTGGACACTCAATTTCTTGAGAATCCAAGTCAAGTTCACAAAGAAACAGGGGAGAGAGAAAGGACAAGGCCCAATTGATTGTTGGGATGGCAGAATAGATTACCCATTTTGAGCCCATTTTCATTTTAAAATGAACAACTTCGTTGTATAGCCCAAATTATTGTCTAAGATCCAACACTCTTAACTCCATCTTTAATGTAAGAGGGGGGAGTAATATATAGAACACCTGTTGCTCCCAACCTTTTTTTTATTTTTTATTTTTGACCTTTTTGTTTATTCTAGATATATTCCCAAATTTTATTTATTTTTTTAAATTACACTTACACAAAATCACATTTGAGAAGTCGGTTCAAAATTGAGCAAGTTTCCTTTATGATTAATAGATGCTTGTATGATCATACATTATTTCAAAAAGAACAAAAGAAATTATATACAAAAATAATTATTCCTAAGAAATTTCAAATGAGATTTTCTGCTAATTAAAAAATACTCCCTCCGTTTTGTTTTTTTTATTTTGTAGTTTTGAAGGATTGCACACAGATTAAGAAATGCAATAAAAAACCATCTTTTTAAGAAAAAACCCAAAATACTCTTTTAATCAAATAATAACATCATTAATTAGCATTTATTACAAGCATTAACAAGAAGGGTAATATTGATAGAAAATAATTAATTTTACTTTGAAATCATAAAACGATAAATAAAAGTAAACAATTTTTTTTACCAAAACGACAAATAAAAAAAAAATGGAGGGAGTAACACAATTATTATTTCCTAATTAAAATAACTCGAAATTTTTTCGCTTAGTAGACAAAGCTCAATAAATATTTCCGCATTTAGCTCTTTCTTTTTTTGTTTTCCCAAGGGTTTAATTCCTTTCGAGGCGTATCGGGCACATAAAGTGGGAACCTCTCCCAACAGGGATTCGAACCTGAGTCCGCTACTCTCTTTCCACTCCTCACATTTTTGCGCAAGTTCTAGGGTTTTTTGCACTTTGCACCCCCAAAACATGGGAAATAGGCACTTTGCACCCTCGTTTATTTTCAAGCCAAAATTTAAGGGCAAAATAGGTAATCCAATAGTATTGGCACTTTGCACCCTCAAAACTTGAGAATTTCGCACTTTATACACCCAAAAACAAAATTAACACTTAACCGTAAACAAAATTAGCACTTAACACCCTCTATTTAAGAACAAATCATCAACTTTCACCCCCGAAACACAATAAATAGGCACTTTACACCCCAAAAACAAAATTAACACTTAACCGTAAATAATCTTAATTTTGTTACATTTATACTGTCAAAAGTCGTTCGTGTTTAATAATTAAAACCGATTTTTAATATAATTGCACTCTGAAGTCTGAAAACTTACGTAACAATGATGCCATATCATTGGTTAAAGTTCAAGCGTAGCACGTTCAGATTTTAATGCAACATAATTAAGAAAGCTGGCATTATTATAAATATAATATAAAGAGGCTGCTCCAATTCCGAGATGCAAATGTAAAAGATCAAATAAGCATCTAAAAAGAGATCACAAGTTCACAACCTCACATTTTAAGCAAATCATAAAACACATCTTAGCTTCCATTACATGGTTTCGCCAATTGATCCACACATTGATCCCTATGGCTACTTGGGAATGATCCGAAACCCGGATGGCTCACTCACTCGTATACCCGAATTTCTCCCCACTAGTACTCCTCCTTCCTATAACCCCGACCCGAATCATGTTCCTGTTCTAACCAAAGACATTATCATCAACGAAGAAAAAACAACTTGTGCCCGTCTATATCTCCCCAAGACTAAATCCAATTCCAATCCGACCCAAAAATTACCACTCATTATCTACTACCACGGTGGAGGATTCATCCTAGGTAGGGCGGCATCACTTATGTTCCAGAATTTTTGTTTTCAAATCGCTAGCCGAATTCCAGCCGTCATCGTGTCCGTCGAATATCGTCTAGCGCCAGAGCACCGACTTCCCGCGGCCTACGATGACGGCATGGAAGCGTTGCACTGGATGAGAACCATCAAAGATGAGTGGTTGACTAAGTATGTTGACTTTTCAAAGTGTTTTCTCATGGGATCTAGTGCTGGAGGAAACATCGTGTACCACGTGGGTTTACGTGCGGTCGCGTGTGTTGATGATCTGCTACCATTGAAGATCCAAGGTTTGATATTTCATCAACCATTTTTTGGTGGGATCCAGAGGACTTTGTCGGAGGTAAGGTTGAGTAATAATAAGGTGTTACCTCCTTTGGTGGCGGATGTGATGTGGGATTTGAGTTTACCTGTTGGGGTTGATCGAGATCATAAGTATTGTAATCCGATGGTTGGAATTAAGTCGGAGATTTTGATGAACGTGAAGGATCACGGATGGAGATTGTTGGTTACTGGGTGCTATGGAGATCCACTTGTGGATCGACAAATTGAATTTATGAAAATGTTGAAAGAGAAAGGATTAGAAGTGATTGGTGAATTTTGTGATGGAGGCTTTCATGGATATGAGTTATTTGATGACTCTAAAGCTGAGATTTTATGTGGTGTTTTGAAGAATTTTGTTCTTTCGATGTAGAACATTTTTATTTAGTGCTTTACATATGAATAAATTGTTGGGTCAAAGGCAGATTGGATTACTGAAAATTAAATATTCTATCCGTTTCATATAAATTGTTACATTTGTCAAATTTTTTTGTTTTACATTAATTGACATGTTAGCTTTTTCAAAGCATTTTTTTCTTTCTAATTTTGCTCTTTCATCACATTTAAGTTAGGAAACTCAATGCTCACAACTCACTAATAAAAACTTAAAAAGTAGTCATCATTATAAAGGGTATTTTGCAATATTTTACTTTAAAAAAAATATATAATTATGAAATTTTTTAATTTATGTGAAAACAATAAATGTATCAATTAATATGAAACAGATTGAGTAATAGGGTAGATGGATGAAGTAGAGAATATATGAAAACAAATCATGATTGTTTTTGGGAATGGATAAATATATGAGAAAGGGAGGTAAAAAGAAGATTTAGGAATCCATTTCTTAAGAACTATGTTGTTTGGTAATTTGATTGAAAAAATCTATTGTAAAAATTCAAATTAGCATTTTACGTGTATGCATTAGGGGTGCACATGGTACGGTTCTGCGGTAATTTTAACAAAATTTGTACCGTACCAATTAGTGCGGTTTTTAAAAACTCAAAACCAAACTAGAGTTTTATGAACCATACCAACAAACTCGGTTTTGTGCGGTTCCGGTACGGTACGGTACGGTTTTGCGGTTTTTTCGAACAAATTTTTTCATGCATTTTTTCATATATAATTGATCACATAGTTGACAATTATATAAGAAATTAATAATGTAATATCTTATAAACTATTTTTACATTAAATAAAGCATTGGAAAAGAAAATGTTCACAAATTTGACGCTATAGTTCGACCTAATTGAATAAAATTAATTGATTAATTATTTGATCATTGTTTTTATTATGTGAAGAAACTTATTATTTGGTATTTGTTGTCTAGAATTTTTGAATTTTAAGTTTTCAATATATAACAAGTTTAATTTGTGCTAAATTTGAGCATATATTTTTTTAATTGAACGATAGCAATGTAGTAATTATAAACTATTTGTACCAAAAAAAAAGTAACTATAAACTATGATGGACTATAATATAATTTATAAATAATATAGTATTCAATAATATTTGAATTATAAATTTATAAAATTTAGTAAATTTAAGAAAAAGATTAGTTAATTCA
Organism: Penstemon barbatus; assembly: GCA_003313485.2. Lineage (NCBI taxonomy): Eukaryota > Viridiplantae > Streptophyta > Magnoliopsida > Lamiales > Plantaginaceae > Penstemon > Penstemon barbatus. The sequence continues at coordinate 15,568,921 of CM064880.1, forward strand.
TGTTTCTTTTCAATTTCGGTACGGTACGGTTTTTTACGGTATGAGAAGTCTAAAACCAAAACCATACCAAAATACTCGGTACGGTTTTCATTCATACCAAGACCTTCGGTTTTGAGAAAAAAAACCTAACATTCGGTACGGTTCGATACGGTACGGGACGGTCCGATACGGTTTTGAAAACCATGTGCACCCCTAGTATGCATGTCACCAATGAATGCATATTCACCTTATTTGTTTATATGGCAAAAAATCCAATTTTCATATCATAGAATAGTTAAAAGTCCATTTTTCATATCAATTGAATAAAAATCACACCGTTGAATAAAGGGACATTTCAAAAATCATACTTCCGTCAAGTTTTTTAACAGAATTGCCACGTGGTCCATTAAGCTGTATTGAGCGGAAAAATACTCACGTACGCAGCAAGTGTGTTATGAAAAATGAAAATTGTCATGTTCTATGGTATGAAAAATGAATTTTTGTCTCTTACATATTATATAATTAGAGATAGATATATATATTTATTCAATTTCTTTTATTAACCACTCAAACATTTGTTATCGGGTCTCACCATATAAAAATTTTTAATTGAGAAATATTTTTCTACCTATTTATTTAGTAGAAAAGTTAAGGATAAATTGATTTGAATTACAAACCAACCAAATTTGAAATCTGGTATTTCACCTTTTATAAATAGTACCAAATATAAATTTTAAATGACTCAAATACTCGCGTACGTGTTACATTTTTAATATGATGCAACTTAAATATTGAATGATATTTGCTAGGATCAACTTTGACGAGTCCTAATAATTTTTTTTCCCGTACACCCATTTGTTAGTTATGAATGTTGATTGATTTCATTGATCAAAACTACATTCTAATGTGAGACCTACACGGAATATATAATACCTACTAAAGGTTGTATGTCCCTTTGATTAATATACTTTGCAATATTTGTTTAGATTAAAAGGTATGATCAAGAACAAACAAATAGAAGTTGATTATATTTAAAATTGAAAGTGAGGCAAAAACTCAATTTTCATACCGTAGAATAAGTAAAAGTCCATTTTTCATATCAATCGAACGAAAATCATACTTTAGTTTCAATTCAACTTAATGGACACGTAACACTTCCGTTAAAAAACTGACGGAAGTCTGGCTTGGTATGATTTTCATTCGATTGGTATGAAAAATGGACTTTATCCTATTATATGGTATGAAAATTGAATTTTTACCGTTTATATGATTTCGAGATGTTGTATAGCTTCCATTGGACTTTTGACGAGATACAAATATATAATTTCAATGGACCATCCAATTTCATAGAAACCGAGTCTAGTTCATAAGAAGCAGGCCGGCTCAACATTTTTGGAGGCCGTATTCAAAATTAACACTAGGGCCCTATATCATAAAAAAATTATACTCCTACCTAATGTATATATGTGTCAACTTTTTTTTTTTATTCCATAAAACAAAAGTATTAATTTAATTCAACATTTTGATTTTTATTAAAATAATTTTTATAAATAAAATATTCAGTATACTTCATATTATTTGTTACATAGTGGATTGTAAATATGTTTTAATTATTTTAAGTTTCGAAAACTTCTTTTAATATAAACAAGGATTTTGTGAATACTGTTTTATAACAACATCAAACAAAAAGTCGATTCGTTTGATCATTTAATAGCTCAGAAACGGACTCGGCAACTCGGACTCGACACGATTCGGATTCGACAACTCGTTTTCTAAAAAATCTTAAAGATACAACATGTCATGGATACGTATATTTTAATAACATAAATCTATATAGTTTATATAAAAAAATATCTTAGCATCAAAATCATTGAATAACATCAAAACAAGTCTCATTCTAATATTCATAACACAGATTAAAAGAAAAGATCAAGAAAGATGTCTACATTCACTCCAAATATATGATAAATGATTCAAAACAAGTCTCATATGCAAAAAATATCAAAACAAGTCTCATAAGCAAAATAATCACTCAAAGTACATAATTATTAGTCAATTACATAACAAGATAATCATTGGGATCTTCATTAACTTCATCAAAATTCTTGGAAGAGAGAAAATTCTTGAAATATGGCCTAGGGTTCATATAAAAATTGGGGATCGGTCTTTAATTTGAGGTTTGTAGATTTAGAATTACTATTAGAGTGTGGAACGTGGTCTGGGGAGTAAATGAGTAATGCGTAGAACGGTAGAAGAAGATGGAGTTTGTAGATTTAGATTTCAGAATTAGTCATGGTCTGGAAGTAATGTGTAGGAAAGAAGGGATGTAGGGAACTGTAGAAGCATTCCAATTTTTTAATATATAAGTTTGGAATTTGCATTGTTTACCCAATAATTTGTCAAAAATTGTAGAAAGCCCTCGCCGAGTTCTTGATCGTGTCGACTCAGTAGTTGACCAAGCCGGATTCAAGTATCCAAAATTTTTTTTTATTTTCTCGGACACGCCACGTGGCGAGTCCAACGAGTATCCCAACCGTGTCGCACCCGTATCCGAGTCCCCAGAATCCGACTCTACATCTTGCTGTTTTTTGAAGTACCCGTGCTTCATAGTTTAATAGTCATAGTATATAACAATTTTTTAATAAAAATACGATTTTACAATAAATAAAAAATGTTCAATAATTTGTCTTAATGAGTATTCATGTACGAAAAATAATTAATTGTATTTATGTACTAAGATAAAATAATTAAAATATTTTTTAATTCATAAAGAAACATAAATTATGTAAAACTTGGGGCCCCCAAATGGGGGTCTTAGGCCTTTGCCTAACTTGCCTATAGGCAAGGTCGGCCTGGACAAGAAGTCGATGAAGCTAAATGAGCGAGAGAGAGAGAGAGAGAGAGAGAGAGAGAGAACAAAGCCCAAGAAGAAAATGTTTTATCACACTTAAAAAAAGGTAAAATTGCAAAAAAGGTTTCAAAATAATTAGTGATTACGGATTTTCGTTCCAAATTATTTCACTAAGTTAAATTAGTACCGTAATTTTATATTTTTTTTGAATATTGTCACATTTGCCATAGAGATGCTTACATGCCATGACATGGCAAATTTTATCATAAACAATTATATAAGATTACAGATTTCGTCCCAAACTACTTATCAATTTTGAATTTTCGTCCCAAACTATATCATAAGCCGACTTTCGTCTCGTAATTGAAATGACATGGGAAAAAAATTTGTTCCAAACTAATTATAAATATTATTATTTATTAATACAAAAAAATATGCACAAAATTTTTCTAATGAACTGTGATATGATATTTTGACTAAAAAGCGCATATGAATATGAAAAATCAATACTATTTTTCTCTTAAAAAAAAGTTAATGGTAATTTATATCTATGTGATATTCATAATATTCAATTTTGCCTTAAATTGCTTCTCAAATTATAGGAGGTAAATTGAACATAATGAATATATCATAAGGATAAATTTTCATTAGTCCCTTAAAAAAATAAAAGATGAATCGTCATTTCTATAAAATTAGAAATCTAATAGTGGACTAAATTAATACCAAATGACACATTGTGAGACGAAATTCGGCGAATTAATATAGTTTGGTACGAAAAATTAAAATTTCTAATTGGTTTGGGACGAATTCTGCAATTTTATATAATTGTTTATGATAAAATTTGCCACGTCATGACATGTAAGCATCCATGTGGCAAGTGGGACAATATTTTAAAAAAATATAAAATCACAGGACTAATTTGACTAGATAATATAGCTTGGGATGAAAAAATTCAAAATAACTAATTAGTTTGAGAATTTTTTACAATTTTGTCTTAAAAAATAAGTTTTCATATATATTTGGGAAATTCTTACCCAGACCGGATTAGACCGAACCCAAACTAACTTACTTACTTACTTTGGAATTTGATGTAACTTCCAGAAAAATGACCAATCACAAAACAAATGCAATACACTTACTTGGTGGTTGAATGGATTTGATCAGGACAACAAGAATTTTTCTATATATTTATATAACGGACGAAACCATCCGGGAAAACTGATCAAAATAATTGATTCGTTGATCCAACCATCCAAATCCGCAGAGAAGGAAATAAAGAGGCTCGGTTCCTTTGTAAAATTAGTTGGGGGATTCTAGGGGCAGTTCCACTTGTGGAAAACTGCCAACAGTTTTAACCCAAAATGAACTGCCCGAATATTTTATTATTATTTTTGTGACCTGCTAACCCGGTCTCATTTAGCAGGTCACATTTTGTCCTTTTACATATTTGTCCCTGCATATTAATAATACATAATAAAAACATAAAATCCCATTTATTTCATTTACTCATTTGCCCCTCCTTGTTAATAATATTTACTAAAAACATAAAATCCCTTCTTAATTAAACTAATGCTTGAAAATCATTAAAATTATATTCGATTCTCTATATCAAGCTAAATATAAGATGAAAAAAAATAATAAAATCAAATTTATAAATTTATAATTTTTTTCAAATTTTTTGTCTATAAATATAAAATTAAATTGAACATGTTTAATTTAAAAAGACACATTTTTCTTATTAAACATTTGTATCATTAAGTATTTAAATGTCTTTCTCTTTCTCTTTCTTTTTTTTTTTTTTTTTTTTGATTGAATTTTAAATAATAGAAAATTAAAAAAAAAAAAAGTTGTCTTCTTCCACAAAACTTCATCGGTGAACGGCGGCGAAATGCAGAGGGGGCACTTTGCCGGCAATCGGATCGCTGCCAAAAAACCCATTTGTCCTTTCTCAAATCAAAATCCTTGTTCTTGCTCCAATTTTTCAATCAATTTAGGCTTCCTACTCCCCCTCAAAAACCCCTTATATACTTGAAGAACAAACACAATCATTCCATAAGAACCCAGAAAGTCAAGCTCATTTTTGGGTTCAATTAAGGGATAAGGGCAATATTAATCCGACTCTTGAAAACAATTAAGGCATAAGAGCAATTATTAGGACCAGAAAAACTGCACAATCAAGCTCATTTTTGGGTTCAATAAAGGCATAAGAACAAACATAATCATTCCACAAATCCCGTTCTGGTCCGAGCACGGTTATGGAGGGATGAGGGGAGTGGGGCGGCGGTAGCTAGGGTTTCGGAAAGGGGTTGGGGTTGGAGAAGAAAACCAGATTCTGAAGCTTCACATATATGTCAACTAAATAAAGAAAAAACAGGGGAACACAAAATTGAAGCCAATTATTGGTAACGGGACATAGACCAAATTAGAAGCCACCGGAAATTGAAGCTTGAAAGTGGAGCTAAAACAGTGATAGGCAGGGTATAGAAGTAATTTCAATTTTGTCTATAGAGTAAATAAGGTTCCGGTTGCAGGTGCCAAATATGCCACATGGCATATTTTCTATGGTGAACTGTCCGCAGTGCCGCCAAAGGCGAACTGCGGTTGGCAAGCCCGAAATTAGTTAGTCTAAATCATGATTTGACATGTTCTCCTCTGCAGTATATGAAAAGTTTCTACGAATTATGATAGATGCTTGAAAGAAATGCACGATACCATTTTATGGCGGAACTTAAAATTTCTTTTTAAATATTTTATTGCATCAAATCCCATGACTTGGTTATAGGAGAGGTTGAGTAATTTCCTCCTTTGTTGGCTGATGTGACGTGGGATTTGGATTTATCATTTAATTAAGGTTGATCGGGACCATAAATATTATAATCCCATATTATGTGGTGTAGTGAATAATTTTGTATTTTCTATGTATACCATTTTTTTTTGCTGTTTGACTTATGAATAAATTATTTGGTGGGGCTTTGTAATTTAAATCTTTTGATTCTAAATGTTTGATGTATATCTCACTAAGATAATTCAATTATTTATAGTTTCTAATATACAATTGGGTTCTAGAATTTGAGTCGGAGTTGCTGAGTTGGTAATTTTCCTACGGAATTAGCTATATGCGTCGCTCATGGTAAAATTTAATCCCGAATTATATATTTTCAGATAGGAATTTTTACCATGAATTTCACCGATAATATTGATAAAAACGTAATTTTTGTATATATTTTCAGTAATTAGTAATTTAAAATTTAAACAAAAATTGCACGTGAGCGTAAATCCGGTACAAAAATAATTATAGATGTGATAAAGAAAAAGTATTACTGAATGGAATTTTTTGAACAATTTCTTTTAATACATACACTTATTGCTTGGGAAATATGTGCGTCCCTCACCCCGGATCAGGTCTTATGTGGCCCATCCCGGAGTTCGGTATCGCTCGGCAAGGAGTAACCCATCAGAGTTGCTAAATTTTTATTTTCAAGTTAAATATATGATTGAAACATCATACAAATTATCTAGGGAAAGGGAAAAAAAAGGAATAATACAAGTCATTTGGTATTTAGGGTGTAAAATGCATTATACTCACATACATTACGCGAAACTTGCATAATTTTTCAATTTAAGATTTTATTGAACAAAATCTTATTTTACTTTTGAATAAAATAAAATAAAATCTTATTTTATTTTATTTTTCAATTTAATATATATATATATATATATATATATATATATATATATATATATATATATATATATATATATATATATACCTAAATTTCTCCTAGATAGAAGGAGATCCGAGATAATATATAAAGTTTAAAAAGTGTACTTATATTTGTGCTAAGTTTAGGAAGTATGAGGGGATTATGTGCTAAGTAATTTTAAAATTATTAAGGTGATGCAGGGTAAATATTTGATTTCTGAATCCCGTACTCCTTGCTCCAATGTCCAGATAACTTCAAGCTTCATATTTCCTGCAAAAGAAAGCTTACAATATCGGAGTGGGGGGTTGTCGATGGAACCTCCTCCTATGCTTAAGTCAGCAAGGTGTTAAAAGCATAAACAATGGAATTGCAGAGAAGGAAGCAATAGAATTGTGTATTAGGATTAGAATTAATGATCACAGGGGCGGACCCATAAATTTTAGTCACGGCGGGCGAGATTAAAATGGAAAGTATATAATTAAATTATTTAAAAAATTATGATTATCAAAATTTATTTTTAATATGCCGATAAGTCTTATGGTACTTGATATTGATAATATATCTAATCAAATAAGATAATAAAAAGTATATAATATGCAAAAACAATCACTAGACATAAGAAAAATATGAATAGACTTTAGAAGACAGTTGAATATACATTTCAATGAAAATATTAGTAACTAAAAGTTTACTTTGACATATTAAATTGTACTCTACGTTTTTTCATGGTATCAAATTCATCTATGATAGAATCACTATCAAAACTTTGAGTAATTTCTTTCTCAATATACGTTATTAAAGAACTAGATAAGAAATCGTCCTCCATTTTACTCCGCAACCTTGTCTTCAGAAGTTTCATAGCTGAAAATGCACGTTCAGATGTCGCTGTGGAAACATGAAGAACCAAAAGAAGTCGGATCATAAAAGTTTTTAAAAAAGTACCTTTTGATAATGACGTTGAGTGATTCAGCCGATTTGTGAAGAAAACCCCTTTTTTTTTTATATAACTTGGTGAAGAAAAATTAATTTGAGAAGAAATTGGAATTCAAAATTCAACGTTGTTTTGTTTTCCCTTATTAAAAGAGAATTATATTAAGTGTTAAAGAATATTTTCCTTATCAAATTCTACTTAAACTAGGCAACTCTATTAGTGAAACTTCATTCTCTAAGATCTGACCACACATTTAATTAAAGTAGACAAAGATTTTTGATTCACAAGATTATTTCGTTTATGAATTTAAAGGTACGTACTAACAAAAATACATAAAGTGCTACTATAATAATAATAATAGATATGCACTATTACTAATTTTTTTTTTGCTGGGGGTGCAGGCGCCCACACCTGCACCCCCTATAGGTCTGCCCCTGAATGATCATATCAGTGATGTATTTATACCAATGAAAGAGATTTGAATCTAGTAGATTCGTTGTTTGATAAGGGAACTTCCTTGCTTTCAGAGTTTCCATGTTTGAACAGGACTTTGTATGGAAAATTGAAGCTCGTAGTTGTTGGGGCTTAGCTCCCTATGGCACGACACTGAGTCCAGAGGGCGAGTTAGCGACTTCATTTCATATTGGGTTAGAGATTTGGTTCGGCTATCGGTCGATGCTATATCAGAGGAAATTTCATTCCAAGTGAAATTAACATATAGACGGAAGTGGAAGGACGGGAGATTCTATGCTGAGAATCTAAAGGTATAAATAAGATTTATTACAACAAAAATTTTGTAGGAAAGTTTTGTACAAGTTTCACGTAATACAGGGGAAGAGAGTATGCATTTTTCCTGTAATAAGATTCTCCCTCCATCCCATTTATTTTGACCCATTTGATACAATATTCGGTCAATTTTTTAATATTTTAAGTGACTTGTGATATTAAATTATTCACATTTGTATTATATTAAACTTTTCAAATATTAATATATATGATGCCATACAATATTATCAATTTAGTAGTAAAATATATTAATTATTTATTTATTATAATTTTCATAAATTTAATCAAGTTGATCGTACCAATGGAGCAAAATAAATGAATCAGGGTTTATATATTAACGAACTAATCACTTATTTCGACGTTATTAATTAACTTCAAACTCACCTAACGATGATGCCATATCAGTAAATGAATTAATTTTTAATTAAAAATAAATAACTCGTGACTTCTTCATGATCTGAAGTATTTCACGTTCGTCGCGATAAGGTACAATACATAAAATAAGTGAATATAATGTCATCTCTAATGACTCCGAGAGGGAATACCCTCTCCCTCTCCCCCTCCCCCTCCCCCTCCCCCTCCCCCTCTCTCTAGTTTTTTAGTCATTTCTAATGACTCATTCTATCTAACCCATTTAATAATTAATTTTATCCTTCTCTATTATTATTATTAATAATTGTAATATTATTAATAATTGGGTTTCATGATTGTATCGTATTATTTTAAATTTTTAGAAAGAATTATTTTTGGGTGATAAATACAACCCCAAAATTATTAAAATAAATTAATATTAAAATACTAGTGTTAATTTAATGAATAAAAGTTATTTTTTATAATTAAAAATAATTATCTCCAAATAATATACAAATTTTAGTAATTTTTTTATTTTTAAATAAAGATAAAAAAATAACCAAATAAAACAAAACGAAATTAAAAAAAAAAAATATAGCATGTGATGGAGGGGGCTTGGATGGGAGAAGCTCCCCCTCCCTCTCCCTCTAGGGTCCCTCTAGTGGGTATACCCTCTCCGCCCCCTAGTCATTGGAGATGATTTTTTTTCCCCCTTCCCCCATATACCCTCTAGGGCATCTCCCCACTAGTCATTAGAGATGCCCTAAGATATCACAACTTTATCCTTTATTTCTTATCATTTTTGTAATGAATTACTCCCTCCGTTCCCTTTTACATGTCACTTTAGAGAAAAAAAAATTCCACTATACATGTCACTTTATAATTTCAAGATAGAGATTTAAATGCTAATTTGATACTTTTACCCTTCTTTAATCTTAAATATTATACTTAATATCTCCCAATTTTCAAAACAAATAACCATGCATTTATTAAGAGCAATTTTGTCCAACTATCCTTTGATTTTCCTCAAATCTAGAGCATTAAATAATTTCTTAATTTTTGTGAAACAACCTTAAACGACATCTAAATGGGAACGGAGGGAGTATGCATTAATTTATATCACCTCCAATCAATTTAATTTTAAAAAATCGTTATTTAGTAATGTCCTCTCAATAGCCCATGTCGTCTTTTTTTATTTTTTATTTTTTATTTTTTGGTTGTTTAATTGTGTCGTGTCTAATGTGGCTTCTTGACTTGCCAATCCACGTGATTAACCCAACTTGATCCAATATATATATATATATATTTTTTTTTTTTTTGATAACCCAGGTGTACAAGTTTACACTAGACTAATCCTGAACTCTCAGAACCCTTGCCCTAGAATCCTGAAGGATGTAAATCGCAGGATGTACCTCCACCAAGCCCCGGGTTCCCACCATACTGCTGTACACTCTGCGCACAAAGGGGTCTTCACCACAAATGATCCTTAGATAGACCCATATAAATGCTTCCATCCAAGTTCCAAATGGGATTCGACCCTACCCTTATATTTTTATTACTTCATAAATGTTAATATGCTAATGTTTTTATCTTTATCGTAGATTCGTTACATGTCTATGTTCACACTGTCTAGGTTCGTAATAATCAATTATTAGCCCGTGCATTATTACACCCAATTTTTTTTTTCAATTTAGCTAGCTCGTTCCTTTTATTAATTTAATTGAAACCTATTATATGCCATTTGACCATAAGAGATGTGGACGTTATTGCTTTTACAATTTATTATATATAATATAATTAAAATATAATGCAGTTCATATTTTTTTTTTTTTTGATCTACTAGACTGTGTATTTACAGCTCGGACCGAAGAGTGCAAATGGTATAGGTCCTCCCCTGTGGTGTCTCCAGTAGGATTCGAACTTGAGTCTACGTATTTGATAAATAGCTCATTGTATTAATCCTTGAAATAATAGGCTACAAATGTCTCTTCATCTCATCAACTAACCCTTTTGGGTTTTTATTCAACATATAACACACGCGCACTATGTGGCTAAATTGACTTGGAAACTCGCCAAAAAAATAACGATGATGCCATATATATTTAATTAAACCATCAACTGACCATTTTGGCTTGTTATTCAATATTCCCTCCCTTTTTTTTTTTTTTTTATCATTTTAGGATTTCAATGTAAAATTAATGTTTTTTTTTTTTTTTTTTATCAAAAGGGTATTTTGGAAATTTTTTTTTTAAAAAAAAAGTGGCTATTTATGATATTCCTTAATTCGTGTGCAATTCTCCAAAGTGACAAATAAAAAAAAGGAGGAAATATATTAACACAAGCTGACGAAGCTTCACATGATTGATGTTGGCTCAGCTGACGTAGATTATCAGGACTAAGAGGTTATTGATTCAACTCTCACTAATATAGGTTCTTCTTTTAAGTTAATACTAATATTTGATAATTGAATTTTTTTTTTTTTTATAATTGTAATTCAATAGATCAATTTCTTATTTAATGATATTGATTATTAATTTAATGTTTGTTTCTATTAAAATAAAACATTCAAACAATGTTTGAAATTGAATTTCCTAAAACTTGGTGCTCAACCATCAATTTAAAATTTAATGGTCGTTTCTATTAAAAAAGAATATTCAAACAATGTTTGAAATTGAATTTGCTAAAACTTAGGGTCAACCATCAATTTAAACTTAATCTATACTATTAAAAAAGGAAGCCTGAAAGTGGCGGTTATGACACCATGCTATACAAAAAAATTATGTCTTTTCAAAACTAACCCTAAATTTTTGAATTTAAAAAATGTAATAAAATGATATTGTTAAGTTTCATGTAACCGTGTGAACACGCACCATATTGATTTTGTTGTGTATATTTTCCAATTTATCTTTATATATTTTGATTCTGAAATTTTTATCTTAAGTTTCATTTGAAAACTTTTTATAACCAGTTTTTTATATTTCAAATCTAAGTTTTATATATTTTTTTGAGTTGCACGTGAGTACTGCGTACCACGGGCTAATTTAAAAGATGAAATCTTAAATTTATTCAACGAATTGAGTTGACAAATATCATTTTTTTAACTAAAATTCCTCGGTATGACATATCATTGATTAAATCATCATATAGCCATTTTAGACTTTTCATTCAATATATTAATACAAATTGACGTGGTTGGTTAAGTTGACTACTAAATCGTGACTAAGAGGTCTTAGGTTCAACTTCCTCTAATGTAAGCTTTTTTTGTAGTTTAATACTAGTGTTTGGTAAAAAAAAAAAAATTTATATATTGATTGTAATTCAATAGATCGAATTTTGATTTAATGATTCAAACAATGTTTGAATTTGAATTTCTTGAAATATAGGGCACAACCATCAATCTAAACCTACAAATAAAATCTTAAATTTATTCAAGGCATTGATTTATCATATATCATCTGTTTTTTTCCTAAAAAATAATTAATATGACATATATTTAATTAAACCATGTACTAGCCGTGTTATATTTATTTTCAATATATTAACACACGGAGACGTGGCTAAACATGGGTTGATGTTAGCTCAGTTGACTAACACCATAATGACTAGAGAGGTTGTATTGTTCAATTCCCTCTAATATATGTTTTTCTCTTAATTGAATATTAATTAGTATTTGTTAATTAATTTTCTTTGTGATTTTATTGTATTTCAATAGATAAATTTCTGATTTAATGATATTGATGTAATGATTGTTTTTAATTTGACAAAAAAAATTAAACAATGTTATTAAAACAGGACCGGATTGGCCAGTCCGACCCCAAATCGGAGACTTGTTCAATCCGATTAACCCCCTAAAATCGGTGAGCTTAAAAATCAGTTTGAATCTAGTTGAATCGGTCCAAAACAGATGAATCGGCAAATCGGTTAAACATGATGTGATTTTCCTTTTCCTTTTTTTTTCCTAGTTATACATTTGTTTTAATATCAAAAATAAAGTTAAAATTGTTTTAGAAGAAGAGATTAGAACACCTAACCTCTTCATTAAAACATAATAGACTTACCATTTGAGCTATATCATTTTTATTAAACTTTTAGTATAAAAATATATAAATTATAGAAAATTTGTAACTAAATTTATTTATAAATTAAATTATGATAATTAACTCAAATAATATTTTACACATTATCAATGAAGACATAATTTCTCATAAAAGTTTTTCTATAAGATATTTCTTAATATTATTTTTAGGATAAAGAGTGTCAGAGTTTGAAAGTCAAATGGATATATTATGTAAATTTGATTTTAAATTTTAGACTTGTATACATAATCATATTTTAAAAACAAGTGTATTTACTTTAACTCGATTTCAAATTACAGTAAATGAAAATTACCGCACTAGCTACTACACCCCTGTAATTGGAGTTCAATTTTTACTGTACTATTTGACCTGGTATATACAAAATTGGAAGCTCTAAAGCATTTCTGATACCTGAGGAACAAAAATTAACCGTTTTTCTCCTCCGTCACATGTGTTTAATGTTAATGAAAATCAGTTAGGTCCAAATCATTTTAAGTAAACTCAAATATAAAATCTAATAACTTGCTTTCTAAATAAGACTATTCCAATTGACTTTGATTAAATTGGTGAGTCGACCTTAAAATTAAGGTGGCATTATGATTATAAAAGGCGGATCCATTTCGCTGATTTTTCTCATCAAAACTCATCAGAACATCCCTCAATTCTAGCAACGTAAAAACAAAGCTTAGCTACTCAATATGTCTTCGCCAATTGATCCACACGTTGATCCCTATGGCTACTTGGGAATGATCCGAAACCCGGATGGCTCATTCACTCGTAAACCCGAATTCCTTCCCACTGCTCCTCCTTCCTACAAACCCGACCCAAACTTTCCCGTTCTAACCAAAGACATTCCCATCAACCTCAAAAAGAATACTTGGGCCCGTCTCTATCTCCCCGACACCGAATTAAGTTCCATTCCGACCAAAAAGTTACCACTCATTATCTACTACCATGGTGGAGGATTCGTCCAATTCAGCCCATCATCAATGTTGTTCCAAAACTTATGCTTTTGGATCGCTAAACAAATCCCAGCTGTCATCGTGTCCGTCGGATACCGTCTAGCGCCTGAGCATCGCCTTCCTGCCGCCTACGATGACGGAATGGAAGCATTGCATTGGTTAAGAACCATCAGCGATGTGTGGATGACTAAGCACGTTGACTTGTCAAAATGTTTTCTCATGGGGAGTAGCTCCGGAGGGAATATAGTGCATCACGTAGGTTTACGTGCGGTCGCATGTGTTGATGATCTGTCACCATTGAAGATCCAAGGGTTGATATTTCATCAACCATTTTTTGGTGGGACCCAAAGGACTTTGTCGGAGGTGAGGTTGAGTAATGATAAATTGTTTCCTCCTTTGGTGGCGGATGTGATGTGGGATTTGAGTTTACCTGTTGGGGTTAACCGAGACCATGAGTATTGTAATCCAATTGTGGGGATTAAATCGGAGGTTTTGATGAAGGTTAAGGATCAAGGATGGCGACTTTTGGTTACGGGATGTGAAGGAGACCATCTTGTGGATCGACAGATTGAATTTGCGAGAATGTTGAAAGAGAATGGATTAAATGTGATTGGTGAATTTAGTAATGAAGGTTTTCATGGATATCAATTGGTTGATGAACCTAAAGCCGAGATATTATGTGGTGTACTAAAGAATTTTATAAATTCCATGTAGAACATTTGTGTTTAGTGTTTTACTTATGAATAAATCAATTGGGAGTGGGTCATAGTTAAAGCTTTTTATTCTCATGAGTGTTTCATGTTTATCTCATTGAGACGATTCATATTTATTGTATTAAACCTCTGCAAATTTTCATATGGGTACTAAAGAATATTCTATTTGAGTAGTTGTAGAATTTGTATTGTCGTTAATTTTCTTTTTCTTTTTAATTAGCTATGTGTCGCTAGTGATATAATTCTCTACTATATAGAGGAGTGAATATCAAATTAACTTCATGTTTTATTTTAAATAGACAGTTTAACTTTTGATGATAAGTTAATGAGCAAAAATTCTCGACTATATAGAGGAGTGAATATCAAATTAACTTCATGTTTTATTTTAAATAGACAGTTTAACTTTTGATGATAAATTAATGAGCAAAAATTCTCGACTATATAGGGGAGTGAATATCAAATTAACTTCATGTTTTATTTTAAATAGACAGTTTAACTTTTGATGATAAATTAATGAGCAAAATATCTTACTGTACTTTAATTTTTTCAGTTACAGACTTTCCTTCAACCATCTGAAATTTCAGGAACTTGGAAACTTAATACTTTTCGAGCCCTTGCTCTTCAGTATTATATTTCCTGTCCAATTCGTTCCAAAGAGACTTAGCTGTGTATGAATCAAAACAGTACATGTCAAAGAGTACATTCGATAAAGCAGAAAGAATGACTCCTCGACCAATTTGGTCCCGTTCTGACCATTCAACTATTTGAGCAGTCTTTGGATCGATTTCAGTTGGTTCAGGTCTAGTCACCTGAATAACCGACAAAAGTCCCTTCATTGTAAATGTAAACCAAATTTTCATACGCTGTTGCCAACGCTTAAAAATTGGCCCGAAAACTTTTCCGATAAACCGGATAAGTCGACTTTTGTGGATGGCATGGACACAGTACCGGAGCCTCCTGCAGATGACATGATAATTTTAAAACACAAAGTTAATTTCTTGAAGATTGTTGGAAAAATCAGTTTTAAGATTATCAAAATGTGAATACAAATCGACACTAAATTCAAACAAACCAATTTGGACAATAAAGAAAAAAACAATTTATTAAATAATCAGTTATAAAAAACCGAACAAATAAATTAAAATTAACTTATCTCAAAATTCTGTATAGTAACAGAATTGATCCAACCAAATCGCAGAAATGATTCTGCTTGTCTTGAAAAAATTATCGACCCACTTCCAATGCAATTGGGAGTCACGAACAACTTTATCCTTTATTTCTTATCATTTTTTAATGAATTATGCATTAATTTATATCACCTCCAATCAATTTAATTTAAAAAAATCGTTATTCAGTAATGTCCTGTAAATAGCACATGTCGTCTTTTTTTATTTTTTATTTTTTGGTTGTTTAATTGTGTCGTGTCTAATGTGGCTTCTTGACTTGCCAGTCCACGTGATTAACCCAACTTGATCCAATGTGTTAATCCTATATATTTAGTATGACCCCCCACATCATGTACTATTTATTTCAAATTAGGTGGTATTACCATGCAATGTGTGTCACATTCTATGGTATAAATTATACTCCTTATATCATACAATGTGATACACATTGTGTGATAATATCACCTAATGTGGTATTAGCGGCACCTAACGTAGCGGTACCCTAGAATTCCCATTTTTGGGGAATTCTAGGGTGCCGCTACGTTAGGTGCCGCTAATACTACATTATGTGGTATTACCACACAATGTGTGTCACATTAGGTGGTATAAATACCATAGAATGTGACACACATTGCGTGGTAATACCACCTAATTTGGAATAAATACTACATGATGTGAGGGTCATATTAAACATATGGGGTTAATACTATGTAATGTGATCATGTACTGTCACATGTGGAGATCATACCATACAATGTAATACACATTGAATGGTAATACCACCTAATGTGGTATTAGCTGCACATAACGTAGCGGCACCCTAGAATTTTCCTTGATAAATAGCTCATTGTATTAGTCCTTGAAATAATAGGCTACAAATGTAAGTCCATGATGTCTCTTCATCTCATCAACTAACCCTTTTGGGTTTTTATTCAACATATAACACACGTATTAACACACGCGCACTATGTGGCTTAATTGATTTGGAAACTCGCCAAAAAAATAACGATGATGCCATATATATTTAATTAAACCATCAACTGACCATTTTGGCTTGTTATTCAATATTCCCTCCTTTTTTTTTTTTTTTTTTTTTCGCTTTCGGCAAAAAAAATTTTGTTTATTTTTATTTATCATTTTAGGATTTCAATGTAAAATTAATATTTTTTTTAATCAATTTTATCCTTTTTACTAATACTTATCATTAATGCTAAGATTATTTGATTAAAAGGGTATTTTGGAACTTTTTTTTTTTAAAAAAAGTGGCTATTTATGACATTTCTTAATTCGTGTGCAATTCTCCAAAGCGACAAATAAAAAAAAAAGAGGGAATATATTAACACAAGCTGACGAAGCTTCAAATGATTGATGTTGGCTCAGTTGACGTATATTATCAGGACTAAGAGGTTATTGATTCAACTCTCACTAATATAGGTTTTTCTTTTAAGTTAATACTAATATTTGAATTTTGAATTTTTTTTTTATAATTGTAAATCAATAGATCAATTTCTGATTTAATGATACTGATTATTAATTTAATGTTTGTTTCTATTAAAATAAAACATTCAAACAATGTTTGAATTTGAATTTCCTAAAACTTGGTGCTCAACCATCAATTTAAAATTTAATGGTCGTTTCTATTAAAAAAAATATTCAAACAATATTTGAATTTGAATTTGCTAAAACTTAGGGTCAACCAACTTAATCTATGTTATTAAAAAAGGGAAGCCTGAAAGTGGCGGTTATGACACCATGCTATACCAAAAAATTATGTCTTTTCAAAACTAACCCTAAATTTTTGAATTTTAAAAATGTAATAAAATGATATTGTTAAGTTACATGTAACCGTGTGAACACTCACCATATTTATTTTGTTGTGTATATTTTCCAATTTATCTTTATATATTTTGATTCTGAAATTTTTATCTTAAGTTTCATTTGAAACTTTTTATAACCAGTTTTTCATATTCCAAATATAAGTTTTATATATTTTCTCGAGTTGCACGCGAGTACCACGTGCCACGGGCGCTAGTAGTAAAAGATGAAATCTTAAATTTATTCAACGAATTGAGTTGACAAATATCATTTTTTTTACTAAAAGTCCTCGGTATGACATATCATTGATTAAATCATCATATAGCCATTTTAGATTTTTTATTCAATATATTAATACAAATTGACGTGGTTGGTTAAGTTGACTACTAAATCGTGATTAAGAGGTCTTAGGTTCAACTCCCTCTAATGTAAATTTTTTTTGTAGTTTAATACTAATGTTTGGTAAAAAAAATTTTTATATATTGATTGTAATTCAATAGGTCGAATTCTGATTTAATGATATTGATGTAATGATTCAAACAATGTTTGAATTTGAATTTCTTGAAATCTAGGGCACAACCATCAATCTAAACCTAAAAATAAAATCTTAAATATTTGTGATGGAGGTAGTTTTCAACCATTGAAGAACCCACTTTTCTTCATCAGCAAACTCCTTCCAGTTCTGAAGCTCTTCAACAGACTTATTCACTCTGTAGTCTCTCCACTTCATATATATTTGTTTTTCATAGGTGAATAAAGTCTTGAGCATCAGTTTTTGATCAAAGTAGGCCAGAGCCTTCTCAAACCTATTGAAAACAGATTTGTCAGCATTGATAATATCAAAAGATTTTCTGACTTCAAACTTGGCCTTAGGCTTGACCATGCCAGCAGGCATCTTTGGCTTGGCTTGTAAAGATTCACCAATCTTTACTCCTCCAGCATGTTCAGGGCCATGAGCATCCTTCTTGCTCAGCTCAAGGACCACAACGAGTTCAACATCTTCAGCAGTTTTACGTTCTGCTTCAGACATTTTCCTTCTATTTTCATCCTTTTCGACCTGAATTTTACTGAGTTCAAGGACCCTCTGCTCCTCCTGTTCATCTCTTTTTATCTGCTCTGCTTCATCTCTCTTCTTTTTATCAGCAGCATACATTTTCTTCTTTTTGATAAGGATTTTTCTTTTCCCTTTATCAGCTTGGGCAGGTTTAGGAGCAGGACCAGCAGATGCAATGAGTGCAGCTGCTATGGGGTTGATGATCTGCACATCTGGATCATCTTGAAGTTGAGCAACCCCAGCTGTTGGTTCTTTTGGAGCAATCTGTTGATCATCAGTCTTTTCAGCAGCAGACTTCTCTTCAGCACCAGCAGGCCTCTCTGCTGATGGAGGGCTTTGTTTCACTAAGTCTGATAACTCAGTGGGTGAATCAACAAAAGTCATTTTCTTCCTTATTGTTTTCTTTGATCTTCCTGGAATAGGCTTGGAGGCACCTGTATCTCTAAGTTGACTTCTGGTCCTGTGAGCAACAGTCTCATCAGGATGTTCAGCAGATGGTGTTCTCGAAGATGAGGTAGGAGATATATTCCTGATCTCCGCAGTAGTCTGTTTGATGATTTCATCAGTCCTCATAGCATCAGACGTGTCTACTCTGGCTTGAACAGCTGGCTCAGCTGTTTGAGTAGATACTTTCTGCATCTTCTTGGGAGCCACTTCCTTGGGCTCATCAGCCTTTTTCTTTTTGGTCTCAACAGCTGGCTGAGCTGTTTTAACCAATTTCCTTTGCTTCTTGGCAGGAACCTCCTTGGGTTCCTCCTCATCTTCATCATCTTAAACTTCATCAGCTTTCCTTTTCATAACAGGCAGATATTTGGCCATTGCCTTAGCGTTATGAATCTTCTTCCCATTCGTCATCTCACATCCCATGTGGTGGAGCAGATAGCTCAGAGTGATTCTATGATTAGTCTGTTGAATAGACTTTTTGCCTTTCTTCTCATGAAAATTAGCTAGAATGTACCAGATAACCACTGACCAATTAACTTCCACACCGTAGAAAATAGCCAACATAATGTTGTATCTCTTCATAGTCACAGCATCCAGAGAAAATGTGCAGTTCTCTATCAGCTTTGCAACCATATCAGCCATGCGCTGATACTCGTCCTTCAGTTGCTTCTTCTTGATGTTGCCAGTCAACATCTCTCCCTCCTTGGCACATATTGCCCAGAAGTCTTGAAGTTTTTCCTCAGTAAGGGTAGTTACATCATGTCGTCCTCTGTTTGGCAGACCAAACATTTCATGAAGCAGAACCGGGGTGATGACTACAGATTTGCCTCTAACTGTAGCTTTAATCTCCCTTTTGGCGAAATCCACTTCGGCTGTCCTGTAGTATTCCAAAACTTGGTCCTTCCAGACCAGTCGTTCATGTACTTCCATGAAGTTTACCAGGGAAGCAGCTTTGAACTTCTCCAACAATTGCTTCATCAAATCGGTACCAGACTGATAGTACGCATCATAAACCAGATACATACCCTCCGCCTTAGCTTCTTGACTAGAACTAATTTTGAATATGTGGGATGTTAGTGAAAGACAGAAATTTGCAGAAGATAGAATGCAAATAATTTCTCAAAAATGCTCTAAGTGTATTTGGGTGCGTAAAGAGGCACAAGTCTGATCAGATTTGAATTTATAGATTTAGGGTATTTCGGTTTCCGTGATACCCGCAACCGTTAGATCCGTTTCTGTCAGTTCTGATCGTGCGGCGTCAGTTATGCCCTTTCAAATTCAAAAAGCACTTAATGACAGGCGGGAATGCGAACCGCCTTATCATATTTGTAAAAGCGCATTTTTAAATAAAACTTTTTTAATACGCACATCTTTTACTTAACTGATCAGACGAGTAACTAAAGTACTTATCTGATTGGACTACCGTCCTGATGACTGATTGTTATCAGTGAAAGCCAATAACTGATAACCTTCCTCAGCTGTTTGTCAATCCAGCTAGATAATTAATCTTCAATCTTCAAGACTTTAATCTTCTGATAAAAACATAACTTCAACTAACTTTCATCAACAAATTTCATCTTTTAATTAGAAGTACTGCTAGTCTTACACGTTCCGCTGACTTTAAGAATCCATAAGTTAACTAGTCTGTTGAGAG
Organism: Penstemon barbatus; assembly: GCA_003313485.2. Lineage (NCBI taxonomy): Eukaryota > Viridiplantae > Streptophyta > Magnoliopsida > Lamiales > Plantaginaceae > Penstemon > Penstemon barbatus. The sequence continues at coordinate 15,589,407 of CM064880.1, forward strand.
TTAACCTTGAAGATGATATGATGAGTAAGCTGATGAACTCCAGTCTTCTGATGAGTTCCCCCTCAGCTTATGCATCCAATTTTAATAAGCCTAGTTCAACTCTTAGAGTTGAAAACCTTGTCTCACTTAGAGGTTTTGTAAAAATGTCAGCAATTTGATTTTCAGTAAACACATATTCTATCATGATATTTCCTTTCTCCACATGATCTCTGATGAAATGATGTTTGATCTCAATATGTTTAGTCCTTGAATGACCTGTAGTATTCTGAGTAAGACTGATTGCACTTGTATTGTCACAGTAGATAGATATTCCACTGATTTTGATGTTGTAATCCTCTAGTTGATGTTTCAACCATAATATCTGTGCACAGCAAGCTCCAGCAGCTATGTATTCAGCTTCAGCAGTTGATATGGATACTGAAGTCTGGTTCTTACTCATCCAAGAGATCAGGCGACTACCTAAGAACTAACAGGCACCTGTTGTGCTTTTCCTGTCAATCTTGCAGCCAGCAAGGTCAGAATCTGAATATTTAATAAGCTCAAATCAAGATTCCCTAGGATACCATAATCTCAAGTCTTCAGTGCCTTTAAGATATTTAAGTATTCTTTTGGCAGCTAAGAGGTGAGATTCTTTAGGATTTGATTGATATCTCGCACAAACCCCAACAGAGTACATGATATCAGGTCTGCTAGCTGTTAAGTATAACAGTGACCCAATAATTCCTCTGTATTTGGTTATGTCCACTGATTTACCATCTTCATCATTATCTAAACGAAGACTAGTAGACATTGGAATATTAGCAGTAGAGCTAGTTTCCATACCAAATTTCTTGAACAGATCCTTTGTGTATTTTGCTTGGCTGATGAATATCCCATCAGGCAACTGTCTTACTTGTAAGCCAAGAAAATAATTAAGTTCTCCCATCATGCTCATTTCAAACTTGTTCTGCATCAGCTTTGAGAACTTGTCACACATCTGTTGATTTGTTGAACCAAAAATAATATCGTCCACATATATTTGCACAAGCAAAATATGTTCTTCCCATTCAATAGTGAACAAGGTCTTGTCTACCTTACCTTTACGAAATCCTTTAATTAAAAGGAAATCAGACAGGGTATCATACTATGCTCTTGGAGCCTGTTTCAGTCCATAGAGGGCTTTCTTCAGACGATACACCTTGTCTTCTTCATTATAAGCTTCAAATCCAGGTGGGTGTTCAACATAAACTTCTTCTTGCAATTCTCCATTGAGAAAAGCTGATTTCACATCCATTTGATAGACTGTTAAATTCTTGTGAGCAGCATAGGCAAGAAAGAGTCTGATTGCCTCTAATCTTGCTACTGGTGCAAATGTTTCATCAAAGTCAATACCTTCTTCTTGGCAATACCCTTTGGCAACTAATCTTGCTTTATTTCTGGTGACAACATCATCTTCATTCATTTTATTCCGGAAAACCCATTTAGTGCCAATTACTCTTTGATGACTTGGTCTAGGAACTAAGTACCAGACTTCATTCCTTTCAAATTGATTTAGCTCTTCTTGCATAGCTTCAATCCAGTTTGAATCATTAAGAGCTTCTTCAATTTGTTTAGGCTCTATTTAAGATAGGAAGCTGACGAACATTGCATAATTTGCAACAGCTCTCCTTGTCTTCACTCTATCCAAAGGATCACCAATCACCAGCTCTGGTGGGTGATTCTTGAGCCATCTAAGATCAGGCTGCAAATCATAATGTTGTCATCTTTTTTGATCTTGCAACACTACTGTTGGATTCCAGTAGTAGTCTGTTGAATAGTAGTTGTATGTCTAACAGTCTCTGGTCTGTTAGCTGTTTGCAACTCGTTTGTTAGACAATCAGCACTGTGATTTTTAACAGCACTTGAGTTAGCAGTTGAGTTGAGATCAGGTAGTATGATGGGAACATATTCTTCATTCTTTCCAACACTCAATTTCTGAAAACCAGTAGACAGATTCTGATTTGGTTAATCAAATACTACATGAATGGATTATTCTATAAGTAAAGTTCTTTTGTTAAAGACTCTATAAGCTTTACTAACAGTAAAATATCCTACAAAAACAGCTTCATCAGCCTTTTCTACAAAGGCAGTAAGGTGATTTTTCCCATTATTTAAAACAAAGCATTTACAACCAAAAATTCTAAAGTAATGAATGTTTGGCTTCCTGTTGTTTCAAACTTCATACGGAGTCTTGTTTTGGTGCTTGTTGATCATGCATCTGTTTTGGGTAAAGCATGCTGTATTTATTGCTTCTGCCCAAAATCTTTGAGGCAGCTTAGCTTCAGCTATCATGGTTCTGGTAGCTTCTTTCAGAGTTCTGTTTCTCCTTTCAGCAACTCCGTTCTGTTGAGGGGTTATGGCAGCAGAGTACTCATGGCTGATTCCTCTGGAATTACAATACTCTTCAACAGTAGAGTTTGTAAATTCAGTCCTTCTATCTGATCTGATCTTCAGTATCTTCATACTCTTTTTGTTCTGAATTTGCTCCATCAGATTTGTAAGATGCTCCTTGGTCTCACTTTTCTTCTTCATGAAAGTCACCCAAGTGTATCTTGAACAATCATCTACAACAGCTAGGCAGTATTTCTTTCCACCATTGCTGACTGGATCAATAGGGCCAAATAAGTCCATGTGTAGCAGCTCCAAGATTCTTCCAGAAGATTGGTGCTTCTTGCTTTTGAATGATGACTTGATTTGTTTACCCTTCTGACAGGCGTCACAGAGCTTATCTTTGCTCATGACTGTCTTTGGAATTCCTTCTACCAGATCATTCTTGATAAGTCTGTTGATGGTCTTGAAATTCACATGATTCATTCTTTTGTGCCACAGCCAACTGACTTCACTTGGTGTTGATGCAACCAAACAAACACTTGAATTCTTGTCAACAGAATTCCAGTCCACTGTGTAGACATTTCCTTGTCGTCTTCCAAATAAAATAACCTTCTTTGTTCCAATCTGTTCAACGTAGCACTTATATGTTGAGAAGATGACTCAATATCCTTTGTCACAAAATTGACTTATGCTCAGTAAATTGTATTTGAGGCCTTTAACATAAGAGACGTCAGATATCTCAATGTTGCCTTTGATCAGCTTTCCACTTGCTACAATCTTGCCTTGCTTGCTGTCTCCAAACGTCCCATTTGGACCATCCACAGCAACAGCATCAGTCAGCTCATGTATGCTTCCACACATGTGTCTTGAACAGCCACTGTCCAAGTACCAGATTTTCTCTACTTTACTCCTACTCCTAATCCTAACCTACAAAACAAAATAAAATTGTTTTAGGTACCCTTATTGAGAGGGTCCTGAAGGATTAGTTCCACCTTTGACAACCCAAGATGATGAATTCTTAGGCTTCTTAGGCTTCTGTAGTTTGACAGGAGCATGAACAGTTTCATCTTCATTATGTTTATCAGATTTGTTATGTTGATGATACGGCGGATCCGCTAACGAAGCCTCTGCCTCAAAAGGCATTTGAGAAACATCTGCATAAGATGGGACTCAAGAACATAAAAGAGTGGCTTTAGGACAAGTGGGGGATTGATAGAAATAGTGTCCTGCAAGCCAGCTGTATGGCTAGTATTTATTGTAACAAATGCGGAACTATTCAATTTCGATTAATAAATGCACTTTATTAAATGGTCATCTTTATCTTATGTAATAATTATCTACGCATAAGGATAGAAGTCCTTAGATCACAGGGCTATGGGACAACCCGTGGACTGGTCTCCAAGGCCGTGATCTAGAACATATTCAAGAGTCGTAGAATCCAATCGAGATAGGACATCGTTGGATTCGGTTAGACTCTCACTATTGTGTGTACTCCGATGAACTGAAGAACTCTGGGGTCCACGAGCGTGACTGGGATGGTCGACACACATAAGTGGGTGACTTGCTGGGATGGCAAGCGCACTGAATACCCCAATTAGGAAATAACTCACCATGGAAGCGGTAGTCGCATATCGGGGTTGAAGTTATTCCAAATTTGTAATAGTATACGAGGAACGATCCCTAACTACTTGAGGTGATAGGGTTTATCTGGTGCGAGAACGTCTATACTTTGATATGAGTTCCAACTGACTGGGGATCGCCAGAAAGTCTCTGTGGACTCATATTGGGTATAGAGGAACTCGTATGCAGATTCATATCATCAACAAAGGATCCATTGACCCGACTTGATAGGTTGGGAAATTCTCCTATGGATTTCTGTGAGAAATTAATTCTGGTAAAATCCTTGACCAAGGTACCTGACGACTTTATGTAAGTAGCTCATAAAGATTAAGTCAAAGAGAATTTATTTCGAGATCAGAGTACATAAGGTCAAGACAAAAGAAAAGGGAATCCGATGAAAGACCATACCCTTAAGTCTCGACTGGGAGATTGTTCGATGGAGAGATTATGTCGTATATGGAAATTATAAATGTTAAAAGGTTCACTGAATTAATTCACCAGTGATTGGGCTCCATGGGCTTGTGGCTGGACATCGACCGTGGAGTGTGGGAGAATTCCCAAATTGGCAGAGGTGCTAATTTTGGAATGATCAATCGACAGAGTGTTCGATTGATTTAGAGTAAGTCTTACTCGAATAATTAAATAATATTTAATTATAACCCACGGCCAATTATGTGGTGAACCTACGGGGGCATACATAATACACATGAAGCGAAAGCGAGGAAATAAGAACAACCGAGTCGACTGGGTCGACTGGGTGAATAATCGACTGGGTCGATTATTATGGGTGGGTCGACCCAATTGGAACAAATTGGGATCCAATTGGAATTGGATCAGGATCATAAATTAAATTGGAATTTAATTTGTGGATTAATTAATTAAGTTGGATTTAATTAATTAAAAGAAATTTTAATTAAATGGGCTTAGAGTCTGATTTAATTAAATGGGAGATTAAGTTAATTAATTTGGCTATTTGATTGGGGGATTAAATAAAGCCTGGTCAAATTAATTAACTGGGCCATGAATTAATTGGAAGACTTGGTCTTCTAATTAAAGAGGGACATGGCCCATGTAGGAGAGAGGTAACCTAGTCCTATTAGGACTAGGTTAGGGATATAACTATAAGTAGCTATCTTGTAGTTATTTTCACACAACTCAACAAGCAAAATTTGAGCAAGAGCAAAAATTCTCTCCCCCTCTCCCAGTAAAAGTCGACCGAACCACTTCTTCCCTGTGGAAGAATTTTTTCGTTTTCGACCTTGTTCCTAAATCGTTCCTATATCCTAGATCATAATATATCTTGTGTTCTAGCTGATCAAGATTTATTATTTTCGTGTAATTGTTGTGTATCAACCCGTAGAGGCGCAACACGTGGGACGCTGCTGCAGAGCTTGGTTCGATTTGGCTGAGGAGAAATTCAGAGTTCGTTTTTGCTAGCCGAGGATTTGCAAGGAGATAGGTATAACGTCCAAACTTATACTATCGTTTTATTTATGTTTCTATATATATACACCTAGAGTACTATCCTGGCAAGATTCCATAAGAGGTCCTAAAATTTTTATATTCCGCTGTGCCTAGGGTTGTTTATCTTACCGAATCCCAACAGTGGTATCAGAGCCAACTCTAGGCTTTGTATATATATAAATTTGCAAATTCTGTGTTATAAATCATATGTTTGATTTATGTGTGGCTAGTTCTTTAACTTTGCATGTTTTAGGACGTTTGTTTTTAACTTGGAGTTAATGGATAATTTTAGATTCGAAAAATTTTATCATGTTGATATTATTTTGGATTGGGATTTAATTGACTGGGTTTGTTTAATTAAATAATAAGTAATCAAAGAAACAAAAAAAAAAAAAATTTATTGGATCCAACCGCGGTGGCACGCGGCGGTGCGCGGCAGCGCACCGCGGCTTGGCGGCCACCGCATGCTGCTGCCCACGGCAGCGTGCGAACAGCACGCTGGCCGCGCGAGCAGCGCACGGCAGCAGCCTACGGGCTGCCAGCCGTGTGCTGTCACGCACAGCCGCGCGCTGCCGCACGCTGTCACGCGCAGCAGCGGCTGCCGCGGACAGCCACGCGCGGACTTCGTGTCCGCGCGTATGTTGTCTACGTGGTTGATTCCTGGTTGGACTCTAATTCTGCCTATTTTGAAAAATTCTGAAACTTTGGAATTTTGTGAGATTAGGAAACTTGGAGTTTTTGGATAAGGTAAGAATCTTAGAGATTTAGATTAGCTTAATTAACCAATTTAATCAAGATAAGTTTGTAGATTACCTTAATTAAACTAATCTAGACAAAATAGGATTATCTTGAAAATCTTGGAGATTTTGAAACTTTGGGAAACTTAGAGTTTTGGATAAGGTAAGAATTTTAGAGATTTAGATTACTTTAATTAACCAATTTAATCAAGATAAGTTTGTAGATTACTTAGAGCTCAAGTAAGAGCTAATTAATCATAGAGATTAATTGTTAATTCAAAATTAATTAACTTGGATGAATTTTTGCGAATTAAAATTAATGGAGCCGGTAAATTTACATTTATGCCCTTATGTGAATTTATGCATGTTCTTGATTGAATGTGTGGATTAATCGATTTTGCCCTTAAGCTCTGTGTAGTTTTTGGTTTATTTATTTTTGGGTTGTAATTAAATGGGCCTGATTGGTGCCCTTGCTTGCGCAAACAAATGTAATAGAATAGGACCATTTAAATTATGTAAGCTAGGCTTAAATTAGGCTTGGAGCCGAGAAGACCTCATGAAGACTTGGAGATCCACATGGAGGCCCATTTACCTTGGAGGACATGGAGGCCCAATCAAGCTGGATATTACAAGAAGGCCCATGATGTATGGGTTTGAAAATTGTAATAGTTAGGACATTTGATTTCCACCCTAGACTGACCAATTGATTCATCACGTGGCTCGTGATGAATCGCATAGGATGGGCATTCGATCAATCATATCCTGCTAGGTGTTGTATGTTTACTTATATTCTTTGATGTATGTCATGCATGCTTAGAATAGATCACGTAAACAAGATAAAGCATAATCTGATGAGACCTCGCACAAGAAAACTTAAAACCTCCAATTGAACATTAAAATTCAATTAGAATATTAAATCGAATAACGGGCACATGAGAATAGTGTCTATGGTCCGAGCCTATCCAATTACTAGGTCTTAGGCATATTGTACGAATATATCTCGATGTCTCACGAGTCGTGGGTCGAGCTATAGGAAGATGATATGTCTATTGCCTCGATGCACGAGTTTAGTGCCAAATGAGGGGATAGCAAGGTTTTAGGCGCTGTCTCACGAGTCGTGGGGTGTCTAGGATTGAACTATTTCTCTCCACGAGTATTGGACATGATTTAACGCTAGTAAGTATGGATGTCTCACGAGTCGTGGGTCCATATCGAAAAACGAGGCTAAATGAACTTAAGGGTTAGCTGCGATGGTTAACCGTCAACATAATCGACCACCAAGTGAATCAAATAGTATGGCCAATGAGTCGTGGGTACTAGGAGATTGCATTTGGGCCTTAAGCCCGCTAGGATATTTTAAATTCCCGAAACTTATGTGGGGGCATAAGATTTTGATTAAAATAGTGGGAGTAATTTACAAATAAAAACCATGTTTGTAAATTGTGCATTTTATATTAATCTTTCGCGTATTTATTTCTTCTCTCGTCATTTTGTAGATATAATGTCTAAGAATCTAATTTCCATCATACTTGAACAAAACAAATTAACTGGACCCAACTTCCATGACTGGGTCAGGAACCTTAAGATCATTCTCGCTTCTGAAAAGCGAGGTTTTGTCCTTGATGGGCCCCCTCCCGAACTTGCTAAGGATGCCGATGATACTGAGAAAGAAGCCGTGGATTTATGGCTTGACGATGACTTGCAGTCACGTTGTCTCATGTTGGCATCCATGACGAATGAGCTTCAAAAGCAGCACGAGCATATGAAGTCTTCTTTTGAAATCTACACGCACCTGAATGATTTATTTAGGGTGCAACGTAGATATGAGCGGTATGAAACTGCTAAGACTTTGCAACAAACGAGGATGGCTGAAGGTGCTGATGTTCGATCTCACTGCATCAAGATGATTGGGCTTATTGAAAAGCTTGGTCATCTTGATGTAAAGATGGACAAGACCTACTGCCAGGATATAATCCTCCAGTCGTTGCCAAGATCATTCGAGCAATTCGTAGTGAACTACAACATGCACAAGATGAATGTTGAACTTCACGAGTTGGCAAATATGCTCGCCACTGCCGATGCTTCCATGAGAAGAGAGAAGCCAGTGATGGTTGCTACCTCGACCCAATCCAAGTCCAAAAGGACAAATAAAAGGAAGGGGAAAGGAAATGCTTCTTCAAGCAAAGGCAAAGCACCATCTGGGCCCATAGGGAAGGGAAAGAAGCGTAAAGCTTCGTCTGGTGAACAGAAATGTTTCTACTGCAAGAAACCTGGACACTGGAAAAGGAACTGCAAAGAGTTCTTCGAGAGCTCGAAAGGTATATTCCTTGTTGAAGTTAATTTATCAATTAATTGTGCATCATGGGTGCTAGACACTGCTTATGGTTCTCATCTTTGTAATGATTTACATGTGATGGGAGCAACAAGGCCACTTAGGCCAGGGGATTGGATCCTAAGATTTGGCAATGGAGCTAGAGCTGCTGCCGAGGCCATAGGCGAAGTGGAGTTAGATTTAGGTGGTAATAAATTAGTCCTTATGAACGTTCTTTATGTACCTGGTTTGGTGAAAAACATTATTTCAATTCCTGTTTTGGATAATGAAGGTTTTAATTTTACTATTAATAAATGTTCCTTTTCGTTATTCATGAATGATAATATGTTTTTCACTGGTACATTAAAAGATGGACTATATACCATTGAACCACCTAAGTTAGTAATGCATGTACAACAAAACAAAAGGAAACAAGATAATGAAATATCTACCCAATTATGGCACGTTCGACTTGGACATATATCTAAGTCTAGGATTCAAAAGTTAGCATCATCTGGCGCGATTGAAATCAATCGCATTGATGAAATGCCAACATGTGAACCATGTTTAAAGGGTAAAATGGCTAAGTTGCCATTTAAGGGAAACCCTGAGCGAGCCAAGCAAACATTGGACTTAATACATACTGACGTATGTGGACCACTAAGAAAAAGCGCCCGAGGTGGCTATGACTACTTCATCACTTTCACTGACGACTTTAGTCGTTATGGATATGTGTTCTTGTTGAAACATAAGTCTGAAGCCTTTGAGCGATTCAAAGAATTCAAGATGAAAGTAGAGAATCAACTTGATCATACGATAAAGGCTCTTCGTTCTGACCGAGGTGGAGAATTTCTTAGTAACGAATTTCTAAATTATCTTGTAGAGCATGGAATACTATCGCAGTGGACTCCTCCTGCAACACCCCAATTAAACGGAGTAGCAGAGAGAAGGAATCGAACTTTGATGGACATGGTTCGATCCATGATGAGTGCCACTGACCTTCCTCTTTCATTTTGGGGACATGCCCTCCTCACGGCAACGAAGATACTAAACATAGTACCTTCTAAATCCGTAGAAAAGACACCATACGAATTATGGTTTGGCAAGGCACCCTCATACGCATTCATGCGCATATGGGGATCTCCCGCTTACGTTAAAAAACTAGTGGGAGATAAATTGGAAACTAAATCCACTTTGTGCAAATTCGTGGGGTATCCAGAAAACTCGATAGGATACGAGTTCTACGATCCTACAAGACAAACTACGTTTGTCTCAAGGAACGCTCACTTCTTGGAGAAGGATTTCTTGGTTGACAAGAAGGAAAATAACGTAGAACTGGATGAGGTCACTGAAGCTAAAAAGGCCGTAGAGGTCGACCAAGCTGACCCGTCGCCACAGGCAGTGGGAGAACATGAGCATGAAAGTGCACCAGAAGGTACACCGATTCTTCGTAGGTCAGAAAGACAACGTAGAGAACCCGAGGTACTACGGTCTGCTGCATGAGACTGGACAGTCTCTAACCGACCCAAGGACTTACGAAGAAGCTATGCTAGACATAGACTCGGGAAAGTGGCGCGAAGCCATGGAATCCGAATTGGACTCCATGCACTCAAACAAGGTCTGGGCCTTGGTAGATCCACCAGTGGGAGTGGCTCCCGTGGGTTGCAAGTGGATCTATAAGCGAAAGCTTGGAGTGAACGGAGAGGTAATAACCTACAAGGCGCGATTAGTGGCAAAATGATATACTCAAAGACCTGGAATTGACTTTGAGGAGACCTTCTCGTCCATCGCAATGCCTAAATCCATTCGAATCTTGCTGGCCATAGCTGCGTGGTATAACTACGAGATATGGCAGATGGATGTAAAGACTGCCTTTCTCAATGGGGACATTGATAAGGAGATCTACATGGAGCAACCAAAATGATATGCATCCAAAGGAGATGAACACAAGGTGTGCAAACTCCAGAGGTCCATTTATGGACTAAAGCAAGCTTCCCGTGATGGGATTCGCTAAGAAAAACAGCCCTAGGCACAGCGGAATCTAAAAAATTTTAGGGCCTCTTAAAGAATCTTGCCAGGATATTCTCTAGTTGTATATATATAAACATAATTAAATCGATAGTATAAGTTTTCTCGTTTATACCTATCTCCTTGCAAATCCTCGGCTAGCAAGACGAGCTCTGAATTCTGCCCCGATAAGATCGACCCACACCTTTGATTAGCGCCCCACGTGTTGCGCCTCTACGAGTTGATACACCACAATATCACAAAAATTAATATATCCTAATCAACTGGAACATAGGGTATATTAATATATAGGTTTTAGAACAACTTTGGAACGAAAATCGAAAACGAAAAATTCTTCCAAAGTGGAAGTATGGTTCGGCCGATCTCAAGAGGGAGAGGGAGAGAATTTTTGCTTTTCTTGTTTTGCTTGAAGAATTGTTTTTTGAGATATGAGACCTAGTCTCTTATTTATAGATATTTCTCATAACCTAATCCTACTAGGATTAGGATACTAATTCTCCTACATGGGCCATGGCCCTCTTTAGTTAGAAGACTAAGTCTTCTAATTAATTCATGGCCCATATTAATTAATCTTTCAGGGCTTAATTTAATCTCCCAATCAAATAGCCCAATTAATTAAATCATCTCCCAATTAATTAATTAAACTCCAAGTCTAATTAAATTAATTATTCCATTAATTAATTAAATCCTAATTAATTAATTTACTCATAAATTAAATTCCAATTTAATTTATAATCTTGATCCAATTCCAATTGAATCCAATTTCGTTCCATATGGGTCGACCCAGTCGACCCACCCTCTTAATCGACCCAGTCGATTTTTGACTCAGTCGACCCAGTCGACTGGTTCGTTCTTGTTTCCTCGCTTTCGCTTCATGTGTATTGTGTATGCCCCCGTAGGTTCACCACATAATTGGCCGCGGGTTGTAATTAAATATTATTTAATTACTCGAGCAATTAATACTCTAAATTAATCGAACACTCTGTCGATTAATCATTCCAAAATTAGCACCCCTGCTAATTTGGGAATTCTCCCACACTCCACGGTCGATGTCCAGTCACAAGCCCATGGAGCCCAATCACTGGTGAATTAATTCAGTGAACCTTTTATCATTTATAATTTCCATATACGACATAATCTCTCCATCGATCAATCTCCCAGTCGAGACTTAAAGGGCATGGTCTTTTATCGGATTCCCTTTTCTTTTGCCTTGACCTTATGTACTCTGTTCTTGAAATAAATTCTCTTTGACTTAATCTTTATGAGCTACTTACATAAAGTTGTCAGATACCTTGGCCAAGGATTTTACCAGAATTAATTTCTCACAGAAATCCATAGGAGAATTTCCCAACCTATCAAGTCGGGTCAATGGATCCTTTGTTGATGATATGAATCTGCATACGAGTTCCTCTATACCCAACATGAGCCCACAGAGACTTTCTGGTGATCCCCAGCCAGTCGTAACTCATATCAAAGCATAGACGTTCTCGCACCAGATAAACCCTATCATCTCAAGTAGTTAGGGATCGTTCCTCGTATACTATTATAAATATGGAATAACTTCAACCTCGATATGCGACTACCGCTTCCATGGTGAGTTATTTCCTATTGGGGTATTCAGTGCGCTTGCCATTCCAGCAAGCCACCCACTTATGTGTGTTGACTATCCCTGTCACGCTCGTGGACCCCAGCGTTCTCCAGTTCATCGGAGTACACACAACAGTGAGAGTCTAACCGAATCCAACGATGTCCTATCTCGATTGGATTCTACGACTCTTGAATATGTTCTAGATCACGGCCTTAGAGATCAGTCCACGGGTTGTCCCATAGCCCTGTGATCTAAGGACTTCTATCCTTATGTGTAGACAATTATTACATAAGATAAAGGTGACCATTTAATTAAAGTGCATTTATTAATCTAAATTGAATAGTTCCGCATTTATTATAATAAATACTAGCCATACAGCTGGCTTGCAGGACACTATTTCTATCAATCTCCCACTTGTCCTAAAGCCAGTCTTTTATGTTCTTGAGTCCCATCTTATGCAGATGTTTCTCAAATGCCTTTTGAGGCAGAGGATTCGTTAGCGGGTCCGCCGTATTATCTTCTGAGTCGACACGTTCCATCTTAATGTCTCCTCTACCAATAATATCTATTATCACATGGTATCGTCTTTGTACGTGCTTGGATTTCTGATGAGATCTCGGCTCCTTCGCTTGCGCTATTGCCCCATTATTATCGCAGAAAATAGTAATGGGCTCAGCAATGCTAGGTATCACATCCAATTCCTGGATGAAGTTCCTCAACCAAACACCTTCCTTTGCTGCGTCACTCGCGGCAATGTATTCTGCTTCGGTGGTTGAATCCGCGGTTGTTTCCTGCTTGGAGCTCTTCCAGCTAACCGCACCACCATTGAGGCAGAAAACGTATCCTGATGTCGACTTGAAGTCGTCTACATCACATTGGAAGCTCGAGTCTGTATAGCCTTCCAATTTCAATTCTCCTCCACCGTATACCAAGAACAATTCCTTAGTCCTTCTCAGGTACTTCAGAATTGCCTTTACGGCTATCCAGTGCTGCTCACCTGGATCAGACTGGTAGCGACTTGTAACGCTAAGAGCGTACGCTACGTCTGGTCTAGTACATAACATACCATACATTATGCTTCCTATCGCGGATGCATATGGTACTCGAGACATACTGCTTCTCTCTTCAGGCGTCTTTGGGGCCATAGACTTAGAGAGTGCAATCCCATGTCTCATTGGAAGCAATCCTCTCTTGGATTCTTCCATACTAAATCTTTTCAAGATTTTATCTATGTACTGGGATTGGGAGAGGCCCAGCAGTCCTTTTGATCTATCTCGGTAGATCCTTATACCTAGTACAAAGGATGCTTCTCCCATATCCTTCATTGAGAATTGTGTAGACAACCATGCTTTAGTTTCAGACAATGCTTTTACATTGTTTCCAATGAGAAGAATGTCGTCAACGTAAAGCACCAAAAATTCAACTGTACTCCCACTGATCTTCTTGTACACGCAAGGTTCGAACATGTTCTTGATGAATCCAAAAGTTTGGATTGTCTCATCAAAACGAATGTTCCAACTTCGGGAAGCTTGCTTCAGTCCATAAATGGACCTCTGGAGTTTGCACACCTTGTGTTCATCTCCTTTGGATGCATATCCTTTTGGTTGCTCCATGTAGATCTCCTTATCAATGTCTCCATTGAGAAAGGCAGTCTTTACATCCATCTGCCATATCTCGTAGTTATACCACGCAGCTATGGCCAGCAAGATCCGAATGGATTTGGGCATTGCGACGGGCGAGAAGGTCTCCTCAAAGTCGATACCTGGTCTTTGAGTGTATCCTTTTGCCACTAGTCGCGCCTTGTAGGTAATCACCTCTCCGTTCACTCCAAGCTTTCGCTTATAGATCCACTTGCAACCCACGGGAGCCACTCCCACTGGTGATCTACCAAGGCCCAGACCTTGTTTGAGTGCATGGAGTC
>CM064880.1:15603437-15698810 GCA_003313485.2 Penstemon barbatus
CCACATGGAGGCCCATTACCTTGGATTACATGGAGGCCCAATCAAGCTGGATATTACAAGAAGGCCCATGATGTATGGGTTTGAAAATTGTAATAGTTAGGACATTTAATTTCCACCCTAGACTGACCAATTGATTCATCACTTGGCTCGTGATGAATCGCATAGGATGGGCAATCGATCAATCATATCCTGCTAGGTGTTGTATGTTTACTTATATTCTTTGATGTATGTCATGCATGCTTAGAATAGATCACGTAAACAAGATAAAGCATAATCTGATGAGACCTCGCACAAGAAAACTTAAAACCTCCAATTGAACTTAAAATTCAATTAGAATATTAAATCGAATAACGGGCGCATATGAATAGTGTCTATGGTCCGAGCCTATCCAATTACTAGGTCTTAGGCATATTGTACGAATATATCTCGATGTCTCACGAGTCGTGGGTCGAGCTATAGGAAGATGATATGTCTATTGCCTCGATGCACGAGTTTAGTGCCAAATGAGGGGATAGCAAGGTTTTAGGCGCTGTCTCACGAGTCGTGGGGTGTCTAGGATTGAACTATTTCTCTCCACGAGTATTGGACATGATTTAACGCTAGTAAGTATGGATGTCTCACGAGTCGTGGGTCCATATCGAAAAACGAGGCTAAATGAACTTAAGGGTTAGCTGCGATGGTTAACCGTCAACATAATCGACCACCAAGTGAATCAAATAGTATGGCCAATGAGTCGTGGGTACTAGGAGATTGCATTTGGGCCTTAAGCCCGCTAGGATATTTTAAATTCCCGAAACTTATGTGGGGGCATAAGATTTTGATTAAAATAGTGGGAGTAATTTACAAATAAAAACCATGTTTGTAAATTGTGCATTTTATATTAATCTTTCGCGTATTTATTTCTTCTCTCGTCATTTTGTAGATATAATGTCTAAGAATCTAATTTCCATCATACTTGAACAAAACAAATTAACTGGACCCAACTTCCATGACTGGGTCAGGAACCTTAAGATCATTCTCGCTTCTGAAAAGCGAGGTTTTGTCCTTGATGGGCCCCCTCCCGAACTTGCTAAGGATGCCGATGATACTGAGAAAGAAGCCGTGGATTTATGGCTTGACGATGACTTGCAGTCACGTTGTCTCATGTTGGCATCCATGACGAATGAGCTTCAAAAGCAGCACGAGCATATGAAGTCTTCTTTTGAAATCTACACGCACCTGAATGATTTATTTAGGGTGCAACGTAGATATGAGCGGTATGAAACTGCTAAGACTTTGCAACAAACGAGGATGGCTGAAGGTGCTGATGTTCGATCTCACTGCATCAAGATGATTGGGCTTATTGAAAAGCTTGGTCATCTTGATGTAAAGATGGACAAGACCTACTGCCAGGATATAATCCTCCAGTCGTTGCCAAGATCATTCGAGCAATTCGTAGTGAACTACAACATGCACAAGATGAATGTTGAACTTCACGAGTTGGCAAATATGCTCGCCACTGCCGATGCTTCCATGAGAAGAGAGAAGCCAGTGATGGTTGCTACCTCGACCCAATCCAAGTCCAAAAGGACAAATAAAAGGAAGGGGAAAGGAAATGCTTCTTCAAGCAAAGGCAAAGCACCATCTGGGCCCATAGGGAAGGGAAAGAAGCGTAAAGCTTCGTCTGGTGAACAGAAATGTTTCTACTGCAAGAAACCTGGACACTGGAAAAGGAACTGCAAAGAGTTCTTCGAGAGCTCGAAAGGTATATTCCTTGTTGAAGTTAATTTATCAATTAATTGTGCATCATGGGTGCTAGACACTGCTTATGGTTCTCATCTTTGTAATGATTTACATGTGATGGGAGCAACAAGGCCACTTAGGCCAGGGGATTGGATCCTAAGATTTGGCAATGGAGCTAGAGCTGCTGCCGAGGCCATAGGCGAAGTGGAGTTAGATTTAGGTGGTAATAAATTAGTCCTTATGAACGTTCTTTATGTACCTGGTTTGGTGAAAAACATTATTTCAATTCCTGTTTTGGATAATGAAGGTTTTAATTTTACTATTAATAAATGTTCCTTTTCGTTATTCATGAATGATAATATGTTTTTCACTGGTACATTAAAAGATGGACTATATACCATTGAACCACCTAAGTTAGTAATGCATGTACAACAAAACAAAAGGAAACAAGATAATGAAATATCTACCCAATTATGGCACGTTCGACTTGGACATATATCTAAGTCTAGGATTCAAAAGTTAGCATCATCTGGCGCGATTGAAATCAATCGCATTGATGAAATGCCAACATGTGAACCATGTTTAAAGGGTAAAATGGCTAAGTTGCCATTTAAGGGAAACCCTGAGCGAGCCAAGCAAACATTGGACTTAATACATACTGACGTATGTGGACCACTAAGAAAAAGCGCCCGAGGTGGCTATGACTACTTCATCACTTTCACTGACGACTTTAGTCGTTATGGATATGTGTTCTTGTTGAAACATAAGTCTGAAGCCTTTGAGCGATTCAAAGAATTCAAGATGAAAGTAGAGAATCAACTTGATCATACGATAAAGGCTCTTCGTTCTGACCGAGGTGGAGAATTTCTTAGTAACGAATTTCTAAATTATCTTGTAGAGCATGGAATACTATCGCAGTGGACTCCTCCTGCAACACCCCAATTAAACGGAGTAGCAGAGAGAAGGAATCGAACTTTGATGGACATGGTTCGATCCATGATGAGTGCCACTGACCTTCCTCTTTCATTTTGGGGACATGCCCTCCTCACGGCAACGAAGATACTAAACATAGTACCTTCTAAATCCGTAGAAAAGACACCATACGAATTATGGTTTGGCAAGGCACCCTCATACGCATTCATGCGCATATGGGGATCTCCCGCTTACGTTAAAAAACTAGTGGGAGATAAATTGGAAACTAAATCCACTTTGTGCAAATTCGTGGGGTATCCAGAAAACTCGATAGGATACGAGTTCTACGATCCTACAAGACAAACTACGTTTGTCTCAAGGAACGCTCACTTCTTGGAGAAGGATTTCTTGGTTGACAAGAAGGAAAATAACGTAGAACTGGATGAGGTCACTGAAGCTAAAAAGGCCGTAGAGGTCGACCAAGCTGACCCGTCGCCACAGGCAGTGGGAGAACATGAGCATGAAAGTGCACCAGAAGGTACACCGATTCTTCGTAGGTCAGAAAGACAACGTAGAGAACCCGAGGTACTACGGTCTGCTGCATGAGACTGGACAGTCTCTAACCGACCCAAGGACTTACGAAGAAGCTATGCTAGACATAGACTCGGGAAAGTGGCGCGAAGCCATGGAATCCGAATTGGACTCCATGCACTCAAACAAGGTCTGGGCCTTGGTAGATCCACCAGTGGGAGTGGCTCCCGTGGGTTGCAAGTGGATCTATAAGCGAAAGCTTGGAGTGAACGGAGAGGTAATAACCTACAAGGCGCGATTAGTGGCAAAATGATATACTCAAAGACCTGGAATTGACTTTGAGGAGACCTTCTCGTCCATCGCAATGCCTAAATCCATTCGAATCTTGCTGGCCATAGCTGCGTGGTATAACTACGAGATATGGCAGATGGATGTAAAGACTGCCTTTCTCAATGGGGACATTGATAAGGAGATCTACATGGAGCAACCAAAATGATATGCATCCAAAGGAGATGAACACAAGGTGTGCAAACTCCAGAGGTCCATTTATGGACTAAAGCAAGCTTCCCGTGATGGGATTCGCTAAGAAAAACAGCCCTAGGCACAGCGGAATCTAAAAAATTTTAGGGCCTCTTAAAGAATCTTGCCAGGATATTCTCTAGTTGTATATATATAAACATAATTAAATCGATAGTATAAGTTTTCTCGTTTATACCTATCTCCTTGCAAATCCTCGGCTAGCAAGACGAGCTCTGAATTCTGCCCCGATAAGATCGACCCACACCTTTGATTAGCGCCCCACGTGTTGCGCCTCTACGAGTTGATACACCACAATATCACAAAAATTAATATATCCTAATCAACTGGAACATAGGGTATATTAATATATAGGTTTTAGAACAACTTTGGAACGAAAATCGAAAACGAAAAATTCTTCCAAAGTGGAAGTATGGTTCGGCCGATCTCAAGAGGGAGAGGGAGAGAATTTTTGCTTTTCTTGTTTTGCTTGAAGAATTGTTTTTTGAGATATGAGACCTAGTCTCTTATTTATAGATATTTCTCATAACCTAATCCTACTAGGATTAGGATACTAATTCTCCTACATGGGCCATGGCCCTCTTTAGTTAGAAGACTAAGTCTTCTAATTAATTCATGGCCCATATTAATTAATCTTTCAGGGCTTAATTTAATCTCCCAATCAAATAGCCCAATTAATTAAATCATCTCCCAATTAATTAATTAAACTCCAAGTCTAATTAAATTAATTATTCCATTAATTAATTAAATCCTAATTAATTAATTTACTCATAAATTAAATTCCAATTTAATTTATAATCTTGATCCAATTCCAATTGAATCCAATTTCGTTCCATATGGGTCGACCCAGTCGACCCACCCTCTTAATCGACCCAGTCGATTTTTGACTCAGTCGACCCAGTCGACTGGTTCGTTCTTGTTTCCTCGCTTTCGCTTCATGTGTATTGTGTATGCCCCCGTAGGTTCACCACATAATTGGCCGCGGGTTGTAATTAAATATTATTTAATTACTCGAGCAATTAATACTCTAAATTAATCGAACACTCTGTCGATTAATCATTCCAAAATTAGCACCCCTGCTAATTTGGGAATTCTCCCACACTCCACGGTCGATGTCCAGTCACAAGCCCATGGAGCCCAATCACTGGTGAATTAATTCAGTGAACCTTTTATCATTTATAATTTCCATATACGACATAATCTCTCCATCGATCAATCTCCCAGTCGAGACTTAAAGGGCATGGTCTTTTATCGGATTCCCTTTTCTTTTGCCTTGACCTTATGTACTCTGTTCTTGAAATAAATTCTCTTTGACTTAATCTTTATGAGCTACTTACATAAAGTTGTCAGATACCTTGGCCAAGGATTTTACCAGAATTAATTTCTCACAGAAATCCATAGGAGAATTTCCCAACCTATCAAGTCGGGTCAATGGATCCTTTGTTGATGATATGAATCTGCATACGAGTTCCTCTATACCCAACATGAGCCCACAGAGACTTTCTGGTGATCCCCAGCCAGTCGTAACTCATATCAAAGCATAGACGTTCTCGCACCAGATAAACCCTATCATCTCAAGTAGTTAGGGATCGTTCCTCGTATACTATTATAAATATGGAATAACTTCAACCTCGATATGCGACTACCGCTTCCATGGTGAGTTATTTCCTATTGGGGTATTCAGTGCGCTTGCCATTCCAGCAAGCCACCCACTTATGTGTGTTGACTATCCCTGTCACGCTCGTGGACCCCAGCGTTCTCCAGTTCATCGGAGTACACACAACAGTGAGAGTCTAACCGAATCCAACGATGTCCTATCTCGATTGGATTCTACGACTCTTGAATATGTTCTAGATCACGGCCTTAGAGATCAGTCCACGGGTTGTCCCATAGCCCTGTGATCTAAGGACTTCTATCCTTATGTGTAGACAATTATTACATAAGATAAAGGTGACCATTTAATTAAAGTGCATTTATTAATCTAAATTGAATAGTTCCGCATTTATTATAATAAATACTAGCCATACAGCTGGCTTGCAGGACACTATTTCTATCAATCTCCCACTTGTCCTAAAGCCAGTCTTTTATGTTCTTGAGTCCCATCTTATGCAGATGTTTCTCAAATGCCTTTTGAGGCAGAGGATTCGTTAGCGGGTCCGCCGTATTATCTTCTGAGTCGACACGTTCCATCTTAATGTCTCCTCTACCAATAATATCTATTATCACATGGTATCGTCTTTGTACGTGCTTGGATTTCTGATGAGATCTCGGCTCCTTCGCTTGCGCTATTGCCCCATTATTATCGCAGAAAATAGTAATGGGCTCAGCAATGCTAGGTATCACATCCAATTCCTGGATGAAGTTCCTCAACCAAACACCTTCCTTTGCTGCGTCACTCGCGGCAATGTATTCTGCTTCGGTGGTTGAATCCGCGGTTGTTTCCTGCTTGGAGCTCTTCCAGCTAACCGCACCACCATTGAGGCAGAAAACGTATCCTGATGTCGACTTGAAGTCGTCTACATCACATTGGAAGCTCGAGTCTGTATAGCCTTCCAATTTCAATTCTCCTCCACCGTATACCAAGAACAATTCCTTAGTCCTTCTCAGGTACTTCAGAATTGCCTTTACGGCTATCCAGTGCTGCTCACCTGGATCAGACTGGTAGCGACTTGTAACGCTAAGAGCGTACGCTACGTCTGGTCTAGTACATAACATACCATACATTATGCTTCCTATCGCGGATGCATATGGTACTCGAGACATACTGCTTCTCTCTTCAGACGTCTTTGGGGCCATAGACTTAGAGAGTGCAATCCCATGTCTTATTGGAAGCAATCCTCTCTTGGATTCTTCCATACTAAATCTTTTCAAGATTTTATCTATGTACTGGGATTGGGAGAGGCCCAGCAGTCCTTTTGATCTATCTCGGTAGATCATTATACCTAGTACAAAGGATGCTTCTCCCATATCCTTCATTGAGAATTGTGTAGACAACCATGCTTTAGTTTCAGACAATGCTTTTACATTGTTTCCAATGAGAAGAATGTCGTCAATGTAAAGCACCAAAAATTCAACTGTACTCCCACTGATCTTCTTGTACACGCAAGGTTCGAACATGTTCTTGATGAATCCAAAAGTTTGGATTGTCTCATCAAAACGAATGTTCCAACTTCGGGAAGCTTGCTTCAGTCCATAAATGGACCTCTGGAGTTTGCACACCTTGTGTTCATCTCCTTTGGATGCATATCCTTTTGGTTGCTCCATGTAGATCTCCTTATCAATGTCTCCATTGAGAAAGGCAGTCTTTACATCCATCTGCCATATCTCGTAGTTATACCACACAGCTATGGCCAGCAAGATCCGAATGGATTTGGGCATTGCGGCGGGCGAGAAGGTCTCCTCAAAGTCGATACCTGGTCTTTGAGTGTATCCTTTTGCCACTAGTCGCGCCTTGTAGGTAATCACCTCTCCGTTCACTCCAAGCTTTCGCTTATAGATCCACTTGCAACCCACGGGAGCCACTCCCACTGGTGGATCTACCAAGGCCCAGACCTTGTTTGAGTGCATGGAGTCCAGTTCGGATTCCATGACTTCGCGCCACTTTCCCGAGTCTATGTCTAGCATAGCCTCTTCGTAAGTCCTTGGGTCGGTAAGAGACTGTCCTGTCTCATGCAGCAGACCGTAGTACCTCTCGGGTTCTCTACGTTGTCTTTCTGACCTACGAAGTATCGGTGTACTTTCTGGTGCACTTTCATGCTCATGTTCTCCCACTGCCTGTGGTGACGGGTCAGCTTGATCGACCTCTAAGGCCTTTTCAGCTTCAGTGACCTCATCTAGTTCTACGTTATTTTCTTTCTTGTCCACCAAGAAATCCTTCTCCAAGAAGTGAGCGTTCCTCGAGACAAACGTTGTTTGTCTTGTAGGATCGTAGAACTCGTATCCTATTGAGTTATCTGGATACCCCACGAATTTGCACAAAGTGGATTTAGTTTCCAATTTATCTCCCACTAGCTTTTTAACGTAAGCGGGAGATCCCCATATGCGCATGAATGCGTATGAGGGTGCCTTGCCAAACCATAGTTCGTATGGTGTCTTTTCTACGGATTTCGAAGGTACCATATTCAGTATCTTCGTTGCCGTGAGGAGGGCATGTCCCCAAAATGAAAGAGGAAGGTCAGTGGCACTCATCATGGATCGAACCATGTCCATCAAGGTTCGATTTCTTCTCTCTGCTACTCCATTTAATTGGGGTGTTGCTGGAGGAGTCCACTGAGATAATATTCCATGCTCTACAAGATAATTTAGAAATTCGTTACTAAGAAATTCTCCACATCGGTCAGAACGAAGAGCCTTTATCGTATGACCAAGTTGATTCTCTACTTCCATCTTGAATTCTTTGAATCGCTCAAAGGCTTCAGACTTGTGTTTCAACAAGAACACATATCCATAACGACTAAAGTCGTCAGTGAAAATGATGAAGTAGTCGTAGCCACCTCGGGCGCTTTTTCTCAGTGGTCCACATACGTCAGTATGTATCAAGTCCAATGTTTGCTTGGCTCGCACAGGGTTTCCCTTAAACGGCAACTTAGCCATTTTACCCTTTAAACATGGTTCACATGTTGGCATTTCATCAATGCGATTGATTTCAATCGCGCCTGATGATGCTAACTTTTGAATCCTAGACTTAGATATATGTCCAAGTCGAGCGTGCCATAATTGGGCAGATATTTCATTATCTTGTTTCCTTTTGTTTTGTTGTACATGCATCACTAACTTAGGTGGTTCAATGGTATATAGTCCATCTTTTAATGTACCAGTGAAAAATATATTATCATTCATGAATAACGAAAAAAAAAACTTTATTAATAGTAAAATTAAAACCTTCATTATCCAAAACAGGAATTGAAATAATGTTTTTCACTAAACCAGGTACATAAAGAACGTTCCTAAGGACTAATTTATTACCACCTAAATCTAACTCCACTTCGCCTAAGGCCTCGGCAGCAGCTCTAGCTCCATTGCCAAATCTCAGGATCCAATCCCATGGCCTAAGTGGCCTTGTTGCTCCCATCACCTGTAAATCATTACAAAGATGAGAACCACAAGCAGTGTCTAGCACCCATGATGCACAGTTAATTGATAAATTAACTTCAACAAGGAATATACCTTTAGAGCTCTTCAAGAACTCTTTGCAGTTCCTTTTCCAGTGTCCAGGTTTCTTGCAGTAGAAACATTTTTGTTCACCAGACGAAGCTTTACGCTTCTTTCCTTTCCCTATGGGCCCAGATGGTGCTTTGCCTTTGCTTGAAGAAGCATTTCCTTTCCCCTTCCCTTTCTTTGTCCTTTTGGACTTGGATTGGGTCGAGGTAGCAACCATCACTGGCTTCTCTCTTTTCATGGAAGCCTCGGCATTGGCGAGCATATTAGCCAACTCGTGAAGTTCAACATTCATCTTGTGCATGTTGTAGTTCACTACGAATTGCTCGAATGATCTTGGCAACGATTGGAGGATTATATCCTGGCAGTAGGTCTTGTCCATCTTTACGTCAAGATGACCAAGCTTTTCAATAAACCCAATCATCTTGATGCAGTGAGATCGAACATCAGCACCTTCAGCCATCCTCGTTTGTTGCAAAGTCTTAGCAGTTTCATACCGCTCATATCTACTTTGCACCCCAAATAAACCATACAGGTGCGTGTAGATTTCAAAAGAAGACTTCATATGCTCGTGCTGCTTTTGAAGCTCATTCGTCATGGATGCCAACATGAGACAACGTGACTGTAAGTCATCGTCAAGCCATAAATCCACGACTTCTTTCTCAGTATCATCGGCATCCTTAGCAAGTTCGGGAGGGGGCCCATCAAGGACAAAACCTCGCTTTTCAGAAGCGAGAATGATCTTAAGATTCCTGACCCAGTCATGGAAGTTGGGTCCAGTTAATTTGTTTTGTTCAAGTATGATGGAAATCGGATTCTTAGACATTATATCTATAAAACGACGAGAGAAGAAATAAATACGCGAAAGATTAATTTAAAATGCACAATTTACAAACATGGTTTTTATTTGTAAATTACTCCCACTATTTTAATCAAAATCTTATGCCCCCACATAAGTTTCGGGAATTTAAAATATCCTAGCGGGCTTAAGGCCCAAATGCAATCTCCTAGTACCCACGACTCGTTGGCCATACTATTTGATTCACTTGGTGGTCGAATACGTCGACGGTTAACCATCGCAGCTAACCCTTAAGTTCATTTAGCCTCGGTTTTCGATATGGACCCACGACTCGTGAGACATCCATACTTACTAGCGTTAAATCATGTCCAATACTCGTGGAGAGAAATAGTTCAATCCTAGATGCCCCACGACTCGTGAGACAGCGCCTAAAACCTTGCTATCCCCTCCCTTGGCACTAAACTCGTGCATCGAGGCAATAGACATATCATCTTCCTATAGCTCGACCCACGACTCGTGAGACATCGAGATATATTCGTACAATATGCCTAAGACCTAGTAATTGGATAGGCTCGGACCATAGACACTATTCATATGCGCCCGTTATTCGATTTAATATTCTAATTGAATTTTAAGTTCAATTGGAGGTTTC
This sequence comes from Penstemon barbatus, assembly GCA_003313485.2. Taxonomy (NCBI): domain Eukaryota; kingdom Viridiplantae; phylum Streptophyta; class Magnoliopsida; order Lamiales; family Plantaginaceae; genus Penstemon; species Penstemon barbatus. Next base: position 15,613,748 of record CM064880.1, read on the forward strand.
TAAGTGTGCGAGGTCTCATCAGATTATGCTTATCTTGTTTACGTTTTCTATCCTAAGCATGCATCTCATACATCAAAGAATAATTTGCGAAAAAGTAAACATTCATCACCTAGCAAGATATGATTGGTCGATTGCCCATCCTATGCGATCCATCACAAGCCACGTGATGAATCAATTGGTCAGTCTAGGGTGAAAATTAAATGTCCTAACTATTACAATTTACAAACCCATACATCATGGGCCTTCTTGTAATATCCAGCTTGATTGGGCCTCCATGTAATGAATTGGGCCTCCATGTCCTCCAAGGTAAATGGGGTCTTCTTGGCTCAAAGCCTAATCTAAGTCTAACTTATAAAAAATAAATGGCCTATTCTATTACATTCGTTTGCTCAAGCAAGGGCACCAATCAGGCCCATTCAATTACATCCCATAAAATAAATAAACCAAAAACTACAAAGGGCTTAAGGGCAAAATCGACCAATCCACATATTCACACAAGAACATGCATAAATTCACATAAGGGCATAAATGTAAATTTACCGGCTTCATTAATTTTAATTCGCAAAAATTCATCCAAGTTAATTAATTTTGAATTAACAATTAATCTCTAAGATTAATTAGCTCTTACTTGAGCTCTAAGTAATCTACAATTCTTATCTTGATTAAATTGGTTAATTAAGGTAATCTAAATCTCTAAGATTCTTACCTTATCCAAAACTCTAAGTTTCCCAAAATTCCCAAATCTCCAAGATTCTAAAGATAATCCTATTTTGACTAGATTAGTTTAATTAAGGTAGTGTTCACATATAACAAGATAACTACCTTATCCAAAAACTCTAAGTTTCCTAATCTTCCAAAATTCTCCAAGATTTTCAGGACTTTCAAAATAGGCAGAATTAGAGTCCAACCAAAAATCAACCAGACGTGGCCAATGACGGACTGCCACGTAGGACAGCCCACGAGCGACCACCAAGGCGGCGCGTGAGCTGCCTGCGGCAGCAGCCGCTGCACGCGGCTGCGTGCGGCAGCGAACAGCCGCGCACAGCAGCGCGTAAACAGCAGCCCGAAGGTTGCTGCTGCGCGCAGCGTGTGCGGCCAGCATGCTGCCAGCACGCTGCCGTTGGCAGCGGCTTGCGGTGGCCGCCCAGCCGCGGTGCGCGGCAGCGCACCGCCGCGTGCCACTGCGAGTCGGATCTAAAAAAAATTTTTTTTTTTTGTTTCTTCGATTACTTATGATTTAATTAAACAAACCCAGTCAATTAAATCCCAATCCAAAAATAAAACTAATATGATAAAAAATTTTCGAATCTAAAATTACCCATTAACTCCAACTTAAACAATAAACGTCCTATAACATGCAAAGTTAAAGAACTAGCCACATAAATCAAACATATGATTTAATAAACACAGAATTTGCAAATTCATATATATACAAAGCCTAGAGTTGGCTCTGATACCACTGATGGGATTCGCTAAGAAAAACAGCCCTAGGCACAGCGGAATATAAAAAATTTTAGGGCCTCTTAAAGAATCTTGCCAGGATATTCTCTAGTTGTATATATATATATAAACATAATTAAATCGATAGTATAAGTTTTCTCGTTTATACCTATCTCCTTGCAAATCCTCGGCTAGCAAGACGAGCTCTGAATTCTGCCCCGGTAAGATCGACCCACACCTTTGATTAGCGCCCCACGTGTTGCGACTCTACGAGTTGATACACCACAATATCACGAAAATTAATATATCCTAATCAACTGGAACATAGGGTATATTAATATAAAGGTTTTAGAACAACTTTGGAACGAAAATCGAAAATGAAAAATTCTTCCAAACTGGAAGTATGGTTCGGCCGATCTCAAGAGGGAGAGGGAGAGAATTTTTGTTTTTCTTGTTTTGCTTGAATAATTGTTTTTTGAGATATGAGACCTAGTCTCTTATTTATAGATATTTCTCATAACCTAATCCTACTAGGATTAGAATACTAATTCTCCTACATGGGCCATGGCCCTCTTTAGTTAGAAGACTAAGTCTTCTAATTAAATCATGGCCCATATTAATTAATCTTTCAGGGCTTAATTTAATCTCCCAATCAAATAGCCCAATTAATTAAATCATCTCCCAATTAATTAATTAAACTCCAAGTCTAATTAAATTAATTATTCCATTAATTAATTAAATCCTAATTAATTAATTTACTCATAAATTAAATTCCAATTTAATTTATAATCTTGATCCAATTCCAATTGGATCCAATTTCGTTCCATATGGGTCGACCCTTTTAATCGACCCAGTCGATTTTTGACTCAGTCGACCCAGTCGACTGGTTCGTTCTTGTTTCCTCGCTTTCGCTTCATGTGTATTGTGTATGCCACCGTAGGTTCACCACATAATTGGCCGCGGGTTGTAATTAAATATTATTTAATTACTAGAGCAATTAATACTCTAAATTAATCGAACACTCTGTCGATTAATCATTCCAAAATTAGCACCCCTGCTAATTTGGGAATTCTCCCACACTCCACGGTCGATGTCCAGTCACAAGCCCATGGAGCCCAATCACTGGTGAATTAATTCAGTGAACCTTTTATCATTTATAATTTCCATATACGACATAATCTCTCCATCGATCAATCTCCCAGTCGAGACTTAAAGGGCATGGTCTTTCATCGGATTCCCTTTTCTTTTGTCTTGACCTTATGTACTCTGTTCTTGAAATAAATTCTCTTTGACTTAATCTTTATGAGCTGCTTACATAAAGTTGTCAGATACCTTGGCCAAGAATTTTACCAGAATTAATTTCTCACAGAAATCCATAGGAGAATTTCCCAACCTATCAAGTCGGGTCAATGGATCATTTGTTGATGATATGAATCTGCATACGAGTTTCTCTATACCCAACATGAGCCCACAGAGACTTTCTGGTGATCCCCAGTCAGTCGGAACTCATATCAAAGTATAGACGTTCTCGCACCAGATAAACCCTATCATCTCAAGTAGTTAGGGATCGTTCCTAGTATACTATTATAAATATGGAATAACTTCAACCCCGATATGCGACTACCGCTTCCATGGTGAGTTATTTCCTATTGGGGTATTCAGTGCGCTTGCCATTCCAGCAAGCCACCCACTTATGTGTGTCGACTATCCCAGTCACGCTCGTGGACCCCAGCGTTCTCCAGTTCATCGGAGTACACACAACAGTGAGAGTCTAACCGAATCCAACGATGTCCTATCTCGATTGGATTCTACGACTCTTGAATATGTTCTAGATCACGGCCTTAGAGATCAGTCCACGGGTTGTCCCATAGCCCTGTGATCTAAGGACTTCTATCCTTATGCGTAGACAATTATTACATAAGATAAAGATGACCATTTAATTAAAGTGCATTTATTAATCTAAATTGAATAGTTCCGCATTTATTACAATAAATACTAGCCATACAGCTGGTATGCAGGACACTATTTCTATCATCCCGAAGTTGGAACATTCGTTTTGATGAGACAATCCAAACTTTTGGATTCATCAAGAACTTGTTCGAACCTTGCGTGTACAAGAAGATCAGTGGGAGTACAGTTGAATTTTTGGTGCTTTACGTTGACGACATTCTTCTCATTGGAAACAATGTGAAAGCGTTGTCCGAAACTAAAGCATGGTTATCTACACAATTCTCAATGAAGGATATGGGAGAAGCATCCTTTGTACTAGGTATAAGGATCTACCGAGATAGATCAAAAGGACTGCTGGGCCTCTCCCAATCCCAGTACATAGATAAAATCTTGAAAAGATTTAGTATGGAAGAATCCAAGAGAGGATTGCTTCCAATGAGACATGGGATTGTACTCTCTAAGTCTATGGCCCCAAAGACGCCAGAAGAGAGAAGCAATATGGTATGTTATGTACGAGACCAGACGTAGCGTACGCTTTAAGCGTTACAAGTCGCTACCAGTCTGATCCAGGTGAGCAGCACTGGATAGCCGTAAAGGCAATTCTGAAGTACCTAAGAAGGACTAAGGAATTGTTCTTGGTATACGGCGGAGGAGAATTCAAATTGGAAGGCTATACAGACTCGAGCTTCCATTGCGATGTAGACGACTTCAAGTCGACATCAGGATACGTATTCTGCCTCAATGGTGGTGCGGTTAGCTGGAAGAGCTCCAAGCAAGAAACAACCGCGGATTCAACCACTGAAGCAGAATACATTGCTGCGAGTGATGCAGCAAAGGAAGGTGGTTGGATGAGGAACTTCATCCAGGAATTGGATGTGATACCTAGCATCGCTGAGCCCATTACTATCTTCTGTGATAACAATGGGGCAATAGCGCAAGCAAAGGAGCCGAGATCTCATCAGAAATCCAAGCACGTACAAAGACGATACCACATGATAAGAGATATCATTGGTAGAGGAGACATTAAGATGGAACGTGTCGACTCAGAAGATAATACGGCGGATCCGCTAACGAAGCCTCTGCCTCAAAAGGCATTTGAGAAACATCTGCATAAGATGGGACTCAAGAACATAAAAGACTGGCTTTAGGACAAGTGGGAGATTGATAGAAATAGTGTCCTGCAAGCCAGCAGTATGGCTAGTATTTATTATAATAAATGCGGAACTATTCAATTTCGATTAATAAATACACTTTATTAAATGGTCATCTTTATCTTATGTAATAATTATCTACGCATAAGGATAGAAGTCCTTAGATCACGGGGCTATGGGACAACCCGTGGACTGATCTCCAAGGCCGTGATCTAGAACATATTCAAGAGTCGTAGAATCCAATCGAGATAGGACATCGTTGGATTCGGTTAGAATCTCACTATTGTGTGTACTCCGATGAACTGAAGAACGCTGGGGTCCACGAGCGTGACTGGGATGGTCGACACACATAAGTGGGTGGCTTGCTGGGATGGCAAGCGCACTGAATACCCCAATTAGGAAATAACTCACCATGGAAGCGGTAGTCGCATATTGGGGTTGAAGTTATTCCAAATTTGTAATAGTATACGAGGAACGATCCCTAACTACTTGAGGTGATAGGGTTTATCTGGTGCGAGAACGTCTATACTTTGATATGAGTTCCGACTGACTGGGGATCGCCAGAAAGTCTCTGTGGACTCATGTTGGGTATAGAGGAACTCGTATGCAGATTCATATCATCAACAAAGGATCCATTGACCCGACTTGATAGGTTGGGAAATTCTCCTATGGATTTATGTGAGAAATTAATTCTGGTATAATCCTTGGCTAAGGTATCTGACGACTTTATGTAAGTAGCTCATAAAGATTATGTTGGGATTCGGTAAGAAAAACAGCCCTAGGCACAGCGGAATATAAAAATTTTAGGGCCTCTTAAAGAATCTTGCCAGGATATTCTCTAGTTGTATATATATAAATATAATTAAATCGATAGTATAGGTTTTCTCGTTTATACCTATCTCCTTGCAAATCCTCGGCTAGCAAGACGAGCTCTGAATTCTGGCCCGGTAAGATCGACCCACACCTTTGATTAGCGCCCCACGTGTTGCGCCTCTACGAGTTGATGCACCACAATATCACGAAAATTAATATATCATAATCAACTGGAGCATAGGGTATATTAATATCTAGGTTTTAGAACAACTTTGAAACGAAAAATCGAAGACGAAAATTCTTCCTAAAGTGGAAGTAGGTTCGGCCGATCACAAGAGGGAGAGGGAGAGAATTTTTGCTTTTCTTGTTTTTCTTGTAGAGTTGTGTGTGAGATATGAGACCTAGTCTCTTATTTATAGATATCTCTCATAACCTAATCCTACTAGGATTATGATACTAATTCTCCTACATGGGCCATGGCCCTCTTTAGTTAGAAGACTAAGTCTTCTAATTAATTCATGGCCCATATTAATTAATCTTTCAGGGCTTAATTTAATCTCCCAATTAAATAGCCCAATTAATTAAATCATCTCCCAATTAATTAATTAAACTCCAAGTCTAATTAAATTAATTATTCCATTAATTAATTAAATCCTAATTAATTAATTTACTCATAAATTAAATTCCAATTTAATTTATAATCTTGATCCAATTCCAATTGGATCCAATTTCGTTCCATATGGGTCGACCCAGTCGACCCACCCTTTTAATCGACCCAGTCGATTTTTGACTCAGTCGACCCAGTCGACTGGTTCGTTCTTGTTTCCTCCCTTTCGCTTCATGTGTATTGTGTATGCCCCCGTAGGTTCACCACATAATTGGCCGCGGGTTGTAATTAAATATTATTTAATTACTCGAGAAATTAATACTCTAAATTAATCGAACACTCTGTCGATTAATCATTCCAAAATTAGCACCCCTGCTAATTTGGAAATTCTCCCACACTCCACGGTCGATGTCCAGTCACAAGCCCATGGAGCCCAATCACTGGTGAATTAATTCAGTGAACCTTTTATCATTTATAATTTCCATATACGACATAATCTCTCCATCGATCAATCTCCCAGTCGAGACTTAAAGGGCATGGTCTTTCATCGAATTCCCTTTTCTTTTGTCTTGACCTTATGTACTCTGTTCTTGAAATAAATTCTCTTTGACTTAATCTTTATGAACTGCTTACATAAAGTTGTCAGATACCTTGGCCAAGAATTTTACCAGAATTAATTTCTCACAGAAATCCATAGGAGAATTTCCCAACCTATCAAGTCGGGTCAGTGGATCATTTGTTGATGATATGAATCTGCATACGAGTTTCTCTATACCCAACATGAGCCCACAGAGACTTTCTGGTGATCCCCAGTCAGTCGGAACTCATATCAAAGTATAGACGTTCTCGCACCAGATAAACCCTATCATCTCAAGTAGTTAGGGATCGTTCCTAGTATACTATTATAAATATGGAATAACTTCAACCCCGATATGCGACTACCACTTCCATGGTGAGTTATTTCCTATTTGGGTATTCAGTGCGCTTGCCATTCCAGCAAGCCACCCACTTATGTGTGTCGACTATCCCAGTCACGCTCGTGGACCCCAGCGTTCTCCAGTTCATCAGAGTACACACAACAGTGAGAGTCTAACCGAATCCAACGATGTCCTATCTCGATTGGATTCTACGACTCTTGAATATGTTCTAGATCACGGTCTTAGAGATCAGTCCACGGGTTGTCCCATAGCCCTGTGATCTAAGGACTTCTATCCTTATGCGTAGACAATTATTACATAAGATAAAGATGACCATTTAATTAAAGTGCATTTATTAATCTAAATTGAATAGTTCCGCATTTATTACAATAAATACTAGCCATACAGCTGGTTTGCTGGACACTATTTCTATCAATCTCCCACTTGTCCGAAAGCCAGTCTTTTATGTTCTTGAGTCCTATCTTATGCAGATGTTTCTCAAATGCCTTTTGAGGCAGAGGCTTCGTTAGCGGGTCTGCCGTATTATCTTCTGAGTCGACACGTTCCATCTTAATGTCTCCTCTACCAATGATATCTCTTATCACATGGTATCGTCTTTGTACGTGCTTGGATTTCTGATGAGATCTCGGCACCTTCGCTTGCGCTATTGCCCCATTATTATCGCAGAAGATAGTAATGGGCTCAGCAATGCTAGGTATCACATCCAATTCCTGGATGAAGTTCCTCATCCAAACACCTTCATTTGCTGCGTCACTCGCGGCAATGTATTCTGCTTCGGTGGTTGAATCCACGGTTGTTTCCTGCTTGGAGCTCTTCCACCTAACCGCACCACCATTGAGGCAGAAAACGTATCCTGATGTCGACTTGAAGTCGTCTACATCACATTGGAAGCTCGAGTCTGTATAGCCTTCCAATTTCAATTCTCCTCCACCGTATACCAAGAACAATTCCTTAGTCCTTTTCAGATACTTCAGAATTGCCTTTACGGCTATCCAGTGCTGCTCACCTGGATCAGACTGGTAGAGACTTGTTACGCTAAGAGCGTACGCTACGTCTGGTCTAGTACATAACATACCATACATTATGCTTCCTATCGCGGATGCATATGGTACTCGAGACATATTGCTTCTCTCTTCAGGCGTCTTTGGGGCCATAGACTTAGAGAGTGCAATCCCATGTCTTATTGGAAGCAATCCTCTCTTGGATTCTTCCATACTAAATATTTTGAAGATTTTATCTATGTACTGGGATTGGAGAGGCCCAGCAGTCCTTTTGATCTATCTCGGTAGATCCTTATACCTAGTACAAATGATGCTTCTCCCATATCCTTCATTGAGAATTGTGTAGATAGCCATGCTTTAGTTTTAGACAACGCTTTCACATTGTTTCCAATGAGAAGAATGTTGTCAACGTAAAGCACCCAAAATTCAACTGTACTCCCACTGATCTTCTTGTACACGCAAGGTTCGAACAAGTTCTTGATGAATCCAAAAGTTTGGATTGTCTCATCGAAACGAATGTTCCAACTTCGGGAAGCTTGCTTCAGTCCATAAATGGACCTTTGGAGTTTGCAAACCTTGTGTTCATCTCCTTTGGATGCATATCCTTTTGGTTACTCCATGTTGATTTCCTTATCAATGTCTCCATTGAGAAAGGCAGTCTTTACATCCATCTGCCATATCTCGTAGTTATACCACGCAGCTATGGCCAGCAAGATCCGAATGGATTTGGGCATTGCGACGGGCGAGAAGGTCTCCTCAAAGTCGATACCTGGTCTTTGAGTGTATCCTTTTGCCACTAGTCGTGCCTTGTAGGTAATCACCTCTCCGTTCACTCCAAGCTTTCGCTTATAGATCCACTTGCAACCCACGGGAGCCACTCCCACTGGTGGATCTACCAAGGCCCAGACCTTGTTTGAGTGCATGGAGTCCAGTTCGGATTCCATGGCTTCGCGCCACTTTCCCGAGTCTATGTCTAGCATAGCCTCTTCGTAAGTCCTTGGGTCGGTAAGAGACTGTCCAGTCTCATGCAGCAGACCGTAGTACCTTTCGGGTTCTCTACGTTGTCTTTCTGACCTACGAAGTATCGGTGTACTTTCTGGTGCACTTTCATGCTCTTGTTCTCCCACTGCCTGTGGTGACGGGTCAACTCGATCGACCTCTAAGGCCTTTTCAGCTTCATTGACCTCATCTAGTTCTACGTTATTTTCTTTCTTGTCCACCAAGAAATCCTTCTCCAAGAAGTGAGCGTTCCTCGAGACAAACGTTGTTTGTCTTGTAGGATCGTAGAACTCGTATCCTATTGAGTTTTCTGGATACCCCACGAATTTGCACAAAGTGGATTTAGTTTCCAATTTATCTCCCACTAGCTTTTTAACGTAAGCGGGAGATCCCCATATGCGCATGAATGCGTATGAGGGTGTCTTGCCAAACCATAGTTCGTATGGTGTCTTTTCTACGGATTTCGAAGGTACCATATTCAGTATCTTCGTTGCCGTGAGGAGGGCATGTCCCCAAAATGAAAGAGTTAAGTCAGTGGCACTCATCATGGATCGAACCATGTATATCAAGGTTCGATTCCTTCTCTCTGCTACTCCATTTAATTGGGGTGTTGCAGGAGGAGTCCACTGCGATAATATTCCATGCTCTACAAGATAATTCAGAAATTCGTTACTAAGAAATTCTCCACCTCGGTCATAACGAAGAGCCTTTATCGTATGACCAAGTTGATTCTCTACTTCCATCTTGAATTCTTTGAATCGCTCAAAGGCTTCAGACTTGTGTTTCAACAAGAACACATATCCATAACGACTAAAGTCGTCAGTGAAAGTGATGAAGTAGTCGTAGCCACCTCGGGCGCTTTTTCTCAGTGGTCCACATACGTCAGTATGTATCAAGTCCAATGTTTGCTTGGCTCGCTCAGGGTTTCCCTTAAACGGCAACTTAGCCATTTTACCCTTTAAGCATGGTTCACATGTTGGCATTTCATCAATGTGATTGATTTCAATCGCGCCAGATGATGCTAACTTTTGAATCCTTGACTTAGATATATGTCCAAGTCTAGCGTGCCATAATTGGGCAGATATTTCATTATCTTGTTTCCTTTTGTTTTGTTGTACATGCATCACTAACTTAGGTGGTTCAATGGTATATAGTCCATCTTTCAATGTACCAGTGAAAAACATATTATCATTCTTGAATAACGAAAAGGAACCTTTATTAATAGTCAAATTAAAACCTTCATTATCCAAAACAGGAATTGAAATAATGTTTTTCACCAAACCAGGTACATAAAGAACGTTCCTAAGGACTAATTTATTACCACCTAAATCTAACTCCACTTCGCCTTTGGCCTCGGCAGCAGCTCTTGCTCCATTGCCAAATCTCAGGATCCAATCCCCTGGCCTAAGTGGCCTTGTTGCTCCCATCACTTGTAAATCATTACAAAGATGAGAACTCCAGTCAGTGTCTAACACCAAAAATGCACAGTTAATTGTAAAATTAACTTCAACAAGGAATATACCTGTTCGAACTCTCCATAGGTTCGAATTTAATCCTTTCCCTTGACCTTGTGCAGTAAGGAGCTCTGGTTTCCATTTGCTTTGGTTTTGAACGCCGCCCAGTCCTTTCGCCAACCCTCGCTTTCTTTCCAAAAGAAGCTTCGTGTTCCTCGAGCATTTGTCGCAGGACATGCACAGTGATCTCTCGCCTCTGGAGATTCATGTCCGCGATAAATCGGTCATATGATCTAGGAAGAGATTGTAGAATAATATCCACTCGGAAATCATTGTCCATCACGACACCCATATCATCGAGTTCAGTTAGAAGTCGAATCATCTTGTGTACGTGGATTCCGACAGGAGTTTCCCTTCTCTTTCTTGCTTGCAAGAGTTCCCTCGTGATCGCGAATCTGCGACGACCATATCTAATCACATAAAGGAATTTGAGATTCGAGAGAATCTCTTTCGCGGATGTCATGTGCTCATGTTGCAAACGCAGATCAAGTGACATATATTCCAACATGTATTCACGAGCTAAGCCATCATCTAGTTTCCACTTGGTGATGCTTTTACGGAGCTCATCAGGAACGTCATGTGAAATAGTAATGGGTGGTGGCACAGACAAAACATAAGTTATGTTTTCAACTTCAAATAATCCATTCAAATGATGCGTCCAGAAATGCAAGTTGGGTCCAGTTAAAATATTACGTTCAAGTGATGAGATGGATAAATCTCTAAGTGCTCTAAGCTCTTTTGACATCATATCTATAAAATGACGAGAGAAGAGATAAATACGCGAAAGATTAATTTAAAATGCACAAATTTACAAACATGGTTTTTATTTGTAAATTACTCCCACTATTTTAATCAAACTCTTATGCCCCCACATAAGTTTCGGGAATTTAAAATATCCTAGCGGGCTTAAGGCCCAAATGCAATCTCCCAGTACCCAAGACTCGTTGGCCATACTATTTGATTCACTTGGTGGTCGATTACGTCGACGGTTAACCATCGCAGCTAACCCTTAAGTTCATTTAGCCTCGTTTTTCGATATGGACCCACGACTCGTGAGACATCCATACTTACTAGCGTTAAATCATGTCCAACCCTCGTGGAGGGAAATAGTTCAATCCTAGACGCCCCACGACTCGTGAGACAGCGCCTAAAACCTTGCTATCCCCTCCCTTGGCACTAAACTCGTGCATCGAGGTAATAGACATATCATCTTCCTATAGCTCGACCCACGACTCGTGAGACATCGAGATATATTCGTACAATATGCCTAAGACCTAGTAATTGGATAGGCTCGGACCATAGACACCATTCATATGCGCCCGTTATTCGATTTAATATTCTAATTGAATTTTAAGTTCAATTGGAGGTTTCTAAGTGTGCGAGGTCTCATCAGATTATGCTTATCTTGTTTACGTTTTCTATCCTAAGCATGCATCTCATACATTAAAGAATAATATGCGAAAAAGTAAACATTCATCACCTAGCAAGATATGATTGGTCGATTGCCCATCCTATGCGATCCATCACGAGCCACGTGATGAATCAATTGGTCAGTCTAGGGTGAAAATTAAATGTCCTAACTATTACAATTTTCAAACCCATACATCATGGGCCTTCTTGTAATATCCAGCTTGATTGGGCCTCCATGTAATGAATTGGGCCTCCATGTCCTCCAAGGTAAACGGGCCTCCATGTGGATCTCCAAGTCTTCATGAGGTCTTCTCGGCTTCAAGCCTAAACTAAGTCTAACTTATAAAAATAAATGGCCTATTCTATTACATTCGTTTGCGCAAGCAAGGGCACCAATCAGGCCCATTTAATTACAACCCATAAAATAAATAAACCAAAAACAACATAGGGCTTAAGGGCAAAATCGACCAATCCACATATTCACACAAGAACATGCATAAATTCACATAAGGGCAAAAATGTAAATTTACCGGCTCCTTTAATTTTAATTCATAAAATTTATCCAAGTTAATTAATTTTGAATTAACAATTAACCTCTAAGATTAATTAGCTCTTACTTGAGCTCCAAGTAATCTACAAATCCTATCTTGATTAAGATTTATTAATTAAGGTAATCTAAATCTCTAAGATTCTTACCTTATCCAAAACTCTAAGTTTCCCAATATTCCCAAATCTCCAAGATTCTCAAGATTATCCTATTTTGTCTAGATTAGTTTAATTAAGGTAGTGTTCAAATCTAACAAGATAACTACCTTATCCCAAAACTCCAAGTTTCCTAATCTTCCCAAAATTCTAAATTTCCAGAATTTTCAAAATAGGCAGAATTAGTGTTCAACCAAAATTTGACCAGTCGAAACCAATCAGGAGCTGCCACGTGGACAACCCACGCGCGACCCCGCATGAGCGCGTGAGCTGCCACGGGCAGCAGCCGCGGCGCGTGACAGCGCGCGGCAGCCTGCTGCCGCGCACAGCAGCGCGCGAACAGCAGCCCTTGAGCTGCTGCCGTGCGCAGCGTGCTGTCCGCACGCTGCCGCATGCCGCGTCTTGCGGTGGCCGCCCAGCCGCGGTGCGCTGCCGCGCACCGCCGCGTGCCACCTCAGGGTTGGGTCTAATTAAAAAAAAATTTTGTTTTGATTACTTTTATGATTTAATTAAAAACAGTCCCAATTAAATCACAATCCAAAATCAAAAATAACATGATAAAAATACGAATCTAAAATTACCCATTAACTCTAAGTTAACAATAAAGTCCTAAAACATTCATAGTTAAAGAACTAGCCACATAAATCAAACATATGATTTAATAAACATAGAATTCGCAAATTCATATATATACAAAGCCTAGAGTTGGCTCTGATACCACTGGTGGGATTCGGTAAGAAAAACAGCCCTAGGCACAGCGGAATATAAAAATTTTAGGGCCTCTTAAAAAATCTTGCCAGGATATTCTCTAGTTGTATATATATAAATATAATTAAATCGATAGTATAAGTTTTCTCGTTTATACCTATCTCCTTGCAAATCCTCGGCTAGCAAGACGAGCTCTGAATTCTGCCCCGATAAGATCGACCCACACCTTTGATTAGCGCCTCTACGAGTTGATACACCACAATATCACGAAAATTAATATATCCTAATCAACTGGAGCATAGGGTATATTAATATCTAGGTTTTAGAACAACTTTGGAAAGAAAAATCGAAGACGAAAATTCTTCCTAAAGTGGAAGTAGGTTCGGCCGATCACAAGAGGGAGAGGGAGAGAATTTTTGCTTTTCTTGTTTTTCTTGTAGAGTTGTGTGTGAGATATGAGACCTAGTCTCTTATTTATAGATATCTCTCATAACCTAATCCTACTAGGATTAGGATATTAATTCTCCTACATGGGCCATGGCCCTCTTTAGTTAGAAGACTAAGTCTTCTAATTAATTCATGGCCGATATTAATTAATCTTTCAGGGCTTAATTTAATCTCCCAATTAAATAGCCCAATTAATCAAATCATCTCCCAATTAATTAATTAAACTCCAAGTCTAATTAAATTAATTATTCCATTAATTAATTAAATCCTAATTAATTAATTTACTCATAAATTAAATTCCAATTTAATTTATAATCTTGATCCAATTCCAATTGGATCCAATTTCGTTCCATATGGGTCGACCCAGTCGACCCACCCTTTTAATCGACCCAGTCGATTTTTGACTCAGTCGACCTAGTCGACTGGTTCGTTCTTGTTTCCTCGCTTTCGCTTCATGTGTATTGTGTATGCCCCCGTAGGTTCACCACATAATTGGCCGCGGGTTGTAATTAAATATTATTTAATTACTCGAGCAATTAATACTCTAAATTAATCGAACACTCTGTCGATTAATCATTCCAAAATTAGCACCCCTGCTAATTTGGGAATTCTCCCACACTCCATGGTCGATGTCCAGTCACAAGCCCATGGAGCCCAATCACTAGTGAATTAATTCAGTGAACCTTTTATCATTTATAATTTCCATATACGACATAATCTCTCCATCGATCAATCTCCCAGTCGAGACTTAAAGGGCATGGTCTTTCATCGGATTCCCTTTTCTTTTGTCTTGACCTTATGTACTCTGTTCTTGAAACAAATTCTCTTTGACTTAATCTTTATGAGCTACTTACATAAAGTTGTCAGATACCTTGGCCAAGGATTTTACCAGAATTAATTTCTCACAGAAATCCATAGGAGAATTTCCCAACCTATCAAGTCGGGTCAATGGATCCTTTGTTGATGATATGAATCTGCATACGAGTTCCTCTATGCCCAACATGAGCCCACAGAGACTTTCTGGTTATCCCCAGTCAGTCGGAACTCATATCAAAGTATAGACGTTCTCGCACCAGATAAACCCTATCATCTCAAGTAGTTAGGGATCATTCCTCGTATACTATTATAAATATGGAATAACTTCAACCCCGATATGCGACTACCGCTTCCATGGTGAGTTATTTCCTATTGGGGTATTCAGTGCGCTTGCCATTCCAGCAAGCCACCCACTTATGTGTGTCGACTATCCCAGTCACGCTCGTGGACCCCAGCGTTCTCCAGTTCATCGGAGTACACACAACAGTGAGAGTCTAACCGAATCCAACGATGTCCTATCTCGATTGGATTCTACGACTCTTGAATATGTTCTAGATCACGGCCTTAGAGATCAGTCCACGGGTTGTCCCATAGCCCTGTGATCTAAGGACTTCTATCCTTATGCGTAGACAATTATTACATAAGATAAAGATGACCATTTAATTAAAGTGCATTTATTAATCTAAATTGAATAGTTTCGCATTTATTACAATAAATACTAGCCATACAGCTGGCTTGCAGGACACTATTTCTATCAGATTAAGTCAAAGAGAATTTATTTCGAGATCAGAGTACATAAGATTAAGACAAAAGAAAAGGGAATCCGATGAAAGACCATACCTTTAAGTCTCGACTGGGAGATTGTTCGATGGAGAGATTATGTCGTATATGGAAATTATAAATGATAAAATGTTCACTGAATTAATTCACCAGTGATTGGGCTCCATGGGCTTGTGGCTGGACATCGACCGTGGAGTGTGGGAGAATTCCCAAATTGGCAGGGGTGCTAATTTTGGAATGATCAATCTACAGAGTGTTCGATTGATTTAGAGTAAGTCTTACTCGAATAATTAAATAATATTTAATTATAACCCACGGCCAATTATGTGGTGAACCTACGGGGGCATACACAATACACATGAAGCGAAAGCGAGGAAATAAGAACAACCGAGTCGACTGGGTCGACTGGGTGAATAATCGACTGGGTCGATTATTATGGGTGGGTCGACTGGGTCGACCCAATTGGAACAAATTGGGATCCAATTGGAATTGGATCAGGATCATAAATTAAATTGGAATTTAATTTGTGGATTAATTAATTAAGTTGGATTTAATTAATTAAAAGGGATTTTAATTAAATGGGCTTAGAGTCTGATTTAATTAAATGGGAGATTAAGTTAATTAATTGGGCTATTTAATTGGGAGATTAAATAAAGCCTGGTCAAATTAATTAACTGGGCCATGAATTAATTGGAAGACTTGGTCTTCTAATTAAAGAGGGCCAGGGCCCATGTAAGAGAGAGGTAACCTAGTCCTATTAGGACTAGGTTAGGGAGATAACTATAAGTAGCTATCTTGTAGTTATTTTCACACAACTCAACAAGCAAAATTTGAGCAAGAGCAAAAATTCTCTCCCCCTGTCCCAGTAAAAGTCGACCGAACCACTTCTTCCCTGTGGAAGAATTTTTTCGTTTTCGACCTTGTTCCTAAATCGTTCCTATATCCTAGATCATAATATATCTTGTGTTCTAGCTGATCAAGATTTATAATTTTCGTGTAATTGTGGTGTATCAACCCGTAGAGGCGCAACACGTGGGGCGCTGCTGCAGAGCTTGGTTCGATTTGGCTGAGGAGAAATTCAGTGTTCGTTTTTGCTAGCCGAGGATTTGCAAGGAGATAGGTATAACGTGCAAACTTATACTATCGTTTTATTTATGTTTATATATATACACCTAGAGTAGTATCCTGGCAAGATTCCGTAAGAGGTCCTAAAATTTTTATATTCCGCTGTGCCTAGGGCTGTTTATCTTACCGAATCCCAACAGATATAAACTTTTCAGTATGGTTCAGTTCTAACTTATCCTGATCTAAAGGTGTCTTCTGTTTACTATACATGTGAGTTGATGCAACAGATGACTTTTCATGAGACTCAATAATCTTTTCAAGTTCCATGATTTTACCCTTATAAACTTCACATTCAGCTTTCAGAGATTCATTTTCTTGCTCAAGTAGTTTGTATTCAGCTAATTCATTTGGTTTTTCAACCTTAAGTTTCAGTGAATTATTTTGCTCTCTTAGCAACATTATCTCTTCCTTAAGCTTAGCAAATGTATCAGATATACTAGTGTTATTGAGCATCATTTGCTGAAATGAATTAAACAATTCATTTTCTAAAGGAGTTACCTCATCCTCTGAGTCATCAGATTCTTTGGCCATCAGGCAGAGAAGAACAAGACTTTCTTCATCAGCTTCTGCTACCAGCACCTTGCCTTTCTGATGCTTTCTTTCCTTTCTGATTCTCTTTTCTTCTTCTGTATACTTCTCAGCTTTAGGATATGGGCAGTCTCTGATGAAATGACCAAATTTCTTGCAGTTATAGCACATCATTTTAGATTTATAAGAATCTTTGTCATGAGAAGTAGAAGTAGGGTTAGAAGTAGAAGCATTGCTGTATTTGTTCTTCATTTTTCTTTTGTAGAACTTCTTGAAGTTGTTCATCAGCAATGCAACGTCTCCAGCAGTGTACTCCTTTTTGTTGAGTATTGTGGTTTCATCAGATTAGTCCACATCTTTGCTTTTATAGGCTGGCCTTCTAGGATTTTCAGCAGCAACTAGGGCAGCTGTGGGACTTGAAGTTGAGGTTTCTTCAACACCCATTCTTGGCAGTTTATACTCGTACGCCTTGAGTACTGAGAACAGCTCGGTGAGGGTAATCTTTCCCAGATCTCTGGACTCTTCCATGGTTGTCACCTTCATGTTGAACTTTGGAGGTAGAGCCTTCAGCACTCTGACGGTTATCTCCTTATCAGTGAAGGTTTTTCCAAGCTTTAAAACTTCATTCAATGTCCTTGTAAACCTTGTATCCATCTGATCAATGGTTTCCGCAGACTTCATCTTGAAGTTGTCCAGCTTTTCCAGAGCAACACTCAGCTGATGCTCTTTGATAGCGTCATTATCTTCGCTCATATCACGGACCTTATCCCACATTTCTTTGGCAGTCTTGCAATGCTTGACTTTGTCAAATATGTCCTTGTCAAGGGCCTTGGTCATGATGAATCGCCCAACTTTGTCCAGATTGAACAGCTTTATTTCTTCGGCTATCATTTCGTTTAGATCTTTCTCCACCTCTATATCAACTTTATCTACTTTGATAGTCTTGGTGAATTTGAATGGATCTTCGATGATACATGTGTACATGTTATCATTGTAGGCAGCTAAGAAGATCTCCATTCTAATCTTCCAGTCTTCAAAGCTCATACCAGCTATGTGGGGAACATGGCTGATACAATCCATTTTTCAAAAATTTTGATTTTTCAAAAATGTGCTCTTTTGAAAAAGTTTGAAAACCTTTGAAAAACACTCGATCAAGCTCGTTGATCAGGCAGCTCATTATGTGAACCACCTGCTCTGATACCACTTGTTGGTCCCCAAGTGGTCAGATGAGGTCTAGAAGGGGTGGGGGGAAGGTGAATAGACCTCTGAAACTTTTTATCAAATTTTACCTTTAAAACATTTACCTAACTGTAAACAGACTAAGCTGATACAGAACAGTAAGTTCACAAGGCTGATCGCGAACAGATCTTTGAACAGCTTTGTTGACCACTAATCTGATGGCTACTTAGCTGATTTAGTTAAAATCAGTTTTAATGCTAGAGTACTTGCAGCGGATTTTCAAAGTGTTTTTCTCAAGTAAACTTAGCAGTTTGAAAATTTTATCCCCAGTTTTATAAACTCCTTTAAATCTTTTTCAAATAGTTTTATCAAAGTGTTTTTATGCAATCTGAAAATATGCAAAGTAAAATGCAAGGGAAAAACATAAGGATTTTTATAGTGGTTATATGGATTTAAATCCTTTAGTCCACTCTTCCAACTCACTTAGATCTTGGGTTATACTATAATCACAAAGTTTACAGTATACTCTGCTTGTGCTTCACAACAAATGATCAGCCACAAGTTCGCAATAGGAAATCACAAAGAAACTCCTATTCTCCGAAGTAATATCACTCACAAAGATGGATATCTACTCCTCACAACACTCTCTTTTACAGATTCACTCAGAAAATGTATATTCTTTTAAACTTCAACGGCTTCTGTCAACAAATGACTTCAGTAGACGAGTGAGCTGTTCTTGAGCTTTGAGACTTAGAAAATATTTTGCTTCGAAAACAATCTCTCAGTTGTTGTGTTATTTTCTTTCTTCGTCTCTTCAGCTATTTATAGTCACTCTTTGAATTATGTCCGTTGAAGAGAGACACAATTCAAATCTCTTGATTTTTGGTCCTTAAAATCCGCGAACGGCTCTCTGCACGGTGACCGTACTGAAGACTGTACTTTCTGTCAGGCAGCATTAAATGCACCGAGCTGATACGAGGTCTTTCTTTAATCATTTGTCTTTAATAACCTTGTACTTCAGCATTTATTACTTCCAGGGGCATTTATTACCGTTGGGCAGACTTCTTGATCCTTTCCACTTAGCTGATGAAAGTGCAAGTCTGATGACGAACAGAGTTGATCTCAAACTTGAACAAATCTGATTTGAGTCGGCTGATCTTCACCAGTCTGATTTCTTTCCTTCAGCAGATCAGTAGTCTTCTGGACCTTGAATATTTGACCCGTCTGATATGTCTTCTTACTTGGTCAAAATTCTTCTAAGGGATTACAACTAAGTTGTCTTTACTTAGCTGATATGAAGTTTTAGAAATCATCAAAACCTCCCTTAACTAATTAACTTCAGTGCACTCCATCTTCATCTTTATCCAACAGGATAAATATCATATTATATTTCCTAATTTACCCACAGGTATTAGGAAAAGGAACATAATTTGGTAGCTTATCATAAAGAATTTAGATTAATATAAACTTGCCTTCATAATAGAATGATTAATTATGAATTGGGTAAGCAATTTGATAGTTCCATCATAAAATCTAGTTGAATTTAATTGAATTAAAATTTCAGCCCACAGGCAAATCTTATGTCACTAGAATCAATTCTTACGTGTTTTGCATTGGTGAAACATGAATATTTTAAGTTAAACCTCAAGTTTGAACGTAAGCAATTTTAATTTTTATGCAGCATCACTACCTGTTAATTTTGTTGATATCAAATGCGATGTTCCTGAATTGAATGGTGATAACTATAAGATTTGGAAGGGGAGTATTCTTATTCAATTAGGGTGGATGGACATTGATTACGCTATACGGAAGGATGAACCACCTACACTTACTGATGCTAGCACTCAAGCTGAAATTCAACTTTATGAACGCTGGAAACGATCCAATCGCCTATGTATGATGTTCATAAAGACAAAAAATTCTGCTAGCATACGTGGTTCAATTGAAGAGTGTGACAATGTTAAAAAGTTACTAAAGGCTATTGATGAGCAATTTGAGTCATCAGATAAAGCTTTAGCCAACACCCTAATGACTAAGTTATCATCAATGAGGCTCACCGGTACTAGAGGTGTGCGTGAGCACATCATGAAGATGAGAGACGTTGCGGCTCAACTAAAGACTCTTGAGGTTGAGATGTCTGATTCTTTCCTTGTGCACTTCATTTTGAACTCCCTTCCACAACAGTATGGACCTTTTAAGATATCTTATAACACACATAAAGATAAATGGTATATCAATGAACTTTTGACCATGTGTGTTCAAGAAAAAGGAAGGTTGACAATGGAATTGGGAGAAAGTGCATATATGGCAACACAAGGAAAGAGCGAGCAACCCAAACAAAAGGGGAAAGCAAATGATAAAATACCTGTCCAATTTGACATCAAGAAGGAATCTAAGTGTTTCTTTTGTAAAAAAAAGGGACACATGAAGAAAGATTGTGTCAAATATAAAGCTTGGCTTGTCAAGAAAGGTTTGTCTAAACCAAATGAAGTCAATGGAGAGTGAACAGTGCATCTATCCAGACAACATATGCGCTCACATGCAGAGGAAATTGGAACATGCAAATTAGTTTAAAATTTCTTGTTTTGTTTTAAATATGAAAAAAAAAAACATTTTAGATTCCAAGTCTTCTAGAAAGTTGATTTATGTTTCAAGACTTGTAACATTAAGTTATTCCATGCAACTTTTGATTTGTTTTTCTTACAAATCTTATCATATTGGAATAACACAAAGCATTAAACACGAACCTCATGTAACGGGTATAAACGCCTTAACTATATTCCTATACTAAGAGTCGTTTACTATTCAATTTCCTATCTAATCCAAATCTCCCTTTTTCCAAGTTCAAAAATAATATTAAATCTAACAACTAGGTGATCAGTCAAGTTGCAAGCATAGAGAACGAAATTAAATCAAACACAAAAAATGCCCCTAACTACGAATAATCCAATATAAATAATCAAAGTAACATAGTTTCATAAAAACCCTAGATCCTAAAGAATTAGTTCATGATAAATAGAAGAAGAAAATAATAAAGGAAAATAAATCTGAGTTCATGTGGTTTTATAGACAAAAAGATGAATCCAAGATAAAGATCTTCAATATTGCGTTCTTCTTGCGTGGGTGATCTTCAGGACTTATTTCTTTTCTTCTTCAATCTTTCTCCAAGTAGATCTTTGATGTTGTAGATGTATTCTATGAGAAAAGTATGTTTAGATCTGACCAAAGATGTTTAATTTCGTGACCTAGAAGTCCTTAAATAGATCTACCAAGTTGAGTCCAAGTAAGAGACTTTAGGCCCAAGGATTCCCTTAAAAGTCCGTTGAAAATCGCGTCAGGTTTGCGCGACAGTTTTGCAAGTGTCATAACTCTCAGCTCCGAACTCCAAATCAAGATCCGTAAAATCTGTGGTGTAGCTAACTCATTCCTCTACATCATAGTCGAAATTCAACTTCATTGGAGCTTCCTTGAATGAGTTATGGTCCTCGGAGTGCACAATAACATTTCTGACAGCTTCTTCGTGCTTGCACTACTTGACTTCATTTGATCTTTAATTCGTTGTTCTTCACTTCCAATCATGTTCTTAGATCCAAAATAGCTTAGGCTTACAAATATGAACACAATATATGAGACAATATCTCAATTCATGCACAAAACAACCAAACCAATGACTCGAGCGACAAAACACAAAACTAACTAAAATTGCCTAAGATTCTACCAAAACTCTAATAAAATTAATTGAATGAGTTAAGGAAATAGACTTGATAACACTGTTTTCACAGAGTTATCACACCCCCAAACTTAAACTATTACTCGTCCTCGAGTAATGACAAAAACTTAAACAATGACACAAACATTTACAATCATGCATCCCAAGTCAAACTACTAACCATCAATTTCAAAACGTTATCCATTCTGTCATGTATTTCCTGCGTGAGTGTGTGTGTATACATAAAACGAGAATGTCGGAATCACCTAGATCCATATAGCTTCAAAATCATTGAGCCTAATTGCATGAATTCCTAAATTGCCAAACATATTCTCTATTTTCTTAGGTTATCATACTAATTACTAAGTTCTAGCAAAACTTTCAGTCGAAGTTATGGAATCCTTTAAGTTTGAACTTCATTTATTTATTTATTTTTTTTTTTAAACAACTTTAGTAATATTTAGCACCACTCACACTCATAACTCGTTCTAAAGAAGCAGTCAAAATAGAGGAGTGCCGAATAGTTAAATCAAAGCACCCATATATCGTTCATCTTATCGCAGTCAAGTTAGAGGAGTGCAAGTATAAGTCTCAAGCGATGAGGCTTTTCAGGTCTCATACAAGTGAGGTTGTTTTCTTTGAATTAAACTTATAATTTTTTTATTTTTTTGATTTGCTTCATTTGGTTCTTGTTAAAGTTATCCTTCCCCCCAAACTTAGGCAAAACTATCACTTAGACCTTTAGCACTTTAACCCTCGAATCCAGAGACTAGGTAGGCAAGGATAGATTTCTTAAGCTCTATTCTAACTATAATTCTCTAACGTCATCCTAAATTTTCGATTATGTATTCGTGCTTAAAATGTGCAGGAAAAACAGTCAAAAACACATAAAATTTCAAAAAAAAGTTAGTCAAAGTCGACCTAGCATGCACGAAGTAAATGCGACCTCACCCCCAAACTTAGAACAAACAGTGTCCTCACTGTGATATAAACAAACGAGTTGAAAATGCCAGACTAACCAAACAGGAAAGACGAGAATATGCACATGTAGACAGTAATAAAACCACCAACAAAATATAACAGAGATCAGTAAAAAGAATACGTCCCTACGAGGCTGTGTCTGGCGGTCTCATGCATGTCTTTCCATCCGAAGCATCATCCTCGGGACCCGACTCACTATCATCAGTAATATCAGTGGGGCCCATCTCAAAATCATCCATAGTTGGGAAAGGTGGCATTGGTGGTAGCTGGACACCTCGACTCTGCAACTCGGCTGCTTGGATTGCCTCATTCCGCTGAAAACCGGTCCTTGAGAGATGCCCAACTGAGATAGAGGTGATGTGGCGGCGTTAGGGTTTCGTCTAGTGGCAGTTTTGTGCAAGGGGCGGCGGAGTTGTGGCGGAGAAGGGGGCAGATCGCGGCTGTTTAGGGTTTCGGCGAGTTAGATGCGGCCGCGGTGTGGTGTGGTGCTGCTATGTTGATTTCGGCGCGGCAGGTGCGGGGTTTCGGCGAGTTAGATCTGAGGGAGAGAGGGAGGCAGGTCGCGCGGCTGTTGTTTGCGTGGTCGCGGCTGGTGTTCGCGGTTTGGGTTGAGGAGATGATGGCGGCTGCCACGGCTGGGTTAGATCTGCGCGGCCGATGTTCGCGTGGGGAGGGGAACGGCGGCATTCGAGTTTCGGTCGCGGCTGATGTGCTGTGGTCGGTGGTTGTGTTCGCGTGGTCGGAGGGACATATTCGTGTGGGGAGGTGGTGGCGATCGCGGCTGGGTACGGCGGCGGCTCGGTGGAGGATTGTTGGGGAAGATTTGCTTGATTTTGAAATTGGATTTGTGGAAGAAGAATTGCAGCCAGCCCCCTTTTTTTTTTTTTTTTAGGCCATGGCTCGATCCAAATTGAGGCATGGCCTTTCGAATCTGAAAATTTCCTCTTTCTTGCCCTTGAAATGGAGCCATGGCCTTACTCAAGTTGTGTCATGGCTTAAAGCTGCTGGAATTTGTTCACTTTATTGTTAAAGACTTGAGCCATGGCCTGACTCAAGTTGTGCCATGGCATCAAGCTTCTGGAATTTAGGCACTCTTTTTGGCAAAATTGAGCTATGGCCTGGCTCAAATTTTGTGTCATGGCTTCAAGCTTCTGAAATTTATGCATTCTTTTTGGCAAAATTGAGCCATGGCCTGGCTCAAATTTGTGCCATGGCTTCAAGCTTCTGGAATTAGTTCTCTTTATTGTTCAAAATCGAACCATTTCTTGACTCAATTTTTTTCATGGCTTGATTATTCTTCTCCAAAAAGCCCCAGTCCATGAAATATTCATCTCCTCATTACCTTGCACCGCGATTACGCCTGCAAAACCCGACAAAACACCACAGATCACACTAAAACTAAAACAAAACGAAA
This sequence comes from Penstemon barbatus, assembly GCA_003313485.2. NCBI lineage: Eukaryota > Viridiplantae > Streptophyta > Magnoliopsida > Lamiales > Plantaginaceae > Penstemon > Penstemon barbatus. The sequence goes on from CM064880.1 coordinate 15,637,960, forward strand.
CAAAAAAACGCAAAAACAAAAACAAATAAAAGCTTGGGTTGCCTCCCAAGAAGCGCTTAGTTTTAAGTCATTAGCTTGACTTTGATACTTCCCTTTTAAGGTGGCCAATAATCGAATAGGGTCCCGTCCGGATCAAGCAAAAGTCCGGGCCTTATTGCTTTCTTTGTTGTCCCGAAATTTGGTCTTTCCCTTGTGAGCTCAATTGGGACAAATTTGAACCTTGTATCGAATCGACAAGCTCTATCCCTAGGTTCAAATCTCTTGTAATCTTTACCAACTCTTATCCAAGTCACGCTTTGAGGATGGGTATGCATATTGTAGTTCGTTTTATCATCAACCCTTCCGTTTTGCGTAGCTCTCACTAATATCTCATCCACACCAAAATAAGATCCATCGCTTTTTGACTCATAAATTGGAGGTATGATAAACTCAATTGTATCCTCCTCTATCTCCATTACCTCAATCTCATCTATCAACGTCATTGACTTGTTGATTTCGATGTATTCTTTGATTTGATCGTCTTCCGGAATGGTTAAGATATTTTCTTCTGCATCCGGGATCCCCTTGTTATGATGAACATCGAAACTTGTCAATTTATTGCTATGTGGCTGCTCTATATCACTCTCAAAAATAAGAGAATTTGTCTCGCTCGGTTTAATATCTGATAATATCGAATTATCCTCTTCATTCGAGAGTGAGCCTTGAGGTAGATTACCCATTCTTACATTGAATGCCTTAATTTCAGATCCAATCTTTTTCATCTTCTCCATACAATCGGTGAATGCCATCATAAATGCAATACTTGGTTCTGTTGATGGTTGAGAATACGCTTGATCAATTTTAGATCCGATCTTTTTCATCTCCTCTATACAATCGGTGAATACCATCATAAATGCAATACTTAGTTTTGTTGGTGGTGGCTGAGAATGCTCTTGGTAGCTTGGAGGTATGAACGAGTTGGTCATCATGAAGTTTGTGTATTGATTACTACCCAGATCATCGCTCCATGGAACATTTGGGTTAGTCCCCCACCCTGAATTGTAGCTGTTGGGGTGAAGATTCTGAACATACTGACTATCTTGAAATTGATCCACGTATAACCATGCATTTGAATTCAGTGGGCAACGATCGTACGAGTGTTCACCTGCACAATACACACAAGTCGTTCCTTCATTAAGCCAAAGATAACTGCTATGATTCATACCAAATGAAGAGAATGAGAAAAAGAATAATTAACTAGGACCCAACCAAAAGAAAAATCAAAAATAAAATTGGCAAATAAATGTTGCAAGTCCCCAGCAACAGCGCCAAAAACTTGTTGCGGATTTTACACACGCAAATAAACGCAAGTGCACGTATCGCAAAAGTAATAAAGAATAAGTATAAGAGTATCGTCTCCACAGGGACTTGACTAATATCTACCAATTCCAATTCCTAATTTACTTTTAATATGGTTCCTAATTCAAATATAATTTTGGGGTTTTAACTTATTATCTAAATTAATTAAGTAAATAAGTAAAGTACTTGGATTGAGTTCGAATAACGAGAAGAGAAACCTAGGGTTATAATTCACTATGTTATCTATAGATTGCTCAACTGGGATTTTCGTAATTATTGTGGTGACAAGAGTGCCACCCGAGGATTCAAGTATATTCCTATGTATCTTCCAAATTACGTAAGAACCTAATGTATTATACAAATCGATCATATTCCTAGGTGATTCATAAATAGCAAAAAGCATTAAACACGAACCTCATGTAACGGGTATAAACGCCTTAAGTATATTCCTATACTAAGAATCGTTTACTATTCAATTTCCTATCTAATCATAATCTCCCTTTTCCAAGTTCAAAAAGAATATTAAATCTAACAACTAGGTCATCAGTCATGTTGCAAGCATAGAGAACGAAATTAAATCAAACACAAAAATTGCCCCTAACTACGAATAATCCAATAAAAATAATCAAAGTAACATAGTTTCATAAAAACCCTAGATCCTAAAGAATTAGTTCATGATAAATATAAGAAGAAATAATAAAGGAAAACAAATCCGAGTTCATGTGGTTTTATAGACAAAACGATGAATCCAAGATAAAGATCTTCAATATTGCGTTCTTCTTGCTTGGGTGATCTTCAGGACTTCTTTCTTTTCTTCTTCAATCTTTCTCCAAGTAGATCTTCGATGTTGTAGGTGTATTCTATGAGAAAAGTATGTTTAGATCTGATCAAAGATGTTTAATTTCGTGACATATGATGTTGTATAAAAATGTTCAGGGCAAAAGTGGGATAAGCCCTTCGATCTATAACAACATCACAATAATGAAATAAGGTCTGCACACTTATCGAGAGAAAAATTGTATAGAAATTGTAATAGTGAATTCGAGTTCCCTCTGTTCAGAAATAGGGCGACCTATTTATAGGTACATACATGGGTATAATAGTCTTTTTAGGAAAGAAGTTACAAGTAATAAATACAAAGACGTTACAGACGTTACGAGAGTTTATGATAAAGACGTTACAAATCTCTTATTTATGCAACTTAATGTAATCTCTTAATTGCCCTTGGGTACAAAATTTGAACACATCATATTGCCCCCCAGTTTCGAGAACAATTATGCGAGCGTTTATTGTCGAAACTTGATTCAAGTATCCGAGCATTGTAGCTACTTACTCCATATCACCATATGTGATAAATAAGCATGTAACACTGCCTCGTTAAAACCTTGCCAAGAAAAACCCAATGGGACAAAAACTTGGACGAAGGAAAAAGAGTACATTGCTTAGACACGCTCCCCTTGTAAACTTGGTGAAGAGTAGGGATGATCCTTTTCTTTAGCTGCTCTTTCTTACATGGAGTAAATATTCTTCTTTGAGATATTTGTTTATCAAAAGTTGCCTCCCAAAGCCACAATTGCATGTAAAACACAAATTTGTGTGGTCAAATATTATCACTTGAAAGTAAATGTAGTAAAAATAAATTTAAATTTCAGCCACAAGTGTAACTTGATTCATGTTGTTCTATGTTTTGATTTTGATAGTATTCTATCGTCGTTGTTGTCTTCTTCTTTCTTTCTTTATTTATTTTTTGTTTGGTGCCGAGAGACAATCGGACTACCCCTTTTGATCGTTGAAGGATGACCAATTTACCCCCTAGCATTTTGCGGAGGGATGATCGATTCACCCCTTGATCTATAGAGATGACCGATTTACCCTCGATCGTTTAGGGATGACCGATTTACCCTTTTTTGATCGTTGAGCAATGATCGATTTACCGTTTACTTTTTTAGGGATGATCAATTTACTGTTCTTGATCGTGAAGAGACCATCGGTTTACCGTTGGTAGTTTAGAGATTCATTTATTATTGGCTTCATGGATCCATAAATAAATAAATATAACTTAATTGGAAGACATAAAATTTAAAATTTACCTCCTTTGTGTAGTTCTGCAATCTTGAGATACTTTAGGGTCAACTTTGTAATTCTCACTAATTTTTTAGATTATTCTGCAATTTTTGTCATTTTCTGGGTCAAGTGTGCAGTTTTGAGAGACTTGCAAAATTAACCAATTGGCTTCCACGATAATTGTTGATTTGGGGATCACACTTGGTAATATGATTTGCATATCAAGTTTATTTAGATTAGACATTAGAGCTTTGCTGAGAAAAATGAATCTACGCAAAGGCTCAAGGATAATTAGTTGATACTGCATAGAGTTTCATGATCGGTGGCTCTGAGACATTTTTTTTTTAAAAGTTTCTCTCATTATATGTACAGATCAAACGTTTCCCACAGACGGCGCCAATTATGATGTTGTATAAAAATGTTCAGGGCAAAAATGGAATAAGCCCTTCAATCAATAACAACATCACAATAATGAAATAAGGTCTGCACACTTATCGAGAGAAAATTGTATAGAAATTGTAATAGTGAATTCGAGTTCCCTCTGTTCGGAAATAGGGCGACCTATTTATAGGTACTTACAGGGGTATAATAGTCTTTTTAGGAAAGACGTTACAAGTAATAAATACAAAGACGTTACAGACGTTACGAGAGTTTATGATAAAGACGTTACAAATCTCTTATTTATGCAACTTAATGTAATCTCTTAATTGCCCTTGGGTACAAAATTTGAACACATCAACCTAGAAGTCCTTAAATAGATCTACCAAGTTGAGTCCAAGTAGGAGACTTTAGGCCCAAGGATTCCCTTAAAAGCCCGCTGAAAATCGCGTCAGGTTTGCGCGACAGTTTTGTAAGTGTCATAACTCTCAGCTCCGAACTCCAAATCAAGATCCGTAAAATCTGTGGTGTAGCTAACTCATTCCTCTACATCATAGTCGAAATTCAACTTCATTGGAGCTTCCTTGAATGAGTTATGGTCCTCGGAGTGCACAATAACATTTCTGACAGCTTCTTCGTGCTTGCACTATTTGATTTCATTTGATCTTTAATTCGTTGTTCTTCACTTCCAATCATGTTTTTAGATCTAAAATAGCTTAGGACTACAAATATGAACACAATATATAAGACATATCTCAAATTCATGCACAAAACAACCAAACCAATGACTCGAGCGACAAAACACAAAACTAACTAAAATTGCCTAAGATTCTACCAAAACTCTAATTAAAGTAATTGAATGAGTTAAGGAAATAGACTTGATAACACTGTTTTCACAGAGTTATCAATAATTAATAGCATATTCAACGAATTTTTTTCTTGTGTTATTAATAATCCAAATTTATAACAATGTAACACTAATAGTAGCTGCATATATATACACATGTGATCGTTCTTTATCAAAATATAACCCAAACCAATCATGTGCATGCAAGTATTGCACATGCTATGTAAAGACTTAATTTGATATAGATCTCCTTCTCTTGATTTTTAGGGGAATTCAAGGGTGCCGCTACGTTAGGTGCCGCTAATATCACATTATGTGGTATTACCACACAATGTGTGTCACATTAGGTGGTATAAGTACCATAGAATGTGATACACATTGCGTGGTAATACCACCTAATTTGAAATAAATGCTACATAATGTGGGGGTCATATTAAACATATGGGGTTAATACTATGTAATGTGATCATGTACTATCACATGTGGAGATCATACCATACAATGTGATACACATTGTGTGGTAATACCACCTAATGTGGTATTAGCGGCACATAACGTAGCGGCACCCTAGAATTTTCCTGATTTTTTAACTTGCTACCAAATCATTTTTTTTCCTTTTCACATTGTCCGTGTTGTCCGTAGTAGCGTTTGGTCCTTTTAACTCATACTATATATATATATATATATATATATATATATATATATATAAGCCTCACATAAATAATGAGACTTATATATATATAGTATCGTGAGTCCTTGCAATTAGGATATAGTTTGAAAAAAGGTGTATTGGATGTAATGCCACTATTTTCGTGCGATACAATTGATTTGCTGGGTCAAGATTTTATTGATCGATACTTGAAAGAAATTAAAGTGGTTCTCTCTCAAAAAAAAAAAAAAAAAAAAAAAGAGGAAATTGAAGTGGAATCAAGACTTTAGTTTGTAGTGCGATTACATTTATCTAGACATGCATATAGAATTAATATTGCTTTGCTCTTTCATATAATTAACTTGTCAAGATCAGTTATTAATCCACTCGCGCGTTCTTGCTATTAAATATGGTGGCCAAATTGAAATAAATGATGAGTCAGGGTCAATGATGTGATCATTTATAGCCAATTCTAGGTAATTAATTAATTAATAGAGATTGTATTTCCACCTATTATTATTATTATTACTCCGTATTTTTTTTTAGAACATTTCCACCTCTTATTAGAGTAGAGTCTTCACAAGTAATGATTGCGCGGGGACTAGCAGGTATATATGTACAAATTCAACAAATTAATAAACAACTCCATATAAATAAAATTCTAATTTCTACCGTTAATTATATTTTTATGCACAAATTATTTCATAATTACAAATAGCTTTTGGCTAGAATCAAATTTCTCAATAAATCAATGTTTCTGAAACAAGATGAATAATTAAGGATTTGAGTTTTGAATCTAATATACTAACATTTAGTTGAATGATTAGGAAAACAAACTAATTATATTACCCCCAACATTTATTAGCTTCTTCACGGGGCTGCTAGCTAGGACCTCTAAGGTCATCTCTAGCCGAAGCGGGGAGACAGGCATAAAGGGGGTCGTCGGCTGGAGATGGAAATTTTTTACGAAAAACAAAAGGGCATGAGGGCAATCGGAGACATCTAGACAGACATGATACAAGACAGACATGCAGATAGACATGAAGGAACTATTAATTGCTTTGACTGGAGATGACCTAAAAATTAGTTCGTTGTCATTCTTGCTTGGGTTTGTCCTCGGCTATTTGTTATCATCAAAATCGTCATTCTTGCTTTGGATTTGCAAAATTAATTATCCATCATCGGAATCAAACTTCGAAGCCAGAACTAAAAAAAAGAAAAAGGGGGGTTTTTTAAATAGTTGTTTTTAGTGGGTGATCTAGATGGAGGGATGGGATATATGAGGGTAGGTGTTAATGGTACAGTTTTGCTGTTGTTTTATAAAATATATACCGTATTAATTGGTGTGGTTTTAAAAAATTCAAAACTAAACTTGAATTTTATGAATCATATCATTATAAGGATGCATATGGTACGGTTCTGCGGTATTTAAAAAAAATTGTATCGTACCAATTAGTGCGATTTTTAAAAACTCAAAATCAAATCAATTAGAGTTTTATGAACCATACCGACAAACTTGATTTTGTTATTCCGGTACGGTACGATTTTGCGATTTTTTCAAACAAATTTTTTTCATGCAATTTTTCTTATATAGTCGATTATATAGTTGACAATTATATAAAAACTAATAATATAATATCTTACAAACTATTTTTTCACATTAACTAAAGCATTGGAAAAGAAAATGTTCACAAATTTGACGCTATAATTCGACCTAATTGAATAAAATTAATTGGTTAATTATTTTATCATGATTTTAATTATGTGAAGAAACTAACTGTTTGGTATTTGTTGTCTAGAATTTTTGCATTTTAAGTTTTCAAAATATAATAAGTTTAATTTTTGCTAAATTCGAGCATATATTTTTTAATTGAACGCGGGCAATGTAGTAATAATAAACTATGATGGACTATAATATAAATTATAAATAATATAGTATTCGATAATATTTGAATTATAAATTTAAAAATATAAATTTAAAAATTTAGTTGTAAATATAAAATTTCGGTACGGTACGGTACGATTCTTTACGGTATGAGAAGTCTAAAACCAAAACCATACCAAAATACTCGGTACGACGAAAGTACGACTTTTGTCCATACCAAGACCTTCGATTTTGAGAAAAAAACCTAACATTTGGTACGGCTCGGTACGGTACGATTTTGACAAACATGTGCACCCCTTATACCAATAAACCCAATTTCGTGTGGTTTCTGTACGATTATGTACTATTTTGCGAGTTTTTCAAACAAAATTTGTTCATGCAGTTTTTCTTATACAGTGGATTACACCAGTTAACAACTATAAAAATTAATATCATAACATCTTACAAGCTATTATTCTACATTAAATAAAGCATTGGAAAAGAAAATGTTCACAAATTTGATAATATATTTGACCTAATTGTATCAAATTAATTGGTTAATTATTCGATCATTGTTTTTATAATTTGAAGGAACTTATTGTTTGATATTTGTTATCTAGGATTTTTACATTTTAAGTTCTCAACAGATAACTAATTTAATTTGTGCTAAGTTCAAATATATTTATTTTTAATTGAGCGCCAACAATATAGTAACAATAAATTATGATGGCTTATAATATAATTATATATAATATTAATTCATGTTTCTTCTCAATTTCGATTCGGTACAATTTTTTCCTGTATATATGAAAAGTCTAAAACTAATATTTTGGTCAGTTTATTATGGAATGGGACAGTCCGAAAATCATGTACACCCCTAATTAATTTGATGAAGTGTGATGGTACTGCCATTTTTATTTTCGGTTGAACCGTTGAGGAGAGCTAGGAATTAGTTGTAGATAATGTTTAGAAAATTCTAATTATAGAAATTACATATTATGTGTACTAATATAGAAAATTAGAATGATGATGAGGGCATCTTTAGAAATATAATAATTAATTATAGAAATTAAATATTTTGTGTACTAATATAAAAAAACTTAGCTATTAAGAATATTAAAATATGGAAAATTCTAGGGCGACGTCACGTCACATGACGTAAGTTATAACCAATAAAATAATGACACATCATTGACGTGACGGCACCCTAGAATCCCCCTTGATGATAAGGGCATTTTTTTAAAATATAATAAATCTGTTCGGGCAACAACAATGGTTACTATAACAATATTGTTAATTCACTTCAAAAAATTATTGCATCATTAAAATGGTAACATACCATGTGCGTGAAGTCCTAATTTTAACAATCATTACGTTTCTTAAATAGGCCTTATTATGTATGCCTATGCCTATACAAGGGGCAACTAATAAACCTTGCAAGACCAATTCTAGATGTCAAAACCCATTCCGTGAAACTTATTTATATGACTTATTCCCTTTCGATGCATTATGGTACACTATGCCAAACACTCATTAATTATAAAAATAAACACAATATATATATATATATATATATATATATATATATATATATATATATATATATATATATATATATATATATATATATATATATATATATATATATATATATATATATTTTTGTCTCACTGACAATTTTAAGTCTATAAATATAAGCAATAGAAAACCTTTTTTTTTTCCCGCCATAGAATTTTATATATATAGACTCCTCAAGTCATAGTTCACAAAATAATATCGTGTAGAATGGATAAACACAAAGCAATGATCACTCACTTCATTTTCTCGTTAGTAATTTGTTTATCATTTGTGCAATTGGTTGGTTTATCTTGAGGTGATCAGTACTTGATTAATTTTTTTTTAATTTAATTTTTGGTTAAAAAAAAGTTTGATTTAGGTGATCAGGGATTGGAGGCTACATGATATTCAATTTAGAGAGACTTATAAATCGGTCTAGAAATTAATTAAGACAGCTTCTTAGAATATTGAATTGTGTTATGAATTTTGAATGTTTGAATATAGATTTTGAATGTATGAACAGAAATATGAATGAATTGTTTTTGGAGAAAATAATCTGTATTGAATATTGAATAAAAGTATATGTTACAAGAACAGAACATAAACACCTATATATACAAGCATAACTACCAACGGCTACAAAGGAAGAAAAGGAAACAAAAATAAATTACAAACAAACACACCCTTAACTTAAAAGGGCTGAACTTAAACGGGCTGAATACCTAAAACAAATAATTTGACCTAATTTTATTCTAATTCAGTCGTGCAAATCTTCTTTCCTTCTTTATCCATTTCTTCAAAATTCTTCTCTGCAATTCTTCTTCTTTTGCTAAATTTGTCATCTAATACGCCCCCACAAGCTGAAGCATAAAGATTCTTTATGCCAAGCTTGGATAAAATGTACCGAAAGGAATTGAGTGAGACAGCTTTGGTAAAGACGTCTGCAAGCTGGAGATGGGAGCGAATGGGGAGTAAACGAATATGATTACGAGCTACGTGTTCGCGGACGAAATGACAATCAATTTCCACATGTTTGGTCCGTTCATGAAACACGGGATTGTGAGCCAGATGTAGTGCCGAAGCATTATCACAGAAAATTAGAGGAGGATTGCTTGAAGAGATCTTCAAATCACGTAATAACTGGGTAAGCCACAAAACTTCACTTGTTACTGCCGCAATAGATCTATATTCAGCTTCTGCTGAAGAACGTGAAACTGTGTGTTGTCTTTTTGATTTCCAAGAAATTAGTGACTGTCCTAGAAAGGTACAAAACCCAGTGGTAGAGCGTCTTGTATCTAGGCAAGACCCCCAATCTGCATCACAAAATGCAGATAAAGTAGTGTTAGAACCTTGTGAATATAGTAAACCTTGCCCAGGTGCTGTTTTTAGATATTTCAATAAGTGATGAGCAGCTACCATGTGAGATTGAGCAGGTTTAGCTAAGAACTGACTTAGCTTATGAACAGTGAAACTGATGTCAGGTCTAGTTATAGTTAAATAAATCAACCTTCCTACTAACCTTCTATAAGAAGAAGGATCCTTTAATAAATTGTCACTGTCCATAGATAAATGAATATTTGGATCCATAGGTAAATTAGCATTTTTACTGCCCAAATATCCAGTATCTTCTAACAATTGTAAAGTATATTGCCTCTGTGAAATAACCAAACCTGATTTTGAATAAGCCAACTCAATACCCAAAAAATATTTTAATAGACCCAAGTCTCTTAGTTTGAAAGCTGTGGCTAATTGAACCTTAGTTTGTGTGATGAGATCTAAATTAGGACTAGCAAGGATTATATCATCAACATAAACTAAGAGAGCAATAAAAAGCTGACCTGATCCTTTTATGTAAAGAGAGTAATCAGATAAGGATTGTGAGAAACCAAGTTTAATGAGTTCTTGTGTCAATTTCTGATTCCACTGCCTGCTTGCCTGCTTAAGGCCATAAATTGATTTAAGTAACTTACATACCTGCTGTCCTGTAGTCTGGTGAGCTGTTGTAGGTGGATTATAGCCTTGGGGTAATTGCATATAGACTTCCTCGGTGAGATCCCCATTGAGGAAGGCATTATTGACATCTAGTTGGTGTAGTATCCAATTATTTGCAACAGACAAAGCCAAAATAACCCTGACTGTTACTAATTTGGCTACTGGAGAGAATGTTTCAGAATAGTCAATGCCTTCTGTTTGTGTAAAACCCTGAGCAACCAATCTTGCCTTATGTCTATTTATTGTTCCATCAGAGTTTCTTTTAGTTTTAAACACCCATTTACAACCTATTGGTTGTTTATTTTGTGGTAAAGTTACAACTGTCCATGTATTATTATTATGCATAGCTGATAATTCTTCTTGAATAGCTGAGACCCATTCTGGGTGTTTGATAGCTTGCCTATAAGTAGAGGGTTCAGGAGTAATAGAAATATTAGCTAAGAATGAATGATATGATGGTGATATATTGTTGTAGGACAGAACAGAAGAGAGAGGGTAAGTGGCAGAGGTGGATGTCAAATTGTTGCAATGATAGTCCTGTAAGTAAGAAGGAGTTCTAGAAGGTCTGGTAGACCTCCTCAAGTTTTGAGTATCATTATTAGGAGGATTGTCATAAGTATGGGTAGGAACTGAGGGTGAGGGATGTATATCAGAAGAAATAATACCAGTAGGTAGGACATTATGATTAGATGAAGGAGAGGGAGCATCAATGGAAACAGTGGTCTTAAATGGAAAGATAGTTTCATGAAATACAACATCCCTGGATAGGAAAACTTCATTGGTTAAAACATCAAGTAACTTATAACCCTTCACACCAGGTGCATAGCCTAAAAAAACACATTTTCGACCCCTAGGTTCAAATTTTGTTCTGTGTTCATGTAGGGTGGAAGCAAACACTAAACATCCAAAAGATCTTAGAATAGAATAGTTAACTGTTTTGTTGTATAACATGTAATAAGGGGACTGGTTTTGTAAAAGGGGTGAAGGAGTCCTATTCATAAGGAAAACAGATGTAAGGATGCATTCTGACCAGTACTTAATATGGACTTTAGACTGGAAAAGAAGAGACCTAGCAATATTTAGTATATGCTGATGCTTTCTCTCAACTACAGAATTTTGCTGAGGAGTTTGAACATTAGAGTATTGATGTAGTATGCCTAAGTCAGAAAATAATTTTGTAAAAGCCAATTCTTTAGCATTATCAGATCTGAATTGCTTAATTCTGCAGTTAAATTGATTAAAAACCATATTAAGAAATTTAGGAATCATAATGCTTGCCTCTGATTTGTGAGAGATCAAATAAACCCAAGTAAATCTACTAAAATCATCAACAAGTGTAATAAAGTATCTAAATCCATTATAGGAGGCTAAATGATAGGGCCCCCAAATATCACAGTGAATAAGGTCAAAAGCATGAGAAGACATATTGTTTTCATGAGGAAATGGTAATCTTTTGAGCTTAGCTAAAGGACAAATATCACAAACATGAGTTTTGTGTTTATTCATATCAGAAATGTTGAGTACATCTTTCATTTGAGAAATCTTAGAAAAAGAGGGATGACCTAATCTAGCATGCCATGTATCAAAAGAAACAGAATTACAAAAAATAGAAGTAGGGAACTGATGAGGAGTGGTGTCTAATATGTAAAGCCCATGAATCAAACTACCCATTCCAATCTTCTTCAAGGATGTGACTTCCTGTAAATAGAAAGTATTGTATAAAAACATAACCTGAAGTGACTTTGAATGTAGAAGAGAACTGACAGAAAGCAAGTTAAACTTAAAAGAAGGAACATATAAAACATTAACTAAAGTTAAGGAGGAAGGTAAGATAACAGAACCAGAAAAATAGACAGTGATAGTATTATTATTAGGTAAAGTAATAGTAGTGTTATTAACATAAGATATGGTATGAAACAAAGTAATATCAGTGCAAATGTGGTTGGAGGCACCAGAGTCCATGATCCAGTGAGAATTAGTAAAACAGAAATCTTTAGAAAATGTAGAAGAACAAGTACCTGTAGAAGTAGTAGCATTGATATTACTTTGAATGTGATCAGAGGATGAAGGAGAAGACTGACTTATGTTTTGTTGATTTGTGAACAGGTTGGACAAGTGCTGAAACTGATCAGGAGTCAAAGTCTGGACAAATTCATTGAGACCAGGTGAGTGATGGCTGTTCCCTTCTAGTTGTTGAGTTTGATTTTGATCCTGGCTAGTGCTGAACTGATTGGTGGGGAAACTATTTTGTCTGTATGAAGATGGTTTATATCCAGGGGGATACCCATGGATCTTGAAACAGGTGTCCATAGTGTGACCAGCCATATTGCAGTGAGTGCAATATGGTCTATCCTTTCTTCTGAAATTAGGATTAAAAGGTGGTTTGGATGGGGGGTAGGGACTGGAATTCTGGAATGAGGGTTTAGAGTTAGGTGTGGTGTTGTAAGTTTGTTTCTGGAAAGAATTGTTATGTGCAAGTTTCTGGAATTGGGATCCTGGAGTAGAATCCTTGACAGAAAAAGCCATAGTATTTTTAGAATCTAAGCTAGGAGAGTATAGAGACAGTGATCTTTGTTTTTCCTCATTGGTAATCAAGGAGAGGGCCTTGTTAACAGTGGGTAGGGGTTCCATCAACAAGATTTGACTTCTTGTTTGAGAAAGAGACTGATCCAACCCCATCAAGAATATAAACAAATATTCATGCTGAAAATACTCCTCCAATTTTCCACAGGTACAGATTGGTCTGGAATTTTGTATCTCATCCCAGATCATTTTGAATTTAGTGTAGTACGTGCTAACAGAAACATTTGCCTGAGTCAGTGTCAATAAATCCCTCCTTAGTTCATATAACCTAGGGCCATTACCCTGTTGGAAACGTTCTTGAAGTTCAATCCAAATGTCAGAAGCAACAGTGTGATATTGTATACTGTTGTTGATCTCTTGAGAGACAGCGTTTAATAACCAAGAAACTACAATTGTATTATTGCGTTCCCAAAAACTTATCATGGCATCATCTGTTGTAGGTTTTGGGATTGATCCATCAATGAAGCCGAGTTTGTTCTTGACTTTAAGACTGATTGTCATGGCACGAGACCAAGATTGATAGTTATCCTCCGTGAGAAGCTTGTTGACAAGACTGATACCGGGGCCATCCGCCGGATGAAGATAATAGGGAGAAGTAGGATCCTCAACAGGAGGACGAACAGGAGGAGTTGTTGTCATGTTTGATCAGAGTTTGATTGCGCGGAAGAAATCAAGAAAACAAAAGGATGTTGAATCTGTATCTTGGAAGAAAACAGAGGATGAAGAATCTGGAAAAAACAGAAGATCAATGTCGATTTGGAGCAGAATCAATGAAGAATTACTGCTGATACCATCTTAGAATATTGAATTGTGTTATGAATTTTGAATGTTTGAATATAGATTTTGAATGTATGAACAGAAATATGAATGAATTGTTTTTGGAGAAAATAATCTGTATTGAATATTGAATAAAAGTATATGTTACAAGAACAGAACATAAACACCTATATATACAAGCATAACTACCAACGGCTACAAAGGAAGAAAAGGAAACAAAAATAAATTACAAACAAACACACCCTTAACTTAAAAGGGCTGAACTTAAACGGGCTGAATACCTAAAACAAATAATTTGACCTAATTTTATTCTAATTCAGTCGTGCAAATCTTCTTTCCTTCTTTATCCATTTCTTCAAAATTCTTCTCTGCAATTCTTCTTCTTTTGCTAAATTTGTCATCTAATACAGCTTAAGGCAGATATTCCAACATAGAATTTACGTACCAACGAATACACTAATCAAATCTTAACATATACTGTTGTAGATTTTCTTGTTTAGTTAAATCAGCCTAACTCTTTGTAACACACAAATAGTATGTATACAAGTTTATTAATTAGGAGCTTGAACCGCGATATTTTAATTATGAACGAATTTTACTATATACATGACATGTATATATATCGATGGATCGACCATTTATTAATGTGGACTTTAGGGTGGAGGATGGTGCAGCACAAAACATGATTGTAACGAAAGCTCCTCCAACATGAAAGAAGCAGATTTTTCAGGGATACTTGACAGTACTAAAACCAACAATCCAGGTATCTTAAACATATTTAATATAGAAGACTCATCCCTATTTATATAAAAAAAAATTCTGACTCAATTTAATTTTCCAGATTTCTATAACTGGAATCGAGTATATGTTAGATATTGTGATGGCTCATCATTTATGGGAGATGTCGAAGAAATTGATCAGGTAAATATATATGAATTAATTAATTTCTCTTTATGGTTTGAAAACTGTTTCAAGTGTCTAATATTTATTACTATATTTTATGTTCATCTAACTTTTTTTTTTTTGACTAAATGTTCCTCTAAGTTAATGAAGCCGATTCTCGCCCTTTAATCATATATATATATATATATATATATATATATATATATATATATATATATATATATATATATATATATATAACCCAGAAAAGGGATATTTTCGGTTGATTTAATATATATTCACTACAAGAAATCAGGTCTTTGGGGACGAAAATTTTCGCAGCCAAATCATAAAAATTCGTCGCTAAAAGGTACTATTTACAAAAAAAATTCGTAGCCCTAACCGTCGCTAAAGCCGCGACGCTAAAACTCACTAAGGACGCTATTACTGTTTTCGTCCCCAAAGATACTCCTTGTAGGACATAGCATATATTTCGTCCACAATTGTAGCCCTTTGTGCACAGTAGAATTCGTTTACAATGCCCCCCTAAAACCGTCCCTAAAAACCAGTTTTCGTAGCACAATCTTTGCAAAGAGGACGAATTTACAGTTGTATTGTATTTCCAGAGTTAAGGGGACGAATTTATATTGGCGTAGTAAATTTCCAGTATTTAAGGGGATGAACTATAATATACTTTATGCACAATACTAATTCTTTTAGGTCATTGTATCCAAAATCCTAATTCAAAAGTGAAATTATTTTAATAAAATAGTTCAATTAGATCATCTTAAGCACAAAAGTTCCTAGAATTCATCATTTCAACACTTCTTCAGTGAAACATTCCTTCAAATTTTGACCTCCATGATCAAAATATTCAAAACACCCAACTTATATTCAAAACTTCTAAAACTATTACATTCAAAACAAATAGAAAATAGTTGTTCAAAGCAAGTATTATTATTGCTCAAGCAAAAAACACAACTCCAAAATCTCATCATATTTTTCCTTCCAAGTGGATATAGTACCAAGTCATTCTAGAAGTCGGTTGAAAGTATAGATAAACCAGCCAATGAATCTGAAAATTGCAAAGACAACAACAATGAGAACATGCAAATAAAAACAAAACAATGAAATTAAATTCATGTCAAAATTCATCATGACTTCAGTAATCTGTAAACTAATGTAGAGGACAAATCAACAATTATGCACCAATAAATTGGTGTAAACTAGCTTAGTTCAAGTTACTTAGCCTAGCTAGCTAGTTCTGCCCGCATTAGCTTAATTATGAGTTTTGAAGATGCATAAAGACTCATCGATCCCAAATTACATCAGGCTTTTGTCTTCTCTTATCCAGGGTTGGGCTAGGGGAGAATTAATGTGGGTTCTGTAGTCATACAATTCTTTATATAAACTTTGATATAGGAGCTAATTTATAACCTCAAACTAACTGCTCTAGGAGCAGGTGTATATTCATTGTATAAACCTTGTTATTATAAATTAAAGATAGCTAGCTCAAATAGGACATGGGAAGTAGAAGATAAGAAAATGAATACTTTTAATGTACCAAAAACCAAGATATCCAAACTAGCTAGCTAATTCAGGTGGTCATTTCAGACCACCATACACAAATTGATCCAGTTCCATTTTATTCTACTACATCATGAATTTATAGTAGCAAACAAATCAGTCACTGAATTCATATCTCTCCACTCGATATATATAATGTGAATATATAGAGAAAATAAAAAATTCGAATAACGACGTCTCCAGAACTAAAGAAAGCAAGAACATAAAATTATAGAAAGAAATTTAATTGAAAGGATAATTCAAGTACTTACTAATGAGAGATAGTTGGTTGTAGATTTTGTTGAGATAGTATCATTTGTAAAATCTTGTCTTGGTTTGCCATTCGAGCATTAAGCTCATCCAATTGAGTTTCTGCTGCCCCCAACCGCTCTTTAAGCCGGGTGTTCTCAATTTGAGAATCTTTTAGAGCTTCTTCAAGTTTTCTAGTGCTTGCACTCGAAGCCTTTCTTGGAGGTTTTGGTCCATATCCAAATCCCTTATCATATCCTGATTTCACACCCATAACCTCGTCATAGCATTCATTTGGCGTTATCGATTTTGCTTGGACATTTAGCATAGATTTCTGTTCAAAATTGATCAAATTCAAATTACAAATATGACTAGAATACAAATTATAGAAAATTAGTTATTATATCATTATATTACTCACATATCTAACTTCACACTCTGAAGTTGTCCATTTTCCATGAGTGCAATGTGTAGGAGGAAAGAATTCAATTTTATCCAATTGTTTGCCTGCCTTTTCTTCCTGTATCCATATCATGAAAGAAGTCATTTAAAACTTAAAAAAAAAAGTGAAGATTTGAGTTTGTACTAGTTAAATCCACCACTAACAATTTTCCAGCAAGAAACACTACTTTTCTAAAATATAAAACTACAAAATGAAATAAACAGTTAGAACATATGGTCATTTCCGAATGAAGGACAAGAATTATAGCAGATCAAGTCACTTCAAGAAATCAGCTCCTTGTTTTTTACTCATAACTAAACTTTCAATTACCGAATAACCTTTATTAAAAGACACATGATCTATAAGAGAACTCATCCAAATATAAACACTACACAACATCTTATCTAATTCTTTCACTTACAAGCTCATTAAGAAGAGTTACGAAAGCTCGAGACCCCTGATTATGTAATATAGAAAGCTTTGACCGATTATTTCTGTTAATTTCACATCTTTCCTGCATCAATAGTAAAGAGATATAACTTGTTAGACATAGATCTTGATATGAAAAATACTATGATAATGGATCCACATAAGTAACATCAAATGTTTTAAGTATATATATGATTTTCAGGGATAGTTTCATTTTTAAATAACATCAAACATCCTATTGCTTAAAATATCCACTGTAATTTTCAGGGATATTTAGCTCTAAATAACTACAAATCATAAACAATTAAAGTTAAAATAATAGGAAAATTAACTTCAATTGCAACCAAATTGAACAGAAATCCAACTATTAAGCATATTTCAACACTTAAGTAAATATGATTTGAAAAATATCCAGACTTCAATTAATTAATATGTCTTATGGTAATTCTCCATTATTAAGCATAATAAAGATAATTAAGAAAATTATCCTCTTCTTAACAAGTATGATCAGAAAATACAAGTGGTCTAATTTTTGTATCAAAGGTTTAGAAGAGCTTTGAGCTCTGTTTTCAACAACTCTAACTCAAGAAGAGGCACAACAACTTCAATGCTTATTAAAACTCACGTGAAGTCAGAACAACGCTTTTGAAGGTCCTCAAACTTGGTTTTACTAGCCTATAGTTAAAAAGTAAGTTACATAATTTGCGATATCCATTCAATGAACAATAAACATCAACACTTTACTTGCTTCAATATCCTCTGATCATGTCTTCAGTAGTAGTCTTCAAATTCTTAAAACATGAGTTTGGTATACTTAAAATCACAAATCTATCCTAGTTTTAGTAGTCTTCAAATTCTTAAAGATAATGGTACCACAATTCTTATCTTTATTTTATTCTTATAAACTAGAGTTCTAACAAAACAAAAGAAATAACACTCAAACATGAAAGTCGAAATATGATAATAATAATTATTTATGGATCAAAAGTCAAATTTATGGATAGGGGAGGGTTTTTGTGCTATTTTTGGCGTTGATGTGAGGCCTGAATAGATAAAAGACATGCAGCTTTTTGGCTACTTTTGCAGTGATAGTGGATTTTGTAGCTTTGCAATATAATATGGTTAAATTAATTAATCTGTCTTAAGGTAATTCTCCATTATAAAGCATAATAAAGAAAATTATCCTCTTCTTTACAAGTATGATCAGAAAATACACGTGTTCTAATTCTTGTATCGAAAGACATGCTCTATTTAGAAGAGCTTTGAGCTCTGTTTTCAACAATTCTCACTCAAGAAGGCATAACAACTTCAATGCCTATTAAAGTACAAAATTAAAGTATATTTGAATGAGCTTACCCTATTAAATCTTCATATCTTGCAAGTTCTCTCTTGAGCTCTGCCATACGTTGCTGTCCAGTTCTTCAAACCAAGCTCTGAGACATAACAACATATGTGGCATAACATTAGTTTCACTTTAATTGTCTTTGCATATCTAGTACTAGCAAAACATGTAGCCAAATTGTACACATACGATAATTTGAATATTATTCCTCTTAAACTCTCAATTAGATACTTCAATTTGACATAGTTGTAATAATATATAAAAACAGATGAATAACTTCAACTGAGTATATATAAAACCAAGTTAGATGATGAGAGGAATACTCAACTCGCGTGAAGTCAGAACTACGCTTTTGAAAGTCCTCAAACTTGGTTTTACTAATCTGTAGTTAAAAAGTAAGTTAAATAATTTGCCAAGTATAATAGATAAATGACAATACAAGTTTTTAGTGACTGACTATAAACATGTAAAGAGAAATATATAAATATATGGAGTTAAAACTTGTTCAAGAACCTCGTTAAATTATTGACGAAAGCTCATTCACAGAAGCTAATCATGCATAATGCCAAATCCAGGACAAATTATACATAGTGTATATCCATTCAATGAACAATAAACATCACCACCTTACATGCTTCAATATCCTCTTATCATGTCTTCAATTTAAAGATAAACTAAACTGTAGCATAGAATGCTGATAATTTAATATGAGAACCATAATCATAAATCAATTATTGACAATTCCTAAAATGCCTACCTAGAAGACAAATAGATCTAACAAGTGAGTTTTTCCTTATTCGATATCTTCAAAGTGATGTAGTATGATAAATATCTTCACCAAGAATGCTTAATTTCACTCCAAACCTCACAATTAACTCAACCAAACTATCTATGGCGACCAATTAAGGGTTAATTTACTTCACTGTAATAGTTTCCAGTAATCTATGAAACTTTGAAGTGATTCTAGTGTGGCGAGATGAGTAGTGATTCTAGTGAAGATTACTAACCTAGCTTCGGAGGTAAGGTGGCGAGGGTGCAGCGACTAGGAGGCGAGGGTGCGGCGGTAGACGGTGATTATTACTTTATTTCATTTTATCACGGAATAACTTACACCTTATTGTTTTATCACGGCACCTGATAATATAGGTAATATAGGTACCAAAAAACCCTATATTACCTAATTATGTCTAATCCAATTACTTTATAATCATTTCATTTCATTTCAAATTGATTTAGGATATGTTTTCATTGCAATCTCCTATACTCCTATATTACTTTATAGAGGTTGAGGAGTATTTGGTAATATAGGTACCAAAAAACCCTATATTACTTTATAATCATTTCATTTCAAATTGATTTAGGATATGTTTTCATTGCAATCTCCTAATTATGTCTAATCCAATTTATATTACTGTTTAATTCTAGTGAACTTGTGTTATTATAATAAAGTAATACATGCAAACGATTTTATCCAGTTAAAAATTGCTAGTGGGCATGTAAAGTGTTTTTATGTCGAATTTGGATTCATTTGCATTTTTATTCTATTTGTAGGTTACGAATCTTCACTATAGAGGGGCGAGGATATTTGACGCGGTTATGGAAGAACTACTAGCTAAAGGAATGAAGGATGCTTCTAATGTGAGACTAAATTTATTTTCCTTGTTTATTCTCACTTTTCTTGCATATCAATCCGTAGAACAATCTAGAAAGATGACACTAGAATTTTTATGGGGTAGATATGTTTGTATTTGGACTTGAATTTTCTTTCACAAAAACCAAAATATTTCATTGAGAAAAAAACGACACATAACCATAAGCATGACTCTCAAATTTACTTTTATACAATTACAATAAAATAGAATGAAAATGGAGTTGACACGTGACGTAGTATGAAGAAGTTCTAAGGACATTGACATAAAAGAAGACATTTTGCAAATTTCGACTTCTGTATTTGTTCATCTAAAAGTTTAAACTATTCGAGATAATGAAACTTTTAATTATTATTTATTATTTCTAATATCAGGTTATATTGACGGGCTGCTCAGCTGGTAGTTTAGCTACCATCTTACACTGTGATGGCTTCGGAACTCTGTTTCCTGGTACTACTAGAGTCAAGTGCATTTCCGATGGCGGTTTCTTCATTCGTGCGTACGATTCAAAACACACAGACCCTGCTTTATTTAATTTAGTTACATCTCATCAAAATAATTTTGTATTTGAATTTGCAACAGGAAAGATCTCTCTGGAGCCAAGAAAAGAGAAGACTACTTTGGTGGAGTGGTAGCATTACATGTAATAATTCTAAAATGAGAAAAAATTGTTAGTTATTAAGTCAGAAGAGTATATAGTTAGTATCTTTTTATTCTCATAAGTTTGTCCCTAAATCAATTTGATTCAATTTTTGGTATCTACAATATACATGTAAACTTTTGAGTAATTGAGTGTTTTATTGGGTACTAATCAATATACATGTAAAATTTTATTGGGTACTAATCAATATCATTTGGTTAATAAAAAAATAAAATCAGTGTTTTTTCCCTGAGAATCTGGTTGGAAATATTCAGACACCACTTTTCTTGCTCAATTCTGCTTTTGATTCATGGCAGGTAAGCTTAAACTAGTAATCATATCGTTTTGATTCTTAAATTTTATTTATTGAAATGGATTTTTTATATTAAAAAAGTTAATTTGGATTGGGGGTATTTCAGATAGGAAGTAATTTAGAACCACCCCGATCAACCTGGCTGGAATAACTGCACCAAGATGAATCTCAACCTCTGCACAACTAGTCAGCTGCAACTCATAAAAGGTTAGTTATTATGATATGATAAAATTGTTTATTAATTTAGGAGTTACTTCATGAGATTTGAAAAAGAAGCAATTTACCCTTGTAATCTTTTAAATGTTTCACACTGTCTCCGTCATTTTTAAACTTAAAAAAAAAATACGAATTGAGAAAACTATCCCTTTTATATGTGGTATTTTACCTCCATGTGTTGTGATAAATGTGATATTTTACCCCCTGTATTATAATAAATATGGCAATTTAACCTTTTATGATAAATGTAGCATTTTACCCCCTATGTTATAAAAACACTTTACATGCCCACTAGCAATTTCGACATTTGCACTCTCCGATTGAAGGAGGTAAAGTTTTAAAATTTTCAAAGGAGAATTGGCACTAGTTCATCATGTCATTAATTTAGTTCGCTAACTTTCAGTTCTTTATCAAAGAATTATCTATTTTTTCGAACTTGACGCATTTGGTCCTAAGTTTCTTATTTAATCCTTTATATTTTTGTATCAAGTATTCAACACAATGAATGTTTAATTCAGATTTTAAGACTTTCTTCTTACAAGCATTGAGGGAAACCGGTAAATCTTCGACGAGAGGAATGTTAATCCATTCTTGCTACCTTCATTGCCACACTTATGGTGGAACATGGGAGAATTTTCGCACGTTGGAAAATAAGGTAAGAATTATTTCATATAAATTGTACTTTATTAGTTGAAGAAACATAATCTTAACAGAAAAGTCTAACTCAAACTCTATTTAATTCAGTACTCATTAGTTTGTTTCGTTCTTTTTAAGAAACTTAATAGGAAATTCTAACTCGAATTCAATTTATGTGCAATCACTTATAACATTCATGTTAGTCCCAAGTGGTCAGATGAGGTTTAGAGGGGGGTGAATAAACCTCTTTAAAAATTTTCTTCCAATTTTAACTTTAAAACTTTTTCTCTAACAGTGAGCAGACTAAGCTGATCAGAGTAGTAAGTTATAAGTCTGTTCGCGAACAAATCTTTGAACAGGTTTGATGACCACTCGTCTGATAAATACTTAGCTGATTTTGTTAAAATCAGTTTTAATACTTAGAATACTTGCAGCGGATTTTTCAAAGTGTTTTTCACAAGTATTCTCAGTAATTTGAAAAATGTTTCCCCAGTTTTATAAACTCCTTTTAAGTATTTTTCAAACAGTTAACTTAATGTGTTTTTATGCAATCAGAAAATATGCAAGTTTAACAGCAATGTAAAAACACAAGTAATTTTTATAGTGGTTATATGGATGAAAATATCCTTTCATCCACTCGTCCAAGTCACAAAAATCTTGGGTTATACTAGACACACAAAGTAATCAGTACACTCTGCTTACGCCGATCAACAAATGAACAGGCCGTAAGTGCGCAGTAAGAAATCACAAAGAAATCCTACTCTCTGAAGTAATATCACTCACTTAGATGGATATCTACTTCTCACAACACTCTGTTTACAAAATCACTCAGAAGATGTATTTATCTTTGTTCTTCAACTTCGCTTTTCGTCAACAAATGACTAAGCTGATGAGTGAGCTGTTCTTGAGACTTAAAGAGTTCTGCTTCGAAAATTCTCTCAGAAATTGTGTTGCTTATCTTCTCTTCGTCTCTTCCAGCTATTTATACTTGAGATTTGAAAAATGTCCGTTGAAGAGAGACAAGATTCAAATTCCTCGAGTACTGGTCCTTAATTTCCGCGAACGGCTCTTTTGCAGTCTGTCCGTACTGTAAACAGTACTATTCTGCAGGCAGCATTAAATGCACCCAGCTGATGCGAAGCATTTCTTCAATCATTTGTCTTTAATAACCTTGTACTTCAGCATTTATTACTTCCAGGGGCATTTATTACCGTTGGGAAGACTTTATGATCCTTTCCACTTGGTTGTCGGAAGTGCAAGTCTGATGGCGAACTAAGTTGATCCCAAACTTGAACAAATCTGATTTGAGTCGGCTGATCTTCATCAGTCTGATAACTTTCCTTCAGCAGATCAGAAGTCTTGGACCTTGAGAATTTTGACTCTTCTGATGTCTTCTTATACTTAGTCAAAATTTCTTCCAAAGGGATCATCAGCTAAGTTACTCCTTACTTAGCAGATTTTGAAGTTTTGGAATGCATCAAAACCTCCCTTATTATTTTGTCTTCAGTGCCTTCATCTTCATCCTTATCCAACAATTCATTTTCTCATAATTGCATAGTTTGCATTTACATTATAATTTATTAACGGTTTAACTTAATTTGAAATAATTTTTTATTAATTTTTGTCATGTTTGTAAATATTGAAGATTCGGGTTGGAGTATTTATTTTTCCTTTTATTCATTACTAATTATAATTATTGATATCATACCCAGACTCTGGCTAAGGTTATTGGTGATTGGTACTTTGATCGAGCTTCTTATCAAGAGATCGACACCAAAAATCTTACACCACAAAATTGCAGTTTGCGCAAATCAAACTCGTTACCATATCAGAAAGTCTCAATGTATTATAATTGAATTGACAAAATGCATGATCCGTATCAGTGGAGTATCACAAAAGAAAGAACATACATTAATTTTAGTATTAATTAAAAACTATATTGTTTCTAGATCGATCTAGTGAGTGTTTTAATGCTAAATTTAACAAGAATAAACTTGATTACATGAACCAGAAAAATGACAAGGCTCTTAAAGAAAAGGCCTATTGATTCTAAACATCTAAAGTCATCAACAACAGTAGAGTAGTAGTAGTAGTAGCACAATTCATATTTTTTCCAGTATAAAATGTCAACAACCTTAATTAAGATCATCAGTATTACATCAGCAGCAGAGGATCATTTGAAATACGTACGATCGAGATCAAAATATAAATATGTCCCCTGAGTATTGATAATTTAATGGTTCATTGACCAACAATTACAGTAAAGATATTGCAAAATTTATTGAATACTTGTGCTATTACAAATCCAATAATAAACTGTCTCAAGAATGACGAACCCCAAAGCGCAGAGTTCCTCTGCACTTGTAAGTAATACATATTTTCCCTTCCCTTATTCATAAGCCTTGATAAATTCTCTTCTTTTAAATAATACACCAATTTCCATATTAATGGTAACTATATTTTAACTATATGTGCTTGCATAATAAATTACAGTGTTGGCACTGCTGTATATCTTTATATTAATGGATGCTCTTGCGGATCAAAAACGCGATTATGACAAGTTTTATCACAAGGGTAAGGGCCAGGGGCGGATCCAGGATTACGGGCCAATGGGGGTTAAGAATAGATCAAAATTTTGATAAGTTTCCCTGAAAACAACAAAATATTTTTGTATTTGAGTTAACAAAAAGGAGAATATAAATTAGTTTCTACTTTTACATATTTTCTTTTTATTTACAATTTTTTCAAAGATTTCTTGAAAATTTTCAAAATATCTCGAAAAGTTTCTAATATACAACTAACCGACATACGTCGAAACTGAAACTTTAATACATGGTGCTATAAGGTTCTACGATAAATTTAATAATCGAAATACAATTTCAGATGACACCAATTATATTTACAATTAATCTCACCGATTTTTAATTTTTTAAAATTTGTCCATAATAGCCAGAGGCGGAGGTAGATCAATATTTTTTTGGGGGGAGGGTGTTTATGTAGTAATGTATTCAATAAAACGTATAACAAAAAAATCGAATTCTTTTGATTATTATTAAGAAAGAAATAAAATTAAAAAAAAAATATTAAGAAATAACAAAAATTAAAGAACAATTATTCAGAAAGAAAAAGAAGTTAAAGGAACAATTCTTGAGAAAGAAAAAGAAATTAAAAGAACAATTGTTGAGAAAATAAAACAGATTAAAAGAATAATTGTTAAGAAAAAAAAAACAAAGACTATAAAAAAACTAACAAAGGAAATGACACTCCTGAGATTTGAAGTTGGGGCAGTGTTGAAAATCATGCATTACAGTATTAATGAGCAAATATGATTTTTATGTAACAAAAACTTATTCAAATTTAAACAAGGCTTATTAGGAAACAAAAATGACTACAAATGTGCAGCAAGAAAGTAGCAAGTGGGGTCGAACTTGGGGCAACATACAAAATTTTGAAGGCACTAACCAATGATCCAATGCAGTCAATTTTGTAGAGAATACTAATACTAAGTATATTTATAAATCTGAGTGGGGGCTATAGACCCCACTAGCCCCTATGTAGGTCCACCCTTCAATCTTCTGAAATGGACTTCTGTCATAAAACCAATCTCCAACTGCTTTAGCTATTGTCTGCAACACATATAACAGTATTCACAGCGTCAATGCACCTTCCCACACGAGAAATAGCGAATTGAAATATAACGAAAACTTATTTAAAAAAAAAAAACTTGTAGGAGATAAATTAAAACCTTGTTAAATAACTTGGGAGAATCAGCTCTAAACCAAGTTTCCTGCATTTCAGTTTGGCAATGTGCATAGCAAGAGTTGATAAAGTATCCTCTCGATGCTGAAGGGCCTAATCCACTCAATGCACTTATAAAGTTCGACCTAAACCCTGAAAACACACACACCATTTCAGACAAAAGATAATGTAACTCAACTTGTTCTTATAAGTACTTTACTTATGTTAGACCTTGCAAGGTTTGGAGCTCATTGACAGAGCATTTGTTTATGTCGGTCTTGCAGTCGTGCCAAAGACCGTGTCGATCAGCTACACCAGGTGCCAAAATATTCTCTATCTGGTTTAGGACAATAAACGAGATAAACCAAGTAATCGAGCAATTCGGGCAATACTAGGCCTTCACACACACAAAAGTAAAAGGAAAAGTGTACAAGTCTCGTTTATTTGACACGAGACATGTGCTGACCTGCCATGAATCAATGGCTGAATTTATAATGAAAAGGGGCGTTTGAATATCTTTTGCCGTGTTTTGGGGGAAAAAGCACTGCACATTTTGGAAACATATAAACATGAGCTAATTAATTAAGTTGTATCTTTAAATGAAAGCTAATATTTCAATTCATGAAAAATGCTTCTTACCAGACTTGGTTTCATTTTCAAAGTACATGATCGAGGCAAATTCTTTGCAGACCCCTGCACCCAAATTAGCAAAAAAAATTACTATTGGAAGAAAAATCTATAGGAATTACTCGAATGATAAGTAATGAAAGATAGTGGGGAAAATCTTACGTGTGTTGTAACAACATCGTTGTAAAATTCCTCAATATGTTGTGCTCCAGAAACATCTTTCCTGTTAGAAAAAATCATACATGTTGGCTCCGAAGAAAACTGTAAAGAAAGACAAAGTTGGGGGAATATTGAATCTTCATTAATAATCAATGTGTTGTGTTACAAAGACAATGTAGGAGTATTTATAGAAGAAAGTAAAACATTCCTAATTCAAATAGGACTCTAACACTCCTACTAAATCTATAACACTAATAATTCAATAACTCTAACACTCCCCCTCAAGCTAGAGCATAATATGCTCTAAGCTTGCAACGTACAGAAAAGTTGAAACACAAAAACAATAAACAAAAAACTAATAACGATAACGAATTGACGACAAACGATAACGAATTGATGACAGATGTAGCAATTGTTGACCATCAATCGCGAAAAATCCGTAAATCTCACTTATCCAAGTGTTTCACAAATTCAACCCAATTTATGGATCCCACTCTCCCGAGTGTACCCATCGAAACCAATCCATGTAGATCTCACTCTCCCGAGTGTATCCACGAAACCACCCAATGCATGAATCCCACTCTCCCGAGTGTATTCATCGAAACCACCCCAATTGTGAAACCCACTTCACCAAGTGTATCCACGAAATCACCAAACAATGACAACCAAAAGCCACAACTTCGAACAACTCCAATCAATACCATCCCCGAAAAACTCAAATCAAAATTCAATTCAAACAACCCATAGTGACGGATGACGAGTGGTTTGTGGATGACGGCAGCGGAAAACAAGAAAAAACAAAGGCAATAAGAAAGACACGACAATAAAAAACAATACTAAACTTTTAGCGTACTTTGGGGGCCGCGGCGACTTATTAAGATTCGAGCCGCCGCGGCCAGGGTTTCACTCACTCTCAAATCCTAGATCGGTATCCGCTCTGATACCATGTAAAGAAAGACAAAGTTGGGGGAATATTGAATCTTCATTAATAATCAATGTGTTGTGTTACAAAGACAACGTAGGAGTATTTATAGAAGAAAGTAAAACATTCCTAATTCAAATAGGACTCTAACACTCCTACTAAATCTATAACACTAATAATCCAATAACTCTAACAAAAACAACATAAATTATAATAGTTTTTTTTTTTTTTTTTTTTTTCGGGTAATTATAGATCGAGATGAAAGCTTACGCATTAATAAAATAACCAGCATCAGCAAAGCATTTTACTTTGGTGCCCATTGGGACGAGAGCCTTGAAGCTATCACAATGAAGAATTGATGTTAATCCACCAGACGAGCATCCGGATAAAACAGCCTAAGTAAGAAGTTCGGAACTTCCATTAGTTATCTAGAACATTAATCAAAATATGTATATAGTTTGGAGGCCAATGAATCAGAAATAAATCATACGTTTTCGGCATTTTTCATTCCTTTTGCTAATAAGTCCTCCATAACAGCAAGAAACACCCTTGCTCCTCTGTAGTAAAGTTTAGTAACCTGTTCAAATTTGGCAAAAAACTCGTGAGTATTAAAACAATGAAAATCAAAACACCACCTTAATTTTGTTAGATCCATCTGGAAATGAAATCCATAAACATGAGTTATATATTATAATGACTTACAGGATTTACTGCTTCTACGTCACCAGTAAAAGATGCCCCGTCACAGTATCTAACCTCAGGGCCGGCCCTGAGGGTAAGCTGCGGATGCGGCCGCTTAGGGCCACCGATTCCGAAGGGCCTCCAAATTTTTTTTATATTTTAATATATATAAATAAAAATCAGAGGAAAAATTATTGCATTCAAAGTGCTTTGCCAACACAAGTTTCGAAAATTTAATTCTGAATTTTAGAAGATACTTACACACTTGATGTTGAAGCTTTGTTTGTGAGGCAGAGATGGCGGACGACATAAATTGGGGAAGAAGAAGTCTTATGATAGTAAAATAATAAAATAATGTTTATGGGCTAAGGGGACGTTTGAAGTCTTTGTTTACTAGTCCATAATATATATGGGCTAATAAAATAGTAAAATTGGAAATGGGCCCTTCTTAACTTAAGAACGTCAGGAAGCAAATTAAAAATTGCAATGCATCAAGTAATTAGGGACATACAACACAAATTGTAGGCTTTATAACATGCGGATACCAACTTTTACCACGAATTGAATTTTAAAAAAAACCCTAATTGCGAAAATTGACGGGGATAAATCTAAATAAGAAAATTGCAAACTTTAATTGTGAGTGAAACACAAGACGTATGTGTGGCATCTTCAAGTTTAATCTTTTCACTTCATGTATATTTTTTCTTCTGGTAAGGGGCTGTATATCTTTCTTTAACACATTATATATTAAGCATTTTATCGTAAAGCAAAAATTTGGTTTATGTTTTGCTACATTTATAATTTGTTTGTGAATTGTATTTTTTAAATTTTGTTGATAACTATGGGTCCTAGAAAATACATGTTGTATGGAAAACAAAAAATGAAAGAATGAGTTGAAGAACTTATTCAATATCAAGCATGTAAACTTGATAAGATTATTATTAGCAATAAAAATGCAGTTGGCCTGGGTTCGAGTTCGACTTTAGTTAAAAATTCAGTGAATTAGGACATTCTAAAAGAGGAAACTGAAGTATATATGATTTGAGAAATGAGAGCTTAGTGAACGAAGAAACGAAACTCATTATTGTTTCTTCTTTAAATATTATGTAAAAAATTAAGGCCACAAATTTGAAGTTGGCTTAGGGCCACTGAAAACTCAGGGCCGGCCCTGTCTAACCTTAACCCGATTCCAGTTATAGAAATCTGGAATTTTTCATTTGCAAAAGAAACATCAAATTGAGGTATGTGTAATCAACAAATTGAGATTTAGGAGTATTAGACAATGAAGCATACCAGGATTAAACTGTGGCTTGTTGCTCAAAATCCCAGAAAAAGCAAGCTGCTTCACCATTTGGTTCGAGGAACCAAACCAGTTGTTCCTCCGAGCAAGGCAATTCGTCACATTTTTGCACCATCCTCCTCCCTAAGAACATTTACTAAACACAATCAAATCTGAATATTGTAAATAATAGTAAGCCATGCATTATTCCATCCAGATTCTTGAAAGCAAGAGTCAATATTTACTAAACTTTTTTTATCATTTACGTTTCGTAATGGACTAAAATCTTAATCTAAAAGGGGGCAAAAGGACGGACCTCGATGTGAACTAACCAATTGTTAATTCCTGCTCCAAATCCCCTATCAAGATGGTATGCAGGTGGACTCCCATCCAAGCAAACTACAAAATTTACAACAAACATGCCAAATTAAATTTTTAAAATAAAATAAAAAATCAAATCAAATCCAAAGTGGGATTTATTATACTTTACCTGCTCCTTTTGCCACAGCACTCTGGACAATAGTTATGTCAACAAAGAAACTTTCAGTTCTCAGCACAATCAGCATACAAATCAAAATGTACAGCCATTTCTGATTCATTATTCTGTGCAATTTCAATCAATACACAATGAAAATCAATAATAGATTAATATAAAATTAAATTAAAGAGGGGAAAACAGAGCACATCATTGTTAAATGAAATCACTAGCCATATAAATACACACAGACACGTATATTATTTTATTGGTAATAAATTCATAACTTATTATGTAAATTCAAAATATAAGGAAAATTTAAATTGTTCCAAATATGACATGGTTTTCTATCCTTTAAATGAAACAATATTTTTAGAATTCTTCTATACAAATAAATTTCAATCAATATAGTGCCGAATATTAACTAGTTAAAAGAATTACTATTTCAACTCATCGTTGAATTCTCGGCAATATTCTAATTTAAAATGACATATTGAATTCATTCAATCCACAATTAGCAAATATAGAAAATCTGAATGCTGAAAATAAACCCACCTTGAATAGAAAACTCAATGAACTAAGCAAAACCCAGTTCAGAATTTAATTTTTGGAGCTCAAAAACCAGCTCCGAATTGCAGAAAATTAAATTTTACAAAAAAAATGAAGAAGAAGAAGAACAAAAAAAATATTAAAGAATGGTTTAACTAAAATAACAGTTTTATACGGGCAGAGAACCCAAGATTTGACCGACACTTATTCTTGAGCGTAAAAGTTTGTGTCATTTATATAGGTTTTTTTAAGTGGGTTTGTGGCGCAAAGACCCGACCCGAATGCCATAGAAAATGCACCTACTGACGAATCTTATCGATTGACGCGCTCTGCATTGAATGTGTAACGTGAATGACGAATGGGAACTGGGAAGTAAATTGAGAAGATTATAGTCATGTAGTTTTCATTTATTTTATTTTCGGATTTTATTAAAATGTTAATATGTTTATGTAGATATTACATAGAAACATGTATTAAAATGTTCATCTTCTAAGGCCATCTCCAACCCGTAGGGCTATTTACAGCCCTGGGGTGTCAATCTCCACCCGGGGAATCTGCATCCCCCTGAGTATCATCTCCAACCGGTAGGGCTATCTCCTCCAATTAATTAAAAAAAAAAGCCTTCCCCACTGTCACCTATATTATCTATAATAATAATAATAATAATAATAATAATAGTAGTAGTACCAATAATAATAATAATAATAATAATAATTATTATTATTATTATTATTATTTTAAAAATAAGTAATATTAATTTAAATATGAAAATGCATAATAATTAAGTTTAGAGACAATGATAATATGTATGATGGAGCTGAAAGAGATTTCCAACCAAGAACAAGTCTTGATATATCCCTCGAAGAGTATATGATGCGTCGTCACACAATACGATCATTAGAAGTCAATAAACAACTTCAAAAGGACTTAGTCGCTCATGCGTGGGCCTTTCATCGTGGCTAAGATTTAAATTATTGGAATGTTTTTATAAGTTCTTATAAGTTAGTATCTACTTAATATGTAATTTTATTTATCTATATAAGTTGTTATTTGTATCCTAGTATGTGTACAAGTATTTGAAGTAATTTAATGCAAAATTGTATTTTACATTTTGTCTCAATTATACATTGAACATTAATGCTATATTAGAGTTTAAATAAAATTAAAATATTTCAAATCAAATTTTAAATGTGGCTAAATAAATTATTATTTCATAGACAAATATATGATTTTAAAATATTTATTTGAGTTATTTATCTAATTTTATTTGAGTTCATTTTCATTCATAATGTGTAAAATATTTATTTGAGTTAATTATCTAATTTATAAATAAATTTGGCTACAAGTTTCTATAATTTATAAATTTTAATTTGTACTAAAAGTTCAACAAAAGTGATGTAGCTCAAATGGTAAGGAAGTCATGTTTCACTATAAAGGTTTCGTGTTCAAATCCCAATTGTTACAATAGTTTTTAACATTAAAAAAATAAAAAAGGAAATCCATCAGGTGGCGCCACTGACGCGCTGATAGCGCGTCCCAGCCTTGGGGCGATGGGCTTCGCCCAGCCCATCGACCTGGGCGGTCCAAATGGACCGCCCAGTGTCCTCTCCAACCCGCAGCTGGCGGGCTGGCCCAAATCGACCCACCCCCCAGCCCGGGTTGGAGATGCCCTAATTAAGTCGAAGTAGTTTGGATCAGTTTGGTCTCGGTTTGGTCTGGAAAAATGGTTTCGAAGGTTTGGACGAAACGTTTGAAACTTATTTGGATAATGGTTTCAATGGAATATTGAGATTGTAAAGTATTATTAAATAATAACTAGTGAATTTTAAAATTGGAGATTTGATTTGGATGGTGGTTTGTTTGTTGGGTTTTGGAGAAGAAAAATAGGTAGTAGGTGTTAAATAATAACTTTATATTATTTGAAATATAATATTTTATTGTGTAATGATTAAGATGATGAGTTATTGATTGAGAATATATTGTATTAATTTAGATATGATTATGATATTAATTTAGATGATGATAAAACAATTGAATGCTTATTTATTTAAATAAAATTATTAGTAATTTTATTATCTTGTAAATTATAAGATATATATAATATCTGGCACGACACCATTTTCTAGTCAATATACAATCAAATATAACACAAAAAATACAATAAAGTATTTTGATAACAATTGTTTGAATGCAAAAATTGTAAACATCATTCACATAATGCATAATATTACAAAAAAATAAATAAAATAATTATGACCAAATAAAAACTGAGAAAAATAATATGACCAAAGAAATTTATTATTTATGAAAGAGGTGGGGGTATTTTTGAAATAAAAACTCCAAAACTATAACAGAAGGGGATAAGTGTTATAAGTGATATTTTAGGGATAACTGATATCACCCTCATACTTTAAGGAGAAAATTTGTATTTCACCATGAATAGAATGATATATTTAAGGGTTTTAATGAGATAATACATATTTTTATGGTAATATATACTATATTAAGATGAACATAATTTTTACTTGCTATGATAATCAAATATAACATTTAAAATGCAGTTAGATATTTTAATAACAATTATTTAATACAAAAATTGAAAATGAAAAAATCAAATAATATGATAAAAATTAATAATGCGAAAACTAGTAATGTAATTGATACTGCTAATATATAAATTATGTAAAATTGGTATATAAAACAAATAAATTATCAAAAAGAAATTAGAGGTAAAAAAAAATTGAAAAAAAAGGAAAAAAAATATAGAAAGGTAGCGCCTATTCCCGGGAGGCGGGCCTAGCCGGTTTCGGCCCAGACCTGTTGCCAAATATGGTTTGGCCCAGTTTGGCAGAGACCAAACTAGGTCAAACTAGATCCATATGGAACCTTCTGTTTTTGAATCAATTGAAACGAAATTAAGATGTATTTTCAAAACTCAATATTTATCATAAAACTTTCTTTTTTTCTTAATTTAGTAATTTTTTGCATAATTTTTCCTAATTTTTTCGAAACATTTCCGGAAACTTTTTGAAAAGTTTCTTATATTAAGCTGACCGAATCATATATCGAAAACGAAACTTTGATCCATGCATAGAAAAGAGTGAAGTAGTTGGGGTGGGATTGCAGAGTCGGAATTTTCAATTTTCCTTTTTGTTAAGTATATTTAATTATGGATTTATATCGGATCCATTGATGGATCTAGTATGAATCCATAATTTCCATGTGTAAATCCATACTTTGTGAGGTTTCAATCGGATTCATTTTGATTGAAAGTTTACAATACAAAAAAAAATTGAATTTTTGTGACAAAATTTTATCACTTTTTATATCTATTAAGTGACAATAACTTAGATATTGTTACTTCAAAGACATATTAATGACAATAATTGAAAAAAAAAATTGTCACTATCGATGTTTAGTGATAATTAAACTATTGTCACAAAATTATTGTGACAACATTTATTGTCACTAGATTATCCTTAAAAAAGTATCGCTAATTGTCAATAGTTACAACTTAATTATCATACTCTTGTCACTAAAAAAATTTAAGTTGTCACAATTATTATTATGATAACACTAAAATTGTTGTCATAATCACATGCAAATAGCGCTAACCTTTACTTTATCACTTAGAATCTCGTTACTAATACACAAATTTCATGTAGTGTTAGTGGATCCTTTATAAATCGATCAGATCAAATTGGGATTGGATCCTTAAATCTGATCCATATTGTGTCACCCCTAACGAAAGGTAGTCGTGAGGATGAATCGGTTTAAGTAATGAGGAGTTCGTTTATTTGAATTCTTAGAGTGTTTTCAGAGATACAAAAACATTTTTGACAGCGGTGTTTTTTCTTAAGAAAACTGTTTGTTTGAATTTTGTAATTAAACATAATATATTTAAATGAAATAGAAAGATATCAAAGTTTAAAGGGGTGTTTGCAAATGCTTTTGAAAACCCAAAATCAATTGCTCAAAGAAAAGTAAAAAATAATTATATTTATTCAAAGGTAGGGAGTGTTTACAAATATGTCAAAAAAGTAGCTTTAATTGTAAAAAAAATACAAGAAGCACCTCCTTATCTGCTTCTTATCAATCGGTTTTTACCTGCTTTTTAGTTGAAGAAATATTTACAGAAACACATACTTGTAAATACTATCAAAATACTTTAAAAAAGAAAGAAAATTTATTTTCAAAAGTATTTACAATTTCTCTTCTAGAAGCTTCGCCAGAAGCGACTAGTCACTTCCCGAATGCCTCGTTACTTTAGTTTAGTATAGTCGAAAAGAATTGAACTTTTATCTTAGCATATTGAATTCAAAAGTAGGAGATTACTTGGGTTTGTTAGGAAAGCAAGTGCCTTTAAATAGGAATTTTGCATTAACAAAACTCTAATCTAATCTAATATAATCTCGAACCCAACTCTCAATATCTTAACAACAAAATTTTACTCTCGCAGCCGCCATCCCCTCCCCTCTCCTCCCCTTGTTCCCAGTTCTCTAAGAAGTGACGCAATTCTCGATGAACAAAGCGGACGTTTCTGATTTTAAGAAAATATAAATAAACTCAGGGGTTTTAGTTTTACAATCAACTTATTGCGTGTGTATCATGCTTTTCTATTAAAATCTGCCATATTACAAAGTTCACTCAAGGTATTATTTATAATTAATTTCATGGGTGAAATACAATTTACCCCCTTAAAGTATTAGGGTGATACCAATTACCCCTAAAATATCAATTGTAACACTGACTCCTCTTTTTTATAATATTGAACATTTTATTCCCAAATTACTCCGGCCCCTTTTATAACAATAATTTTTTCTTTATGAATTTAACAAAATAGAAAAAGAAATATATTTAGGAATTCATCAATTCAACAAACAATATTATGTTTCATTTCTTTCATGTCTTTTGTTTAATTCAGTTTTCTGGTCTCAATTATTTTCTTTATTTTCATCTAATTTTTCCTTTATTTGTATTTCAATTTGTTTTCTTTATTTATATCTCAATTTTTTCTTCACAATTTGTCTCGAATTTTATTTGGTGATAATTATCTCATTTGTTTTCGTTACAAATTATAATTCAAAATTTTGAGTAATTCTCCTTCAAAATTTTACTTGAAAAATTCAAACTTGACTCAGACTTGTATCGTTAATGCATCAATCTAAAATTACGCGAACTTCTTTATACATCTATTACTAATCAGAAGTAAATTCAATACCAACATAATAATTACCAATAGTAGTGGCCTCTGTCAAACTTGAATTTGCGAGAAAGAAAATAAAGGAGAATTTATTAACATTTTGAGTAATATTCGTACCAAAAATAGATGAAATAATTATCACCAAATAAAAATTGAGAAAAATATAAAGAAAAAAATTGCGATAGAAATTAAAACATTGAAACATAAAATAAAGAAAACAAATTGATACAAAAATAAAGAAAAAAATAAGATGAAAAAAAAGGAAAAAAAATTAATGAAGAAATCAAAACATAATGTTGTTTTGGTGGATGGATGAATTCATATTTAATAAAGGGACAATTGTTTTTGAAAAATTAATAAAGAAATTTGTTATTATAAAAGGGGCGGGGGTATTTTTGGAATAAAAACTCCAAAACTATAATAGGGGTTGGGGGGGGGGGGGGGGGGGGGGGATAGGTGGTACAAGTGATACATTAGGGGGGTAAATGATACCACCCCCATACTTTAAGGGGAAAAAGTGTATTTCACCCTAATTTCATTATACAATATTGTTGTTTTGTACTTCAATATATTTCTAGTTAATACTTTAATTTTGAAAATTTGCACTTTTCATACAAAACTTCCACCTACTTTATACGTTTGGTACTATATTTTCTAAAAAACACATTTAATACCATGATTTCACCCCCCTTGGCGAAAAAAAATTCCGTCAATATTTTGTACTGAAACAACTGTTAAATCACCAAAATGGCAAGCATATGTGCCATAACATACTAGAAAATTAATGTATCATGATACCTTGTAGATTATTAGATATGATTTAATTTTGATTAATATCCCGAAACTTTGTTAATTTTCTGCGGATTGTTTATTGTATTTCATGAACTGAAACTTATACCGTTAGAAATATCTGGTTTAGAGCTTTCCAGCATATAAAAGACACGAAATTTAGCATTGAAACGAAGGGGTTATGGATGTCTCCGACCAAAAATTGATGGAGAAAGTAAATGTGTCGATGAAGGTGAAATCATAGTATTAAATGTATTTTTCAGAAAGCATGATACCAAATGTATAAAATATGTGAAATTTTGATATGAAAAGTGCAATTCCCTCCTTTAATTTTAATTTTATTTTTACAGACTCCTTTAATTTTAAGTTAAAATATGTAATCCTAATTCCATTCATAACAAAAATCGAGTTGATTGGTCCAGATTGATAAAGTGATATTCAATATTTTGATTATTATTTTTGGGTAACCGTAAATTTCAATAGTGACAATTTTTTTTACATTCTTATCATTAGTATTTTTATGAAGTGACATTATCTAAGTTAATGTCACTAAATAGATATAAAGAGTGACAAGTTTAACCTTATTACTTGATATATTGTCAAAAATTCAATTATCATGTAGTGGTAGTTATCACAATGCCATTGAAACTAGTTGGAATAAATGAGTAAATCGTAGCATTAATCACTATACCAGTGTTCGCACGATGGAATCATTATTCACCCACATACTTCGCCAAGATAACTAATGTATGTGTTGTCAACTTGTCATTATTCGTTCAATTAACTAAAGGCCTGGACGATTATTATTCGTTTGTTGTGGCTAACATGTTGTAATCCGCAAGGTCGGGCTTAATATGTCACGTGTTGGGTTTGTTTAACCCGCACACACTTTATAAGGTTTTGCGCAGTCCTCACCTTACAAACTAACTTTTAAGGTTGAGTTGGGTTCAACTCATTAAATGAACTTAACACTTACCATTTACAAGAATTCTAATAATTATTGTATGATATACTGACGGTGACGGACTTCAGTAGCTCGTCTAGTTTATTACGGTGTCCTTCTTCCATATATGATTGATATTTTTTAGTTTGGTCTAATTATCTGACACATTCCGGTGAGATAAATCTGTTAGATCGATCCTGCCATATGGGTAAGACATGTTTGGCTTGTGTATAATTTATAAATATTTTAATTATAACATTTAGAAATAAAGTTTAGTTTTTTACAAATCTAAAACTATGAAACTTGTAAACCAAAATACATATACCACAACCAAAAGTTCATAAATGATACTAGCTACTGTAGATTGACGCGTACGGGTGGCGGTGGGATAAGAATGGTGGTGACCAGTCCATTCTCTATTTTGGCGATCCGAATCCCAACTGTATCCGCACTACATAGTACAAGAAGTTAATAAATTAGTCATTCAATTCTTCTAGTTGAGTTGAGTGGAGACGGTTTCTTTGATGCCGGGGTTGAGCCCTCCTTTATGCAACACGTGTCTTTATTTTTGATTTCTTTTATTTACTTTCTTTTTTCTCTTTCATACCACAAGAAATCGACACGTGTCATTTTCTTTTTTTCTTTTCCTGAATTCTCTCATACGCTATCTTTTTAACACAATTCTTTTGACTAAGCTACTAACTATGGTTAAATTATTGATTACTTGAAAAATTAAACAACCAAACATTTTATTTTTCTTTTCAATCTCTCTTCCCTCACTTTCTCTGCTACGGCTTTTCAAATGCCCAGTTGAAGGTCGTCTCCATCCGCCACTGTAGAGGTCATCTCCATCGGCAGTAAACAACAAAGTCAAGCCTATTAGGCCGCATTTGTATCCAAAGTCCCATTTTCCCTTTCAATTGTTGTCCTGTTGTGTTCCATTCTCAATTACTCAAGGTAATTTTAATTTTTCAAAATTAATTTTTTTCAATGTCAACTTTTTATGTTCAGTGCATAAAAGTAATGGGCAACAATATTACTTCTATTTTTTTTCTGTATTCTCTCTTAATTGATTTTTTTTTATTATGTTAATATGTTATTACAAGCAAAAATAGATTATATATATTGATTGTTGATATAGGTGGGTATATCACTGTTTATTTATAATACTAACCAATGTTTATTTTTTTTTTATGTGTAGCAGTCAGTTTCACATAATGGAACAAGATTTATATATGTCACTTGAAGACAATTTTTTATCTGAAATTCCAGGTATTTTTATATTTGTTTTAGTAATTTATTAAAGAGTTTAATTAAATAATGATATAGTTGTTCTTTGTTTTATTAGACTTGAACATTGGTGATGAAGTTGATGAAATAAATTCAAACAAAGAACATCTAATCTTTGGAGATTCATCAATGCCTTGCGATAATGAGGTGCCTTGTGATGATGAGGTTGATGTTGGGGATGAGGACGAGGTTGTGGATGAGTTAGAAAGAGCAGCTGTAAATGAGGTTGAACATTTAAATTTTACTGTAGAAGATACACAGAAAAGATTGGAAGTTGGTGAAATTGTTGAAAATGAGTATATTGCATATGGATTATATTGCAAATATGCACGTGAAATGGGATTTAGTGTGAGAAAGGGGAAAACTTTAAAGTTTGGGGATGGGTCTGGACTACTTAAAGCGAAGACTTTTGTATGTTCATGTGAAGGTAAGAAAGATACAAGACGTTCTAAATGTAAGATACCCTTGTACCAAAAACCAACAATGAGATGCAATTGTGAGGCCAAACTTAGAATAGCACGAAGAAAGGATGATGTGTGGAGGGTGACTACTTTCAAAAAAGACCATAATCATGATATGTTTGCCCCTGATCAAAGACATTTGTTGAGATCGGCACGTAAATTGTCGGATGAACAAGAAGTGTTGATATCTACGATGGTTCAATCTAAAATACTTGTCATGAGAGCTTATGATATGTTGGAAAATATGGCTGGTGGGAGAGAAAATGTAGGATTCACTCCTCGAGATGCATATGATGCTCTTTACCGTGCTCGAAAAACAAAAATGGAAAATGAAGATGCTTCTGAATTAGTTAAACATTTTATAGACAAATCAAACAAAGAACCATTCTTTTATTGGAATATTGAAGTGGATGACGATAATAGGTTGATGAATTTTTTCTTCAAGGATTACCGATGTATGGTTGACTATGAGCATTTTGGAGATGTGGTTTCATTTGATACCACTTATAAAACAAATAAATACGAATTAATTTGTGCTCCCTTTATAGGCATAGATAATCATAACCAAAATGTCATGTTTGGGTTAGCTTTCTTGTCAGATGAAACTGAGAGCTCTTTTGAGTGGTTATTTAGAACATTCCTCGAGTCAATGGGTGGAAAACAACCGGAAACTATTTTCACAGATCAATGTCAAGCAATGATGAATGCTATTGGAACTGTATTTCCAAAGGCGTATCATCGCTTGTGTCAATGGCATATCAATCGGAATGCTATTTCACATTTTGGTAGTTTGAAAGAAAATAAAAGGTTTAAGTATTTGTGGAATAAATGCATGAGTTATTGCCAGAATGAAGAAGAGTTTGAGGAGACATGGCAAAAAATGATGGATAATTACAATCTGAATGGACAAAAATGGTTCCAAAAGATGTACGAGTTGCGACATAGATGGGTTTCTGCTCTCAGTAACCATATATTTAGCACTGATCTTTCGACAACTTCTAGAAGTGAGGGAAAAAACACAGCGTTGAAGAAAGCAATTGGAAACAAAACATCTTCTTTGATTAATTGCGTCACTGGATATGAAAAAGTTCAAGACAATTGGCGTGCTAGTGCAGAAACAAACGATAATTATAGTCATGTTAGCACTCCCGGATTTCTTGTACCAAACAATCCTTTATTGAAACATGCTGCTAATGTCTATACTCTCAAAATGTTTGATCTGTTTCAAAAAGAACACATTGAGACCATGGGCTTTGAGTTGACAGAACAAGTAACATATGGTGGATCTTCATTAAGATTGTTTGAGGTGAAATCATATGGTGCAGGCTCAAGAATAAGAACAGTCGAGTTTGATAGTGAAAAGTTGGAAATAAGATGTATCTGCCACAAGTTTGAGACACATGGTATTTTGTGTAGTCATGCTTTAAAGGTTTTTGATTTTTTAAAGATGACTACAATACCTGAAATGTACATCAAACGGCGATGGACGAAATCTGTTGGAAAAAGAATGTGTAGTAATCAAAGTACATCAAGTGGAAATGGGAGTGGGAGAAGTAGTAACTTTGTGTCAGAGATGGCATTCGTCAATCATACAACAAGGGAAATTCATAATCTTGCTTTACGAGCCAAAACCCATGAAGGTGCTAGACATATCTTGATAAAATGTATTGAAAATGCTAAAAAGGAAATTGAGTTATTTTTTGAAAACTTGAATCCAAATGAATTGCCTGCATCTAGTGGATTGAATGCTCCTAAAGAAAACAATCAAGCAAATCCATGTCTAGTTCTAGCTCCTCTTATTGCCAAGACAAGAGGAATTAAAAAGTTTGACACACGCCATTGGGCTGATAAAAGCAAAAGGGGAAGAGGAACGAGTAAGTACTTTAGTAAATCTTTAATTATTATACTATATTATGATATATTAAAATAATAAATATTATTTGTATGTGTTTTTTCAAATCATTGTAGAGAGAACTGCACAAGGTACAATACGAATAGGGCAAAATTCACAAAATGTGCATGAGGTAGAGAATGCGCAACCATCCCAGGGTATTAGTCACCATCCTTCACTGGAATCATCCTTTGATTTTCAAACTACCGCAACCCAACCTCTCTGGACACATCCAATGTCATTCCCAACAAGTCCCATGCCTCGTGACATGAATGTAAAGAAATATCAATTTTTACTTTGTGCTAACACTATTAAGAATTTTAAGAACTTTTTTCATTCTTCTCTAACCTTTTTATGCTAAACAGGAAGCACAATATAATATGGCAGGGTCCACTACAAACACAATTCATTTGGGAGCTTTTAACTTATTCCAGGTATGACATTCATTTTGATAAGTAAATATTATTATTTTTTTCATTAAGACACTTTTCTTTTTCAATGTATTCAATATTTGAAAAATTATTGTCTTTTCTTTTTCATTTCAATGTAGGACAATTTTAACTTAAACTGAAGGCCACCAAATTGACTGAAATGTGCTTATGGGCCACCAAATTGACTGAAATGTGCTTATGATGGTGTATTGTGTTATATCTCAAGTTGCAGGGAATTTTTGTATTTTGTTAGGTTGATTAATTGTGATCAAACTTGATTTTTGTAGAGAAATATGTGCAATTGGTAATTTATGTGCAATTGGTAATTTATGTGCAATTGGTAATTTATCTCCCTGTAATATGAATAGACACTTTAACTCTCTGTGATATTTCATAATGAGCATTTTACCCCTTTGCAAAAATGTAAAAATCAAGAGGGAGGCGGTGTGCTTCTATTATAAAAATATAGGGAGATATTTTTATGTGAAATTCTACCCCTTATGTTAGGATAATTTTTTTGGTTTACCTATATATTATGATAA
The DNA here is from genome assembly GCA_003313485.2 of Penstemon barbatus. Taxonomy (NCBI): domain Eukaryota; kingdom Viridiplantae; phylum Streptophyta; class Magnoliopsida; order Lamiales; family Plantaginaceae; genus Penstemon; species Penstemon barbatus. The sequence continues at coordinate 15,680,353 of CM064880.1, forward strand.
ATGTGACAATTTACCATCTAGGTGAACAAATATTTTTCATGTCCACTCTCAATTTCGATAAGTGAGTCACAGTTTTTGGCTGAAATGGGTAAATTGCTTCTTTAATTATTTTATAGGGGGTAAATTGTTATTTTTCAAATCACATGGATTAAATTAAAAATTTTGCATTTTATAGAAGGTAAATTTCCATTAACTTTAGAGAAACATTGGAGTAAATATGAAAGTTGCAACGAAAATATGTCATATAGTACCAAATTCGCATTTTCGTATCTAATGGCACCAAAGTTGCAAGTTGGCTATTTTTTATGATTAAAAGAAAGAAGCAAATTTCCCCTTAAAAATGTTTGGTTTGTTGATTTATGGACAAAATTGAATGATGGCAAAATTGCAAAAATCGTCCCAAATTAATCACTGATTTTGGATTTTCGTCCCAAACTATTTAATTTGGCGAATTTCGTCCCGTAATTTAATATTTTTTTGAATTTCATCCCACCTTAATTATAAGACGGAATTGCACATTTGCCGATGAATTATCACATGGCTGCTTAAGGGTCATGACATGGTAAATTTTAACATGAATAATTATAAAATATTGCAGAGTTCGTCCAAAATTAATTACAAAATTAAACGTCATTTTCATTAACTTAGAAATTTAATATTGGGACTAAATTCATACAAAATGGTAAATTATGGGACGAAATTTGGCGAGTTGATGTAGTTTGGGACGAAAAATCAAAATTAGTAATTACTTTGGGACGATATTCCAAAAAAATATTAAATTACGGGATGAAATTCGCCAAGTTAAATAGTTCGGGACGAAAATTCAAAATCAGTAATTAGTTTGGGAAGTTTTCTGCAATTTTACCTTAAATGATTACTGTTTTTCCCCTTACACCTTCTGCTCTATGCATCCAGAAATAAAGATCCTATCATGTTATTGGAAAACAAAATAAATAACTACGAAATAAAAATTATTATCCCTAGTAGAGTTTCCTTTATTACAAAATGAACTTCTTATAATTAATAAAATCAAGTACATGATGTTTGGTCATACCTCCAACAATACAACAAGATCTTAGCAAGTTAAAAAAGTATGTAGAAGTATAAACGTCATATACGAAGAAATGAGCAAAATTATATGGATTCTCTTTCATGTGTGTTGGGTCTACACAAATTATACAAGTGTTATAATATCAAGAATATCTAGTTGTTTGATACATCATCTTCTCTTTTGCAAAGCTCTCTTGCAGCTTGACTTCAGCCAACAACTATCTGAATTTGTAATTCATGGTGATATGTGTCCCCTATCCTTAGTTCTTGAAGCTTCTACAAATACCCTCAGTTCTTTTTTCTTGCCAAAACATGTAAATATCACGATGAGTTAACGAAGAGCAGGATTGCCCAGTTACCGTGGTATTAGAACCTCAAAACAATCTTCAAATGCTTTGTAATTTTTTCTGGATTTATGACTTCTGATGAAGGCAAGTATATTTGGGCTTCAAGAGTAAACCAATATATATGTGAAAGAGACAAATGAGCGAATTATATCCCGATTCAGTTTCAGTTTTATATACACCAGCAACACAATCATTTGTACAAATTTGCATGCATAAAAAATTTCAATAAATTGTAAGATATTTCATAAGCAAAATGATTTGCAAAGAAAGATGAAGGTATAGAAGACAGAGGTATATATTGGATTCTTAGGTCTGATTGTGGCCGTATATGTAATTACTATTTCTCAGTTTTTCCATGTATGTTATGCATAGTAAATGTAAGTTCGAGACCTTAATATAAAACAACCTTGTATCATTCCGAAAATTTAAACTGAAAGCTGAAATTATTAGCTAGTAACACCACCAGAATAATGCTATCATTATAATTCAAACTGAATTATAAAACTATAAGAAAAAAATCATGACTTCGAATTTCAAAGCAGCTAAAAAAGTTTTATCATGAGAAAATTAACAAACAGAAAATTGATTAAGATATCTTCACATCAACAATCATTAAAAATCAGTGATAATTACTTGAAACTAAGTTCCCAAGAGTCGAAGTGTCGTTACCCTGAGTGAAATGCACTCAACCACTTAGTGTTAAACTGTTAATACAATGCAATACATAAAGATAACATATAAATTACGGAACATTGTATGAAGAAACAAAGTAGACCCTATTCCGCTTTTGTTAACCTCAAAGAATCACAATACATTGGTTCATTGATTAAAGTCAATATGTACTTACATTAGAAAAAGTAGAAGCACATGAATTAATAATATGGCATATGGACTAGAATATCAGTACTCCATGTTTCAAGGTATCAAACAATTTAAATGTTAGTCCATCAAACAACTTTTGTAGATGAATAATCCAACAAAAAATGTCTTAAAACTGAATATGCACAAGATATTGCAAATGTATTCATAACAAGGCAGATAAGTATCCTCAAAATTCTTTTTTCCATATAATCAAAGAAGGTTGAGCATGCTTGAGTTTCATTAATTCAAACAGATTTCACAAATCCAAAAAAAATGAAGAATATGTCCAAATCTCATAACACCGAACATAAAATTCAAACGAATATAGTAGAAATCGTAACTTACCAGCAAGTTTTGAATTGCCAACAACTTACTAACAATCTTCAAACCTCAGCCACTGTTGAATGCCCTCCGACGATCCATGCCTCTCCTCTCATCCTCAACCTTCAAAAATCTTAGTTATCAACTTCAAACATAGAAACCTCATTCCGGATTCTACTAATACTTAAAAACCCACTTGATTTAAAAGAAGAAAAAAAGAACAATTTCCAATCCTAGGCCCTTTTCCAGTAAATATGCTCTTATGTAACATCCCCAAGTACAAACTAACATCTTGGTCTTTGTCGACCAAAGAAAAACAAATTAAAAAGGAATAAATAGACCCAACCAAAAAATCAGCATAATTAAGACTTTAGGGAAGAAATTATAATAGGCTAAAAAGAATTAGAAAGAGAAATCACTAGCCTTGAAAGTTTAATCCAGATGGGGAGAGAAAAGGTAGAGGACAGTTTTTCACGTTCATCTTTTTCGGTGCACACAGAGAGGACGGAGGCCATGGCATCCCATCTTACCCGACGTTTTTCCAAGTTGAAGAGGAGATGCTTTAAATTCCTCGTCGAAGATACTACTAAAAGTACTCACGGTGTTGATAAAGTCATCGGCGGTGTAGTCTCGCCGAAATTTCACCGGTTGTTCGTATGACAAAAAGATTTATGAAATTATTTTTGTTCTATGAGACTTCATAGATTGAAACAAGTTACACCAGAATTTGAATTTTCAGAATTTTGAAATTCAAGTATCAAATTATCCCGCCCCCTAAAACTTGAATTTGAGAAAGAAATTTTGAAATTCAAATTTCCCCAAAACTTGAATTTGAGAAAGTAAAGAGTAATGGTTAACCAGGGTTGAAGATGAAAACAAGGACAAATAAATCGTATAAGAGATTTCAGGAAAAGAAAAAAGAAAATGACACGTGTCGATTTCTTGTGGAATGGAAGAGAAAAAAGAAAATAAATAAAAGAAATCAAAATAAAGACACGTGTTGCATAAAGGAGGGTTGAGAGCACCGCTCTCAACCCCGGCATCAAAGAAACCAGTGGAGACTCGTTATGGGCTCCTTTTTGGAATCTTCTTTTGCAGTATTATCTTTTGGCTCAATAAAATAAATCTTTGGGTAAATACCACTTTTGGTCCCTCTTATCATTAACTTTTTATAGAGTGGTCCCTTTTATATTTTTTTTTTCACTTTAGTCCCTACTATGAATTATTTGATTCACTTTAGTCCCTACTATGAATTATATGTTTCACTTTAGCCCTTATCAGGTGGTTCCGATAACACGTGACATGCATATGAATATTTTTTAGGGCATTTTCGTCCGTTCACTATTGAGACTATTTGAGATATTGTTTAATTGGTGAGCAATTTTGGTGTTTGAAAAAGATTTTTGGAAAAAACTTTAGTTTGGAATGAAATGTATGATTAAGTTCGATTGGAATGAAACCCTAGTTTGGAAACTTAGTTTTTCTTTTTAAATAATTAGAAAGATGAAAATATCCATGTTAGGTTACTTGAAATGACAAAATTGCCCTCATGAGCATATCACATGTTATCGGAATCGCCTTGGACCACTTGAAAAAGACTAAAGTGAAACAAATAATTCATAGTAGGGACTAAAGTGGGAAAAAAAAACATGAGAGGGACCACTCTGTAAAAAATTAATGATAAGAGGGACCAAAAGTGGTGTTTACCCTAAATCTTTTTTACTTAACAATTTCAATGAATCGCGATAAATTAGACTACCAAAGTATTATATTGAAAGTAACAGTTACTTGATCTTGATGTTTGAACAATTCATCCACTCTTCTCAATAAGATTGGATTGCCAGGGAATAATTTCAGTTGTAATTTGATCTAATGAATTACTGGAGTATATGTTTAATTGATAAATAAATTGATCTGTCTGATTCAATTAAGAAGATCTATAATCTCAAACACTCAAAGTTGATATAAATCTTGATAACATGGATTATTTCAGATACATAATCACTATTGTTGTTTCTAACGAGTTGAGATCTGATATTAATTTTGAAGCTTGTAATTGATTCAAAATCGAGAATTAATATTTTCTACGCTGACAATAAGTAAAGTTTGAGTTATGAATATATTTGATTGTTGAAGACAAAGTAATAGACTGGATCTAATTATTATCTTATACAACTATTCGACTCCCACTAATATTGGTATTTCTCTAGTTGAATACCAGTTATGATAGTTTATTTATCTTTACTTTTATACCCATTGAATATATTTATGACACAATAACTGATGCTATGATGTAATTGGATAATTCTTGCATAGACCTGGTCTATGAGCTTTTCATAGACCTTGTGGTTGTAAATGAACCACATCATACATTTTGAGAGTATGACATCATCAAAATGTATGATGTGGTTCATTTACAACCACAAGGTCTATGAAAAACTCATAGACCAGGTCTATACAAGAATTTTCCGATGTAATTTCTAAAAAAAAATTGGAATAATTAAAGTTGATCCAATGAACTGAGAAAATCTATTTGTGTCGCTACGGCTCTTATTTTCTCTTCCAAAGGTTGACGCCCCCAAACTTTGGTGAATCATGGTTAATACAGATGCATCTTTCAAAGATGAACTCAATGAAGCTTCATTGGCTATTATTATCCGTAAGACCGTAACCACAAAGGTTCGATCCTCTTTGTCGAAACGTTTTATCGCCCCTGCTCCAGCGCCCTTGTGGTTGAAGCCTTTGCGATTGTTGTGGCGAGTTCTCGTATCCACGATGTGAAGGCTATGAATGTCATTTTTTAAAGTGATTGTCTTGTTGCTATTAATACCATGCTGAACCAAGTTGGGGATATGGATTGGACAATTCGGGAGCCAGTTGACGAGATTAGTAGATTTTGGACTTCTTAGTTCAAATGACGTTCCAAATTTTATGGCTCGTGTTGCGAACTATGCAGCCCATAACCTAGCTACTTAGGCAGTTGTGTCAAAGACTCGAGAGAAAATTCCCTTACCCTCCCTCTCCCTTTGTTGTCTTTGTGACGGGGGCTCCCATGCGTTGATGTTGTCCCAAACATTTACTTTTACCAATATATTGAAATTTGTTTGATAAAAATAAACTCTAATCTTTTTGGTAAATACTTTAATTTACTTTTATCACACTTCCGACTACCTTACTCTTTTTCCTTGTTTTTTCTTTTTCTTTGGGGGTCTACTAATTGTTCCTATTAATACTCCCTGGTTACAGATCTACTATGGTTGATTCCATAATCTTTTGATGAAGGCAACTTTTGAGTTATTACATCAAAATATTAATTATAAAAGATCAAGTACTATTTTTAGTTTGCTCCATAAGATCTTAAAGGTCCATACTGGAGTATGAATATAGATTTTGTTCCAATGAGATGAGGTCAAATCTCGTTTGCATTTAATTGTATTCCAAATCAAAGGACACTTGATTTCTACATCAATCTAATGATCTATTGAAAACCAATTAACGATAAACCATGTAAAAGATATATTTTGATATCTACCATTTATTTTTTAAATTCAAAAAATCATATGTCACATATTTTCTTCTTTAAGCTTTAACATTTAAATCATATCTTAAGTTCTTAAATTCTTCCACGTAATTTAACATTCAAACTAAGAAGAAACCACGGCAAGACCGATGCATAGGAAAAAGAATTGCATATATGGTCGTATTAATTTATATGTATTCGTGAACGTATCTGGTAATTTATTATAATTAATGCAATAGAGAGAAGCCTGATATTGTGAATACAATTAATTCCTCATTAGATGAACATGCCAAATTGAATTATTTGGGATCGATAATGATTGGTTGTTCATTATTAAATAATAAACATAGAAGCATGCACTACGATTAATAAGTGTTACAACTAACTACTTGCAGTAAAAATCAAAATAAAATTTGGAGAAAACGCTAATATTAATGGAAAATTGTAGGGTGCCGCTACGTTAGGTGCGGTTAGTTATAACCAATAAAAATAAGACATGACACTAATTAGTAATTTGTTAAACAAGTTATCAACATGTCATAATAATATTATCACAATAAATGGTACTATATCACATCAAATGATATTATACTATATATTTAATAACATCAAATTGTAAATTATTTTCTAATAAATTATTATGAAAATAAATAAACGAATGTTACAATAATATTTTAAAATAAATAATATGTAATATTTTTTTTTGAATAATTAAAATTAACTTTGAAAAAATTGCATAAATCACCTAATATAGAATAAATACTACATGACGTGGGATCATATTAAATATATGTGGTTAATACTACGTAACGTGTGCTTGTACTATCACATGTGAATTATACCATAGAATGTGATACACAGTTCGTTTTAATACCACATAATGTGGAATAAATACTACATAATGAGGGGTCATACTAAATAAATGGATTAATACTATGTAATGTGAACATGTATTGTCACATGTGAGTTATAACATAGAATGTGATACAAATTGCATGGTACCACTTATTGCTATATGATGTGTGGTTATATTGAATATATGAGGTTAATACTATGTAATGTGAGTCCGTACTGTCATATATAATTTATACCATAGAATGTGACACACATTGCGTGGTAATTAACACCACCTAATATGGAATAAATACTACATGATGTGGGGGTCATACTAAATATATGGGGTTAATACTATGTAATGTGAGCATGTACTGTCACATGTGAGTTATACCATATAATGTGATACACATTGTGTGGCAATACCACCTAATATGGTAAATTAGCTGCACCTAACGCAACGGCGCCCTAGAATCCCCCAATATTAATATATGTAATGATCAGGATGCTGCTAAAATAGCCTAATACTACTAGATATTAGATCCTGCTATATTTTGAGGTTTCTTCCTATATATATAGTAGGTTTTCTTTTGAGGATAGCATACAAGGAAAAGAATACGATTCTCACTTTTTGGTAAAGTAAAGAAATCATCTCTAGCTTATTAAGGGAAAAAGTCAAACATTTAAAGTTGTGTTTGGTGCAGACGTACTATAGGGAGCCCAATCCATATTATAATGTTAACAATAATTCTCATCATAGGAAAAAATAAATACTTTTCTTTTCTTTTTCCTCTTTTTTCTTTTCATTATATTTGATTTTTCGTGTTATTAATTTATTATGAAGTGACAATGAAAGCTTATCCAAAAAATTTAGTTCAAATTGACTCGGTCATACATAAATATTAATTATTTATGAATTGCATGCGTGTAATATACTATTTATCTACATACGTAGCTTGTCTAATATATAGCAATTTAGCATAGAGGAGTATTAATTAATTAGGTGGGTGGGTGGGTGTGTTCAATCGATTTGAGGTTGAATTTTCAATCACTTTCTTCTAACTTGCTATGATTAAGATTTAACATATAAAAAAGAAAAGAAAAAAAAAAGGTCTTATTCACCTTTTTCTCCTCTTAATTTCAAACATGAAAAAGAAAAAGAGTCGTATAACATTTGTATGGCTTAGAGGAATTGTACGCCCAAACTTCTAGGTTGATGCCAAAGGAGCAGTCTATTTGAGAGTGACCAATATTGTAGTGTTTAATTTTCAATTAATTGACTTGGTATATTAAGTACATTCATCTTGAAATTGGACAACTTTGTTGTGCTTGTTATTGTTCATAGGCCTTATTTCAATCATTTAGTTAGCTCTAATCATTATAATTTAGTGTTTGTAAACAACAATATTATATATTGTAATTTCCATATCAGTATTATATTATTCTAATCTTTCGACATGCTCAATTCAATATATATGGAACTATATATACGGACAAATTAAATTAAAGAGGGTAGATTAGTACATGTGCCGGGTCTGATTGGTCAAGTTAATTTAGTGAAAGTAAATTTAGATTAGATCAAATCAACAACGATCAAGTAAATACTCTATATGATAAAGTACAAAAATTCAATATATAGCTTGACACAACCCGATGATGTCTTGCCGATTTCTTTTTACTAGGCCGACCGACCATCTATCCCAGCTTGGTAAAATCCGACATGTCTATATTCAGTTCAACCAAGTTTAGTTTTCTTGTTTAAAATTAATACTATATATATTAAGGGGGCGTTAAGTTTGTCTAATGGGATTAATTGGACCAAATTGCTTACTGAGTCTCATACCACAGTTAGGTAGATTGATGTTTGGTTACAATTTTGACCTAAAATTTTAATTAGTTCATCAATGAAGAAATGTGTTTAGTTCCTATGTTTAGGGATGTCAATGGGTCGGATTCTGGTCGGATTAGGCTCGTCCAGATCCGGCTCCATTTATATCGGATCGAATCCTGTCGGATTCGGATCTTGCTCGGATTGTGCTCGGATCTAGATTTTTTGAATCCAACGGATCTTGGTCGGATTTGGCCGGATATCGGATATTTTTCGGATCCAGTAAATTTGTATTTAAAAAGTTAAATTAATATTTTTTTTCCTAAAATAAGTTTATTAGCTTTTCAATTTTATTTAATTTTAGCTCACATTTTTAAAGTTTCATTACTATATATATATATTTGTAGAATGAATATATTGGTTTAAATAAATTTATAAACGAATTATAAATTACTATCTTCTTAAATTGACGTTGAAATATTATTAATGATACTTATTTTTATAAATCATTTTGTATATATATCTTTCTTTTTATTTGTTGTCGGATACGGATCTTTAACGGATCGGATCGACCTAAATCCATATTCGCTCCATGAGTTTCGGATTTCGGATTTTATAATCGGATCATGTCCATCGAATCTCTAATCGGACAATATCCTAATAAATCGAACCGAATTCGGACGGATCCGGATTGAAATCCGCCCCATTGACAGCCCTACCTATGTTTATGCCCAATATTATTGGATTTGACAAAAATACTGTTGGTCCCAAGTGGTCAGAAGAGGTTTAGAGGGGGGGGGGGGGGTGAATAAACCTCTTTAAAAATTTTCTTCAAATTTAACTTTAAAACTTTCACTTTTAACTGAACAGACTAAGCTGATCAGATTAGTTAGTTACAGTTCTGTTCGCGAACAAATCTTTGAACAGACTTGTTGACCACTCGTCTGATTATTACTCAGCTGATTTTGCTAAAATCAGTTTTAATACTTAGAGTACTTGCAGCGGATTTTCAAAGTGTTTTTCACAAGTAGTCTTAGTAGTTTGAAAAATGTTTCCCCAGTTTTATAAACTCCTTTTTAACTCTTTTTCAAACAGTTAGCTTAATTGTGTTTTTATGCAAACAGAAGATATGCAAGTAAAAATGCAAACAGAAACACAAACGATTTTTATAGTGGTTATATGGATTTGAATATCCTTTAGTCCACTCTTCCAAGTCACACAGATTTTGGGTTATACTATAATCACAAAGTTTACAGTATACTCTGCTTGCGTCGAACAACAAATGAAACGACCACAAGTTCGCAATAGGAAATCACACAGAAGACCTATTCTCTGAAGTTTGATCACTCACAAAGATGGATCACAACTCCGCACAACACTCTTGTTTACAAAATCACTCAGAAGATGTATTTTTCTTGATTCTTCAACTCTGCTTTCGTCAACAAATGACTCAGCTGATGAGTGAGCTGTTCTTGAGACTTAAAGAATTTTGCTTCGGAAATTTCTCTCAGAAAGTGTGTTGCTTGTTTCTTCTTCGTCTCTTTCAGCTATTTATACTAGAGGATAGAAAAATGTCCGTTGAAGAGAGACAAGATTCAAATTCCTCGAGTACTGGTCCTTAAAATCCGCGAACGGCTCTTTTGCAGTCTGTCCGTACTGTGAACAGTACTATTCTGCAGGCAGCATTAAATGCACCCAGCTGATGCGAAGCATTTCTTCAATCATTTGTCTTTAATAACCTTGTACTTCAGCATTTATTACTCCAAGGGGCATTTATTACCGTTGGGAACACTTCATGATCTTCTTCACTTGGCTGACGAAAGTACACGTCTGATGGCGAACTCGGCTGATCTCAAACTTGAACAAATCTGATTTGAGTCGGCTGATCTTCATCAGTCTGATAACTTTACTTCAGCAGATCAGAAGTCTTGGACCTTGAAACTTTGACTCTTCTGATGTCTTCTTTACTTAGTCAAAATTTCTTCTAAGGGATCATCAGCTAAGTTACTCCATACTTAGCCAATCTTTGAAGTTTTGGAATCCTTCAAAACCTCCCTTAACAAATTGTCTTCAGTGCTTTCATCTTCATCCTTATCCAACAATTTCCCCCTTTTTGATGATGACAAAACTTCAGCTAAGTACCTGTTAAATACCTAAGCTAAAGAATGTAATCCTCAAAATTTTCTGAGATAGAAAAAGTTTATTGGATTGAACTTGACTTTTCATTGATATTGAAAAAGAGTTACAAGGTACAAGTTCATCAGATGAGATTTCTGAAGAATAGATAGAAGTAAACTGATTACAATGAATTTATAATTTCTAACTATCAGCTTCTTCATCTGATTCATCAGGCACTTCTTCATACTCATAAGATGACTCTTCGTCATCTTCTTCTTCATCAGCTTCTTCTTCCAAGATTGCTTTGGCAGCTTCCATCTTTTCTTTAAGTTGCTGTTCTCTGATCAGCTCCATTGCTTTCTTGGCAGATTCAGTCTCCTTGTACTTGGTAGTTTCTTTTTCAATCTTTTCTTCTTCTTCTACCTTTCCAGGATTTTCTTCAGTCTTATCAGCAGTGTCTTCAGTTTCCTTGGCTTCACTGGTTGCTTCAGCAGTTTCCTTAGCTGTTTCTTCAGCAGCAGGTTCCTTAACTGTTTCTTCAGCAGCAGGTTGTTCCTTAGCTGTTTCTTCCCTTTTATCTTCCCCCTTTTTGTCATCATCAGCTTTGATGACATCAGAAGGTGCAACAACAGGGTTGAGCGCAACTGTTGGAATCTTCACTCCAGCACACAAAGCCTTGAGATTCTGATTGACAACATCGTGACTAGCTGTAAGATTTTGAATATCAGTGCTGATGATGTCAGTCTTGTCATTGAAGTAGTCAATATTCAGGTTGACAGTTGCAATTTCATCTTGTAAGGATTGTACAACATTTCCCACTTCATTCAGCAACCCTAAATTGACTTCCTTTTCCTCTTCACTGACTTTAATGAAGGTTGCAGTCAGATCAGCGATCTTGTGTTCAGCTCTTGTAAGTGCAGTATGAAGATGATTAACATCACTCTTCACATCCTCCACATTTCTGTTCATTTCATTTAAGCTGTTCACTAACTGCAAGGAACGATCTTGAGGAATGGGAATACTTGTGATTTCAGTCTTGATGATCTTTTCTGTAGACTGTTGCACAGTTTCCAGCTGAAGCTTATTTGATTCTGTCAATTCTTCCTTAAGCTCTGTCTTCAGCTCCTCTTTAACCTTCAACAGCTGCTGTTGATGCTTCTCTTCCAGTTCCTTTAGTTGATTTTCCATCAGCATCTGGATTGCTTCCATCAGTGATGAATGTTTATCAGCTGATGAAGCAGAAGCAGCAGCTTCATCCCTTTCTTCAATTTCCTGGTGGACAGGAATATCTTCCATCTTCTCGTCTTGATGATCTCCAGAATCCTCAGCTTTCCACTCAACGGCTAAGGGTTCATCAGCAACCTTTTCAGCAGACTTGTCTTCAGTCTGATCAGTAGACTTATCAGCAATATGATCAGCAGGCTTGTCAGCAGGTTGATCAGCAGGTTTGTCTTCAATCTGATCAGCAGACTTGACTTCAGGCTTGTCCAGAGCTTTAGGCTCATCAGTAACATCATCATAGACTAAGTTTGTGATGGTGCCATCATCATTGAAGCAAGTAGTTTGTCTAATTTGCCTCACAATGATCCAGGGGTTAACAAATGCATTATTCCCCTTAGGCACTTCATAGTACGGTTGTACTTCCTTGCCAAAAATGATTTGTTGAATACTTGGCAGCAGTGGTAAGTCACTTGAACAGCCTTGCTGATACTTTGACTTTTTAGCCCATCTCTTCAGGGCAGCCATAACAGCAAACTTAATTGCTCTTTCTTCAGCATCTTCAGACTTTCTCTTCTTATCAGGCAAGGTGCTTTTAATTTTCTTGGCCTCCTCCAATGCAAAGCCTTTTGCATAACTATGCATCACATCTCTTACATAGCTGGGATCTAGGGCCTTCTGAATGGAGTTTGTCTTCAGCCAAGTCAGAACCCAACGTTCTTCATCAACCAACTCCTTCATGCTCTGAAGTTCTGCTATTGACTTATTCAACCTGTTGTCTCTCCAACTTATGTACCTTGGTTTCTCCTGGTTGAACAGAGTCCTTAGCATCAACTTTTGATCATAGTAAGCTAAGGACTTCTCAAATTTCTTGAAAAGCTCCTTATCAGCATATACTATTTCAAAGGCTTTTCTAACTTCAAATTTCTCCTTGGACTTGACTTTGGGGGTAGGCAGTAAGATCCTTTTCTTGTCTTCTTCTTCATTTCTGCCTTCTCCAATCTTGATGCCACCTCCATGGACAGGTCCATAGGCATCAGTCTTGCTCTTTTCAATCACCATAGCCATTTCAGCATCTTCGGCAGCTTTTCTCTCTGCTTCAGACATTCTTCTTCTGGCTTCATCCTTTTCAGCTTGAGCCTTACTTAGCTCAAGTGCTTTCTTCTCTTCCAATTCATCATGTTTCCTCTGTTCAGCCTCCTCCCTTGCTTTCTTGTCAGCTTTGGAAACTTTCTTTTTCCTTAGCACAAATTTTCTCTTGCCTTTGTCAGCAGGGGCTGGTCCAACAGATGAAATGGGAGCAGCAGCTATGGGATGGATGATTTGAACATCTGGATCTTCTTGAGGTTGAGCAGCCTCAGCAGTTGGTGCAGATTGAGCAGTCTGTTGCTCATCAGCTTTGTCAGCAGTAGAAGCTTCAACAGCTTCAACTGGTCTTTCAGCAGACTCTGGACTTGATCTCACCAAGTCCACCAACTCAGTATCTCTCTCTATGAAGGACATCTGCTTCCTTGCAGATTTCTTGGTTCTTCCTTCACGATAGTTTGAAGCAGCTGTATCTCTTTGTTGGCTCCTCGTTCTTTTAGAGACACTTTCAGCAGGCTTCTCTGCTGATGGAGTTCTTGATGGTGATGCAGGGGATCCAGTCCTTACATCAGCAATTATGTTCTCAACAATTTTAGTGGCTTCAGCAGCAGAAGTCACTTTCTCCATCTGCTTTGCTTCTTTCTTTTTAGGCACATCAGCAGCCTTCTTCTTTTTAGTCTCAACAGCCAGGTTAGCTGTTTTGACTAATCTTCTTTGTCTTTTGGCAGGGACTTCCTTCTGTCCCTCATCATCAGCTTCCTCAGGCTCATCAGCCTTCCTCTTCAGAACTGGCAGGTATTTGTTCATGGCCTTAGACTTGTGAATCTCCTTGCCATTCGTCATTTTACAACCCAGTTTAGATAGCAGATAACTGATCGTAATCCTGTGGTTGGTGTGAGGACCCTTTCCTTTCTTATCATCCAGGAAATCAGCTAAGATGTACCATACTATGATGGACCAGTTGACTTCCATTCCATAGTAAATGGCAGCCATGATGCTGAATCTTTTCATCGTAACAGCATCCAGAGAAAATGTGCAGTTTTCAATCAGTTTTGTTACCATATCAGCCATCCGCTGATATTCATCCCTCAGTTGCTTCTTTCTTATGTTTCCAGAGAACACTTCTCCCTCTTTGGCGCAGATCGCCCAGAACTGTTGGTGCTTATCCTCCGTCAGTACAGTGACGTCATGTCTTCCATGGTTAGGAAGCCCAAACGTCTCGTGAAGAATAGCAGGGGTGATGGTGATAGATTTGTCTCCCACTGTAGCCTTAATCTCCAGTGAGTTGTAGTCAGCTTTCGCTGTGTTGTAGTACTCCATCACTTGATCAGTCCAGATAACTCCTTCGTGGTATTCCATGAAGTTCACCAGCGAAGCAGCTTTGAACTTTTCGAGCAGTTCTTTCATCAGATCCGTACCGGATTGGTAGTAGGAACCATACACGAGGTACATACCTTCAGCAGCCATCTCAGATCTGTAGGAGTTAGAAAGAAAAACGAAGAGAGTTTTTGCAGAAAATTGCTCAAAAATTCTCACAAGTACTTTTGAAGATTTAGGGTGCGTAAAGAACGACTCGTCTGATCAGATGAGAATTTATAGAGTTGGAGTATGTCGGTTACCGTGATAACCACTAACCGTTAGATTCGTTTTTCTGTCAGTGATGATCGTGTGGCTTCTGTTACGACCTTTCAAATTCAAAAGATATTTTAATGAAGAGCGGGAATATGTACCGCCCGACATTTATTTATAAAAGCGTGTTTTGAATAAAACGTTTTAAGTAGCTCGCTTTTATTTAAGTAATCAGATGAGTATAATATACACTTATCTGATGGACTACTGTCCTGATGACAATGCTGTTATCAGAGAATGCCAATAGCTGATAACCTTCCTCAGCTGTTTGTCAATCCAGCTAGATAAAATAGTCTTGATCTTCGATAGTTGAGTCTTCTGTTGAAAACATAACTTCAACTAACTGTCATTAACAAATTTCATCTTTAATTCAGAAGTACCGCTAGTCTTACACGTTCCCCCTGAGTTTAAGAATTCATAAGTTAACTAGTCTGTTGAAAGTTAATCCTTGAAGATAAGAAAGATGAGTAAGCTGTTGAACTCTAGTCTTCTGATGAGTTCCCCCTCAGCTTATGCATCTAATTTTAATAATCCCAGTTCAGCTCTTAGAGTTGAAAACCTTGTCTCACTTAGAGGTTTTGTGAAGATGTCAGCAATCTGATTTTCAGTAAACACATATTCTATCATGACATTTCCTTTCTCCACATGATCTCTAATAAAATGATGTTTGATCTCAATATGTTTAGTCCTTGAATGACTTGTAGTATTCTGAGTGAGACTGATTGCACTTGTATTGTCACAGTAGATTGGTATTCCACTGATTTTGATATTGTAGTCTTCTAGTTGATGTTTCAACCATAAGATTTGTGCACAGCAAGCTCCAGCAGCTATATACTCAGCTTCAGCAGTAGATATAGAAACTGAAGTCTGTTTCTTACTCATCCATGAGATCAGACGACTACCTAAGAACTGACAAGCACCTGTTGTGCTTTTTCTGTCAATCTTGCAGCCTGCAAGGTCAGAATCTGAATATCCAATGAGCTCAAATCCAGACTCTCTAGGGTACCACAATCCCAATTCTTGAGTGCCCTTAATATATTTCAGTATCCTCTTGGCAGCTAAGAGATGAGATTCTTTGGGGTTTGATTGGAATCTTGCACAGACCCCAACAGAGTACATGATATCAGGTCTGCTGGCTGTTAGATATAACAGTGACCCAATAATGCCTCTATATTTGGTTATGTCTACTGATTTGCCATCTTCATCTTTATCCAAACGAAGACTTGTAGACATTGGAATTGTAGCAGTAGAGCTAGTTTCCATACCAAATTTCTTGAACAGATCCTTTGTGTATTTTGCTTGGCTGATGAAAATTCCATCAGGCAACTGTCTAACTTGCAAACCAAGAAAATAGTTAAGTTCTCCCATCATGCTCATTTCAAATTTGTTCTGCATCAGCTTTGAGAACTTATCACACATCTGTTGATTAGTTGAACCAAAAATAATATCGTCCACATAAATTTGCACAAGCAAAATATGTTCTTCCCATTCAATAGTGAACAAGGTCTTGTCAACTTTACCTTTGCGAAATCCTTTAATTAAAAGAAAGTCAGATAAAGTATCATACCATGCTCTTGGAGCCTGTTTCAGTCCATAAAGAGCTTTCTTCAGACGATATACTTTGTCCTCTTCTTGATAAACTTCAAATCCAGGAGGTTGTTCAACGTAAACTTCTTCTTGCAATTCTCCATTGAGAAAAGCTGATTTCACATCCATCTGATAGACTGTGAAATTCTTGTGAGCAGCGTAGGCAAGAAAGAGTCTGATTGCCTCTAGTCTTGCTACAGGTGCAAAAGTTTCATCAAAGTCAATGCCTTCTTCTTGGCAGTAACCTTTGGCCACTAGTCTTGCTTTGTTTCTGGTGACTTCACCATCTTCATTCATTTTATTCCTGAATACCCACTTAGTGCCAATGACTCTTTGATGACTTGGTCTAGGAACTAAGTACCAGACTTCATTCCTTTCAAATTGATTTAGCTCCTCCTGCATAGCTTCAATCCAGTTGGAGTCACTGAGAGCTTCTTCAATCTGTTTAGGCTCAATTTGAGATAGAAAACTAGCAAACATAGCATCTTGTGCAGCAGCTCTTCTTGTTTTCACTCTGTCTAAAGGATCACCAATCACTAACTCTGGTGGGTGATTTCTGAGCCATCTGAGATCAGGTTGCAAATCATAATGTTGTCCTTTGTCTTGATCTTGCAACACTACTGTTGGAGATACAGTAGTAGTCTGTTGAACATTTGCCGTCTGTTGAACAGTCTCTGGTCTATCAGCTGTTTGCAACTCGTCTGTTAGACAATCAGCTCTGTGATTTTGAACAGCACTTGAGTTATCAGCTGGGTTGAGATCAGGTAGTATGATGGGTACATATTCTTCATTCCTTCCAACATTCATCTTCTGTAAATCAGTAGACAGATCTTGATTAACATTTTGATTCTTTTCAGAAGATTGACTTGGCTCATCAAATACTACATGAATGAATTCTTCTATTAGTAATGTTCTTTTATTGAAAACTCTATAAGCCTTACTAACAGATGAGTATCCTACAAAGACAGCTTCATCAGCCTTTTCTGCAAATGCAGTAAGGTGATTTTTACCATTATTTAAAACATAGCATTTACAACCAAAAATCTTAAAGTAATGAATGTTTGGCTTCCTGTTGTTCCAAACTTCATATGGCGTCTTGTTCTGATTTTTGTTGATCATACATCTGTTCTGGGTAAAGCATGCTGTATTTGTTGCTTCTGCCCAAAATCTTTGTGGCAGTTTAGCTTCAGCTATCATGGTTCTGACAGCTTCCTTTAGTGTTCTGTTTCTCCTTTCAGCAACACCATTCTGTTGAGGAGTTCTGGCAGCAGAGTACTCATGATGTATTCCTTTGATATTACAATACTCTTCAACAGTAGAGTTTGTGAACTCTGTCCCTCTATCTGATCTGATCTTCAATATTTTGATACTCTTCTCATTTTGGATCAGTTCCATCAGATTTGTAAGATGTTCCTTGGTTTCACTTTTCTTCTTCATGAAAATCACCCAAGTATATCTTGAATAATCATCCACAACAGCTAGGCAGTATTTCTTTCCACCATTGCTGACTGGATCAATGGGTCCAAATAAGTCCATGTGTAGCAGCTCCAATATTCTTCCAGAAGATTGATGCATCTTGCTTTTGAACGATGACTTGATTTGTTTACCCTTCTGACAGGCGTCACAGAGCTTATCTTTGCTCATGACTGTTTTAGGAATCCCTTCTACCAAATCATTCTTGATTAATCTGTTGATGGTCTTGAAGTTTAAATGATTCATCCTCTTGTGCCACAGCCAACTAACTTCACTTGGTGCAGATGCAACCAAACAAACGTTTGAATTCTTGTCAGCAGAATTCCAGTCGACTATGTAGATATTTCCTTGTCGTCTTCCAGATAAAATTACCTTCTTTGTACCAATCTGTTCAACGTAGCACTTATCTGTTGAGAAGATGACTGAATATCCCTTGTCACAAAATTGACTTATGCTCAGCAGATTATATTTGAGGCCTTTGACATATGAGACGTCAGATATCTCTATGTTTCCTCTGATTAACCTTCCTTTAGCTTTAATCTTGCCTTCTTTGCTGTCTCCAAATGTAACCTTTGGACCATCCACA